>NC_069434.1:18200178-18205178 GCF_026875155.1 Cherax quadricarinatus
GTGAGTGAGATGGGCAGGGAGGGTGAGTGAAGGTGGGCAGGGAGGATGAGTGAGGGTGGGCAGGAGGATGAGTGAGGGTGGGCAGGGAGGGTGAGTGAAGGTGGGCAGGGAGGGTGAGTGAAGATGGGCAGGGAGGGTGAGTGAGGGTGGGCAGGGAGGATGAGTGAGGGTGGGCAGGGAGGGTGAGTGAGGGCTGGAAGGGAGGGCGAGTGAGGGTGGGCAGGGAGGGTGAGTGAAGGTGGGCAGGGAGGGTGAGTGAATGTGGGCATAGAGGGTGAGTGAGGGTGGGCAGGGAGGGTGAGTGAGGGTGGGCATGGAGGGTGAGTGAAGGTAGCAGGAGGTGGTGGAGGGTGGGCAGGGAGGGTGAGTGAGGGGGGAGGGGGGAAGGAAGGTGGGAGGAGGAGAGAGGGGCAGGGGGGAGGAAGGTTATAAGCACACCACACACACACAACACACAACACCACACACACCAAACACCACACACACAACACACACACAACCACCAACACACACACCACACACACACACACACACACACCACACACAACACACACACACACAACACACACACACACACCACACACACCACACACCACACACACACACACAACACACACACCACACACACACCAACACACACACACACACACACACACACACACACACACACACACACACACCAACACACACACACACACACACACCACACCACACACACACACACACACACACACACACACACACCACACACACCAACACACACACACACACACACACACACAACACAACACACAACACACACACACACACACACACACCAACACACACCACACCACACACACAACACACACACACACACACACAAAACACACCACACACACACACCAACACACACACACACAAACACACCAACACACACACACACACACAACACACACACACACACACCAACAACACACAACACACAACCACACACAACACACACACACACACACACACACACACAACACACCACACAACACACACCACACACACACACACACACACACCACACACACACACACACACCAACCAACACACACACACACACACACCACACACACACACACACACACAACACACAACACACACCCACACACACACACACACCACACACAACACACCTACACACACACACCAACACACACACACACACACACACACACACACACACACACACACACACCACACACCACACACACAACACACACACACACACACACACACACAACACACACACACCAACACACACCACACACACACAACACACCACACACACACCACACACACACACACCACACACACACACACACACACACACACACACACCCACAACACACCACACACACACACACACACACACACACACCAACACACACACCACAACCACACACACACACACACACACACACACCACACACACACACACACACACACAACACCACACACACACACACCAACACAGTAAGTCTAACACGTTGTGTTAACATGCTTCATGGAGCCCAAAACGGAAAAAATAACTTCTCGTTGCAACCCTCATCAATTTTCCACGTGGAACAATACCTGCTTGCAACAAAGTATTGCAGGCAAACATAAAGTCAAAGTTCCAAATTGCAGAACACGGAATTAACGAGACAGTGTTTCGCTCTACACAGAACGAAACAATCAATAAAAACGTTTTTTGTGAAAAATAACTCTTTCCATCTTATTATGTTTTCACCCACAATGAGGCAGGCCAAAGCAGCACGGGTTCGAATCCTTGGCTAGTCGCAGTGTTGTTAGTGATCAATACCACTTGTTCGTGGGCACAATATTATAAAATACTGATGATTGTACTAGTACATCAAACAGGGACTAGAATGAAATTAGCCTAGAGTCATCCACACCATCGTATGTCCTTGGTAAGCGAGTACAACATTCAGTTCCGCTGGATGTGCTACTCTTAAGGATTGTATTGTCCAGTGGATTAAGGCGTCATGAGTTTTCAACCACCATGAGGCAGGCCAAAGCAGCATGGGTTCGAGTCCTTGGCTAGTCGCAGTGTTGTTATATATATATATATATGTGTGTGTGTGTGTGTGTGTGTGTGTGTGTGTGTGTGTGTGTGTGTGTGTGTGTGTGTGTGTGTGTGTGTATAACACATAATAACAATCTTTATATCTCAAGTACATGATAC
This sequence comes from Cherax quadricarinatus, assembly GCF_026875155.1. NCBI lineage: Eukaryota > Metazoa > Arthropoda > Malacostraca > Decapoda > Parastacidae > Cherax > Cherax quadricarinatus. The sequence continues at coordinate 18,202,394 of NC_069434.1, forward strand.
AACTATGACAGACTCAGGATTTGACCCACAACAATCTGCTAACACCCAGGTACCTACTTACTGCTAGGTGAACTGCGGGGACAGCAGGTGTGGGGAAACACGCTACTGACCAAGCCATAAACACCCACTCACCCCTCCTCCCTTTCCCCCCTCCCCCCTCTCCCTACCTCCTCCCTTTCCCTCCCTCCCCCCTCTCCCCTCCCTTCCCCTCTTGAAGACTCCAGCAAACAAAGACTTCCTTCCTCTCAGGAAGTCCAGGAGGAGCTCTCAAAACTCTTACCGAAGTCATGATTGGTTTTCCCTTTAAGTCCGGTGTCTTCTCTAGCCTTCAAATATTATACTTAACCTCCTTTTCATCGCCTTCCTTTTCCTCCTCCTTCTGCTTTCTTTTCTTATTCTCTCTTCCTTGTTTTTATTTACCTTTTGCGTCTTCTGTTGCGATTTCTTATTTATTGTTTTCTTGCGAGTTTCAGTTTCGTCATATTCTAATATACAATTCCCTTTCACCTCAATTTTTCTCTATTTTCCATTTCAGTCGCGTTGTAACGCTGATTCACACTCTTGGAATATATTCCTAGGAGTATATATCTCTCCTGATGGGTGTGCACTAGCAGCAGAAGAGTATATTCTCCGAAAGACATGACTCACGGAATCGTAATGACATGATTGAAAACAAACCATACCACGGGCGGGGTTAGAACCCGCTATCAGAGAGTCTCAAACTCCAGATCGTCGCGTTAGCCACTGGGCCAGCTGACCCAGTGGCTAACGCGACGGTCTGGAGTTCTGAGACTCTCTGATCGCGGGTTCTAACCCCGCCCTTGGTATGGACTTTTTCTCCGAGGGGTATATATCTCAGTGCAATATACACTCAGAATATACTTCAGTCTGTACATTAGGCATTAAGCCTTAACGACCCTGGTGGAGTCGAAAAGTTTTGAATCTACTCGACCATCCAACCAATTACAAGCAAACGCTACATAAAACTCTACTAAAAACTCTACAAAAGCAGTACGAAAACACTGTAAAACAATTAAAAAACTCTACGAAAACAGGGAAATCGCTTCAAGAACACTAAAAACCTCTACAAAAAAAAACCGCTACATATAAAACCCTACAGAAACACTGCAAAACAGCGCAAAAACACTATATAAACACTGCAAAACACTTTAAAAACTTTACAAAATCAGGGGAAAACACTTCAAAACTACTAGAAACCATACTAAAATATTATAAAATCCCTACAGACACATTACAAAAGAGAAACAACAACAACTAAAAATATTTCTTAAACATATTCTCCCTACTTCTCTTCGCCTCTCATTCTCTTACTCATATGATTCCCACATTTACTCATATTGGTGGTTTCTCTTCCATTAAATCCGGATTCCCTTTGCCACTGATACGTTTCTTCATCCTGCCCAGATGGGATTCGTACAGATCGCTGCGTTTTTGACGTTCAAGATTTTTTTTTCTTCCCCTGGATCCATTAGATCTGATACTCCAATTCTCCCCTGCCCCGCAGATTTTCGTCTTGAAGGATCACTAACGTGCGTTTTCAACCTGTCTAGATTTCGACAGCTAGAGTTAAAAATATGGATCATTCTCAGCAATGCAGGTGCCCTTGCTGGCTGCTAGAAGGAGGGAAGGTAGGGTAACTACACGAAATACTATAGAAAGACATGAAAGAATATACGAAGTACTAGCAATAGGGACAACGAATTGAAGAAAAAAAAAACTGGAACCGAGGGGAGTACAAGAAAAATATTTCCTCCTAGAGTGGTAAATATATTATTATATTCTTTTTACTGTAGATGAGACACCCCAAGCCTACTGTTGCTCCGCTGCTGTAGCTACGAGTAAATACAAGGGTGTACGTACATGGGGAAAGAGAGAGAGAGAGAGAGAGAGAGAGAGAGAGAGAGAGCAGAGGATGTAGAGCAGAGGATTTAGGAAGTCTGCACCGACTCCCTGTGTTGTTACGTACTGTGTACTGTCTTAAGAACTATCGTGCGTTATCTAGTTGCAAAAACCAAGGACAGAAAAAACAAATTACAAAAAGTGGTAAAAAAAAATGCAGCTAATAACAAATAGGTAACGACACACACACACACACACACACACACACACACACACACACACACACACACACACACACACAAAAACACACACACACACACACACACACACACACACATACACAACACACACACACACACACACATACACACACACACACACACACACACACACACACACGCACACACACACACACACACACACACACACACACCTGTTCAGAGAGGAACTAAAATAGTTCTCATTAACCCCTGAACTTCTCAGGCTTAAATATAGTACTTGAAGGGTTGAGCTGACATCATTGGCAGGTTGCAAGTGTTGACACAACACCTTTAGATTCGTGTGCATGTTCAAATGTTCATGGATGCGATGTTCCTCAACCCAGGGGTTGAAATTTGTCGCCTTGTGAGAAACTCTGATGGCCTCACGTTGAATGTTGCTGTCCTTTGTTGAACTTTACGACCTCCCATGTTGAACTTCTCGGTCCTGTCTTGAACTTTAAGGCCTCCCATGTTGAGCTTCTCGGTCCTGTTTTGAAATTTAAGGCCTGCCGTGTTGAACTTTAAGGACCCGTGTTTGCGGCCCCATGTTCAACTCCGTGGTTATTGTTCACCATTTTGTAAGTAGTTTGTTGAACTTTGTGGGTATTTTTCATTTGTGGAGATTTTTTTTTGGGTATTGTATTGAAATTAGTGTGAACTGCGTT
>NC_069434.1:18210178-18215178 GCF_026875155.1 Cherax quadricarinatus
GTCCTGTTTGACGAGCCAGCGTTTGATTACTGCCTGTAGACTCTCAGTTGGATTGAGATCAGGAGAGTTTCCAGGCCAATTTAGAATGCTTAGCTCACTCTCTTCGGGAAATGTCATCATTTTTCTGGAAGTGTGGCACGGAGCTAGATCTTGTTGGAAAATGACTTCTGCATCTGGAAAGTTTCTATCCACAATGGGAAGCAAATGAGTTGGCAGGATTACCCTCTATTTATCACTGTTCATCGTTCCCTCAACAATAACGAGCCGTCCAGGGCCTTTACAAGTGAAACTACACCAAAACATCTTAGGTGGGTGTTTTGGCGCTTGTTGAATGTGTCCATTCCAAAGAGATTGGCCTTTGCTCTGTCTCGCTACCACATCTGTACCTATGTACTTCAAAATGCGCCACATCTGATCGAGTGCCCACTGCAGCTGTTTTTTTTCTTCACAGTAGTAGTCAATAATTGTTTCTTTGCCAGCTTTCTGGCAGATCTGTCAACATCAAGGAGCCTTTCTCGAACAGTTGAAGAATCGACAATTATGCCAGCTGAAGCCAAATCTCTCTGTAGAGTTTTGCTGGTTTTCTTAGGATCCTTCACACTAGTTTCTTATAACCTTGTTATCGTGAGGTGTTGTCTTGCGTTTTCGCCCACATCTTCTTCGACACAGCGCTACACAATCACCAGTATCGTCAGCTGTCTTCAGAATCCGACCAACAGTTGACTTTGCTAGGCTCAAATTTTCGGCAATGTGTCTGATACTCAAATCGTCTTGTTTTCTAAGAGCTGTAATACTTGAATACAGGAATTTCAGCAGTAATCAGGAATTGAAGGGGAGAATTTGGCAAAAACCACTTTCACTCACGGAACTCGCTTGTAGGAATAATCTTACAGAACAACAGCTGTTGTAGCACTGACGAAAGTCGCAGGGTTACTCCACAGTCGGATGGTTGCCAGAAGTTGGTATCAAACTCTTCTGAAAAGAAAGGAACCCAAACTATTGTACTACTACTACTGCTACTATAATACTACTTTACATAATAATAATAATAATAAAATAATAATAACAATAATATAATAACAATAATAATAATAATAAAATAATAATAATAATAATAATAATAATAATAATAATAATAATAATAATAATATTAATAATAATAATAATAATAATAATAATAATAGTAATAATAATATATTAATAATAATAAATAATAATATAATAATAATATTAATAATAAATAATAATTAATAATAATAATAATAATAATAATAGTAATATATAATAATAAATAATAATAATAATAATATATAATAATATATATAATAATAATAGTAATAATAATATTAATAATAATAATAATAATAATAATAATAATAATAATAATAATAATAATAGTAATAATAATATTAATAATAATAATAATAATAATAATAATAATAATAATAATAATAATAATAATAATAATAATAATAATAATATAATAATAATAATATAATAATAACAAAAAACAATATCAACTGAACAACATACACAACACACGCACAATTATTTTGTTTGAAGTGCAGAAACAATCTCTGGCGAAATGCGCTAAAAATTACATTAACCCCTCATTACAGAGGCCTTTTCCAGGCTGTGTAATCAAGTTCTTTGGTACCTGATTACATTCCTTTGCAAGGTAATTAATATCAAGAGGAATTTAATGGCCGGTATTTTGTTACGTTACAATGGATGTCTGCGACGTAAAGTTTAGGTTACTATCATGAGAGATAGAAGATAGTTAACTATCATTAGGCGGTGTAATATGAATGTAAATTAAGACACATGTGCAACATGTGCAACATGTGCAACGTGGAGATTCTGAATCTCCACGACTATGGTGCTCTTCGCACCTACTGCTAGGTTGAGGGACTGATTACCTCATATTCTGTACATAGTTCTACTGTCTTCAAGTTATGTCCTGGAATTTGTATTGATAAAGCCACTGGATGGCGAAACGTCTACAATAAAGATACCCAGATGTTGCACATGTGTCTTAATTTCATCTTGTCGGTATTGTATACCTGTCTTGTACGATATGAATGTAAAAATAATAATAACAGCGACAATAATGCTACTACTACTACTACTACTACTACTACTGCTATTACTACAACTAGTACTACTGCTATTACTACTACTACTACTGCTGCTATTACTACTACTACTACTGCTGCTATTACTACAACTAGTACTACTGCTATTACTACTACTACTACTACTACTGCTATTACTACTACTACTACTGCTGCTATTACTACAACTAGTACTACTGCTATTACTACTGCTACTACTGCTACTATTACCACTACTAGTACTATTTTTACTACTAGCATTATTACTACTACTACTATTACTACTACTACTATTAATATTACTACTATTACTATTACTACTATCACTACTACTACTACTACTATTACTACTATTAGTTCTACTACTACTATTACTACTACTACTACTACTACTAGTAGTAGTAGCGTTTCTTGTAGTGTTTTATTAATGTTTTTGCTGTTCTTGTCGTCTGTATCTGCAGCTTAATAAGGAACCTCTGGAGTGGTGTCAAACTCCTTAAACTCTAAGAGAGAGAGAGACTTTAATCCTCTTATCCCTCTCTTTACTGCCTTATCTCCCCCCTCTCTCTCCATCTTTACGGAATTATCTCCCTCGCTTCCTATCTTTACTGTCATATCTTACTCTCTCTTTCTTTGCTGTCTTATCTTCCTCTCTCTCTCTCTCTTTGCTGTCTTATATTCCACTCTCTTTGGATTGCCAAGGTCCATTCTGACACACAATACCCGAAGGTGGATGAGGCAGATTCCAACTCCTTGTAGTCTGGTCGAAGACTGATAGTCTATTCAAGACGGACAGTGGCCTTTTAAAGATAGACGGCCGTCTATTGAAAATAAATAGCGGTCTATGGAAGATAGATACCGGTCTATTGAAGATAGATACCGGTATGTTGAAAACAGAAAAGTCTGTTGAAAATAGATAGCGGTCTACTGAAGATAGAAAATGGTCTATTGAAAAAAGATAGCGAGCTATTGCATATAGATGGCGGTTCATTCAAGACAGACAGCAGTCTATGGAAGACAGATAACGAGCTATTGCAAATAGATAGTGGTCTATTGAAGACAGACAGCAATCTATTGAATATAGCGGTCTATTGAAGATAGCGGTCTATTGAAGATATAGCTGTCTGTGGAAGACAGATAACAATCTGTAGAAAATGGATAGCAGTCTATTCAAGACAGATAGCAGTCTATTCAAGATAGTAGTTTAATGAAGATAGATAACAATTGTGACAGTAAGGTATTGAAAAAAGATATAGCAGTTATGTGAAGTGAGTTTCTCTCTCTCCCTCCCTCTCTCTCTCTCTCTCTCTCCCTCTGGCTCCCTTTTTTTTTTTTTTTTTTACACAGGGTTTGTCAAGGTTAAGGATCCCTAGCTTTATTGACAAGCTATTTACAGGTTAAGGATTCCTAACTTTATTGGCAAGCTAAGAGCTGTTACCTACATCAGCTCACTTGAAAGCATTTTTATTGTTATGAGACATACAAGTAGGAAACAGGATGAAGTTGGAGCCATCTGTGGGCCAGCATTTTCATTTGATCAACTGACTTTATCCCTTTCTCTCTCTCTCTCTCTCTCTCTCTCTCTCTCTCTCTCTCTCTCTCTCTCTCTCTCTCTCTCTCTCTCTCTCTCTCTCTCTCTCTCTCTCTCTCTCTCTCTCTCTCTCTCTTCTCTCTCTCTCTCTCTCTCTCTCCCAATTATTCACACTTCTCTTCTAGCTCTCTTCACTCAAGTATTCTCTCACTCGCTACCCTCTTCCCATCTTTAACTCACATTCTCTCACCCCTTTTCTACTCTATCTCTTCTTTATTAACCCTTGTGCTATTTCCCTCTCAACATTACTCAATGTAGTGGAGAGTGATGCATCAACAACCTGGTCGTAGCCTCGTATAGGGAAGGAGAGAGAGAGAGAGAAAAGAGAGAGAGAGAGAGAGAGAGGAGAGAGAGAGAGAGAGAGAGAGGAGAGAGAGAGAGAGGAGAGAGAGAGAGAGAGAGAGAGAGAGAGAGAGGAGAGAGAAGAGAGGAGAGAGAGAGAGAGAGTGAGAGAGAGAGAGATGAAAAAAAGAGATACATGTATACATTCGTGTATACTGGTTTCCATACATACACACACACACCAGGCAGAACTACAAAGGGATCTGGACAGGCTGCAGACCTGGTCCAGAAATTGGCTCCTGGAGTTCAATCCCACCAAGTTCAAAGTCATGAAGATTGGGAAAGGGCAAAGAAGACCGCAGACGGAATTCAGTCTAGGGGGCCAGAGACTACAAACCTCACTCAAGGAAAAAGATCTTGGGGTGAGTATAACCCCAGGCACATCTCCTGAAGTGCACATCAACCAAATAACTGCTGCAGCATATGGGCGCCTAGCAAACCTTAGAACAGCATTCCGACATCTTAATAAGGAATCGTTCAGGACCCTGTACACCGTGTATGTTAGGCCCATATTGGAGTATGCGGCACCAGTTTGGAACCCACACCTAGCCAAGCACGTAAAGAAACTAGAGAAAGTGCAAAGGTTTGCAACAAGACTAGTCCCAGATCTAAGAGGTATGTCCTACGAGGAGAGGTTAAGGGAAATCAACCTGACGACAATGGAGGACAGGAGAGATAGGGGGGACATGATAACGACTTACAAAATACTGAGAGGAATTGGCAAGGTGGACAAAGACAGGATGTTCCAGAGATGGGACACAACAACAAGGGGACACAGTTGGAAGTGGAAGACACAGATGAATCACAGGGATGTTAGGAAGTATTTCTTCAGCCACAGAGTAGTCAGTAAGTGGAATAGTTTGGGAAGCGATGTAGTGGAGGCAGGATCCATACATAGCTTTAAGCAGAGGTATGATAAAGCTAACGGTTCAGGGAGAGTGACCTAGTAGCGA
>NC_069434.1:18217678-18237678 GCF_026875155.1 Cherax quadricarinatus
GGGAAGCGAGTGTGTTATACTAGCGGTATGCATCCTGGGTTGTATACTTGGTATATGTGTGTTCTTGAAGGATACATGGAAAGGGGATACGTATGCTAAATGTATAATATCATGACTCATAAACATCTTGCAGTGTTATTTTCTTAAATAAAATTTAGTTTAGGCTAATGTAGGAGGGACACACACACACACACACACACACACAACACACACACACACACACACACACACACACACAGGTGCTGTGACTTGACCACTGCAACCACAATTAGGTGAGTACACACCTGGTATGCAACAAGGTTTATTCCTGTTCTAAGCCGTATTAGTTACGTGGAGAGAATATTATAGACAGGGGAGACATGTTAACAACATACATAATACTCAGGGAATTAATTGGGCGGACAGGAACAGGTTGTTTGGGGTTAAAGTTACAGATGGGTCGCAGGGATGTCAGGAAGTATTTCTTCAGTCTGAGGGTTTTCGAGAAGTGGAATGGCCTTCATGATGATGGGGTGGAGGCAGACTTCATACGCAGTTTTAAGAGTAGGTAAGATAAGGGGTAGAGAGGTGGGGCCAGGAGTTGAGACTCAACCTTACAACCACAATTATTTGAGTACACACACTCGCAAACTTATTCACACAGTCTCACACTCTCGCTCACTCGCTCACACAGTCTCGCTCACTCGCTCACACAGTCTCGCTCACTTGCTCACACAGTATCGCTCAGTTGCTCACACACTTTCGCTCACTCTCTCACACAGCTTTGCTCCAGGGGAAAGAAACATAATTCTTTTTCCATCTCACTTTCTCTAGTGATTTGGACCCAACTTTCATTCTGCTTTCTCGAGCCGCTGAAGTGCTCTCTCTCTCTCTCTCTCTCTCTCTCTTTTTGCAGCGGTAAGATTATTTGAACTTGAATGGACTCTCTCTCTCTCTCTACTCTCTCTCTCTCTCTTTCTTTCTCTCTCTCTTGCTCCTCTCTCTCCCTCACCCTCCCTCCCTCTCTCACTCTTCTCTCTCTCTCCCTCTCTTTCTCTCTCTCTCCCTCTCTCTCCCTCTCTCTCACTCACTCTCTCCTCTCTCTCCTCTCTCTCTCTCTCTCTCTCTCTCTCTCTCTCTCTCCTCTCTCTCTCTCTCTCTCTCTCTCTCTCTCTCTCTGTCTCTCTCTCAAGTTTTTATTCACATTAAGTGAAAAAATTACGTTCACATTTTTTCTCCAAGATGGACTGTTGTCTCTCTCTACTTTCTCTCTCTCTACTTTCTCTCTCTCTACTTTCTCTCTCTCTACTTTCTCTCTCTCTACTTTCTCTCTCTCTACTTTCTCTCTCTCTACTGTCTCTCTACGTTCGTTTTTTAAGTCAATTATTCACTTGCCTTTCACTTTCTCCAAAAAGAGAGAGCTAATATCTGCGTCTTTCACTTTCTCTAGGTAGAGAGTCTCTCTTTCTCTCATGATCATATTCTGGAGTTATCTTTATTTTAGTGTAATTCTTCAATTTCTTTTCTTCTTCTTCTTCTTCTTCTTCTTCTTCTTCTTCTTCTTCTTCTTCTTCTTCTTCTTCTTCTTCTTCTTCTTCTTCTTCTTCTTCTCCTCCTCCTCGTCTTCCTGCTAGTAGCTTACATATAAATTTTCCCTCTCTGTTTCTGTCTGTCTGTCTCTCTCTCTTTAACTCACTCACTTTTCTTCTCTCATTTTTTCCTCTTCCTCCTTAATCCAGTACTCGACCATTCTCCCAGTTTATCAACGTTTCCCCTCACTTCCCATCTCAGTCTCTCCCAGTTTATCAACGTCTCCCCTCACTTCCCATCTCAGTCTCTCCCAGTTTATCAAACGTCTCCCCTTACTTCCCCTCTCAGTCTCTCCCAGTTTAATCAACGTCTCCCCTCACTTCCCTTCTCAGTCTCTCCCAGTTTATCAACGTCTCCCCTCACTTCCCTTCTCAGTCTCTCCCAGTTTATCAACGTCTCCCCTCACTTCCCTTCTCAGTCTCTCCCAGTTTATCAACGTCTCCCCTCACTTCCCTTCTCAGTCTCTCCCAGTTTATCAACGTCTCCCCTCACTTCCCTTCTCAGTCTCTCCCAGTTTATCAACGTCTCCCTCACTTCCTTCTCAGTCTCTCCCAGTTTATCAACGTCTCCCCTCATTCCCATCTCAGTCTCTCCCAGTTTATCAACGTCTCCCCTCACTTCCCATCTCAGTCTCTCCCAGTTTATCAACGTCTCCCCTCACTTCCCATCTCAGTCTCTCCCAGTTTATCAACGTCTCCCCTCACTTCCCTTCTCAGTCTCTCCCAGTTTATCAACGTCTCCCCTCACTTCCCTTCTCAGTCTCTCCCAGTTTATCAACGTCTCCCCTCACTTCCCATCTCAGTCTCTCCCAGTTTTATCAACGTCTCCCCTCACTTCCCATCTCAGTCTCTCCCAGTTTATCAACGTCTCCCCTCACTTCCCATCTCAGTCTCTCCCAGTTTATCAACGCCTCCCCTCACTTCCCCTCTCAATCTTTCCTTACTTCTCCAATTAAAAGTAAACATAATATTAAAACGAATCTTGAAAGTCAATTTGCAATTAACATTACTTGTTTATCCAGAATATTTAACCGCGATTACTGTTAAATCTATATAATTATACTTGATGTGTATCCAGTCATATACATAATTAAAAACTCTAAATCATTCCATACATAATATATTATATATATATATATATATATATATATATATATATATATATATATATTATATTATATTATATATATATAATATATATTATATATATATATATATATATATATATATATATATATATATATATATAATATATATATATATATATATATATATATATATATAAATTGCTTTTCTAACATTTAAAAAACACTTAAAATCTGGTACAAAAAAGAGCATAAAATCAATAATGTCGCTGCAATAAAAGTCTGAATGTAAGACAAACATGAAGCTCGAGTTTCTTGTGTAAAATATTTCTTTGGGAAGTTCCATTACGAGAGACTGTGAGACTGTTAGACTGTGAGACTGTGAGACTGTGAGACTGTTAGACTGTGAGACTGTTAGACTGTGAGACTGTTAGACTGTGAGACTGTTAGACTGTGAGACTGTGAGACTGTGAGACTGTGAGATTGTGAGACTGTGAGACTGTGAGACTGTGAGACTGTGAGACTGTGAGATTGTGAGAATGGGAGACTGTGAGACTGTGAGACTGTGAGACTGTTAGACTGTGAGACTGTGAGACTGGGAGACTGTGAGACTGTGAGATTTGTGAGAATGGAGACTGTGAGACTGTGAGACTGTGAGACTGTTAGACTGTGAGACTGTGAGACTGGGAGACTGTGAGACTGTGAGACTGTGAGACTGTTAGACTGTGAGACTGTGAGACTGTGAGACTGTGAGACTGTTAGACTGTTAGACTGTGAGACTGTGAGACTGTGAGACTGTTAGACTGTTAGACTGTGAGACTGCGAGACTGTTAGACTGTGAGACTGTGAGACTGTGAGACTGTGAGACTGTGAGACTGTGAGACTGTGAGACTGTGAGACTGGGAGACTGTGAGACTGTGAGACTGTGAGACTGTTAGACTGTGAGACTGTGAGACTGTGAGACTGTGAGACTGTGAGACTGAGAGACTGTGAGACTGTGAGACTGTTAGACTGTGAGATTGTGAGAATGGGAGACTGTGAGACTGTGAGACTGTGAGACTGTTAGACTGTGAGACTGTGAGACTGGGAGACTGTGAGACTGTGAGACTGTGAGACTGAGAGACTGTGAGACTGTGAGACTGTTAGACTGGGAGACTTGTGAGACTGTGAGACTGTGACACTGGGAGACTGTGAGACTGTGAGACTGTGAGACTGAGAGACTGTGAGACTGTGAGACTGTTAGACTGTACTCACCTAATTGTGGTTGCAGGGGTCGAGACTCAGCTCCTCGCCCCGCCTCTTCACTGATCGCTACTGGATCCTCTCTCTCTCTGCTTCCTGAGCTTTGTCATGCCTCTTCTTAAAACTATGTATGGTTCCTGCCTCCACTACTTCACTTGCTAGGCTATTCCACTTGCTGACAACTCTATGACCGAAGAAATACTTCCTAACGTCCCTGTGACTCGTCTGAGTCTTCAGCTTCCAGTTGTGACCCCTTTTCCCTGTGTCCCCTCTCTGGAACATCCTATCTCTGTCCACCTTGTCTATTCCCGCAGTATCTTGTATGTCGTTATCATGTCTCCCCTGACCCTTCTGTCGTCCAGTGTCGTCAGTCCGATTTCCCTTAACCTTTCCTCGTACGACATTCCTTGAGCTCTGGGACTAGCCTTGTTGCAAACCTTTGTACTTTCTCTAACTTCTTGACGTGCTTGACCAGGTGTGGGTTCCAGACTGGTATGCATACTCCAGTATGGGCCTAACATACACAGTGTACAGTGTCTTGAACGATTCCTTATTAAGGTATCGGAACGCTATTCTCAGGTTTGCCAGGCGCCCGTATGCTGCAGCGGTTATTTGGTTGATGTGTGCCTCCGGTGATGTGCTCGGTGTTATGGTCACCCCAAGGTCTTTCTCCCTGAGTGAGGTCTGTAGTCTTTGTCCACCTAGCCTATACTCTGTCTGCGGTCTTCTTTGCCCTTCCCAATCTTCATACTTTGCATTTGGCTGGTTTGAATTCGAGAACCCAGTTGCTGGACCACATGTCCAGCCTGTCAGGTCTCTTTGCAGTCCTGCCTCATCCTCGTCCAATTTAATTCTTCTCATCAACTTCACGTCATCTGCGAACGGGACACTTCAGAGTCTATTCCTTCCATTATGTCGTTCACATATATCAAAAATAGGCACTGGTCCTAGAACTGACCCCTGTGGGACCCCGCTCGTAACAGGCGCCCACTGTGATACCTCTTCACGTACCATGACTCGTTGCTGCCTCCCTGTCAGGTATTTTCCCCTTTTCCATTGCAGTGCCCTCCCTTTTACGTGCGCCTGATCCTCCAGCTTCTGCACTAATCTCTTGTGGGGAACTGTGTCAAAGGCCTTCCTGCAGTCTAGGAAAACGCAATCTTACCCACCCCTCTCTCTCGTGTCTTACTTCTGTTACCTTGTCATAAAACTCCAGGAGGTTTGTGATACAAGATTTGCCTTCCATGAACCCATGCTGGTTTTCATTTATAATCTTGTTCCTTTCCAGGTGTTCGACCCCTCTCCTCCTGATAATCTTCTCCATGACTTTGCACACAATACATGTCAGAGACACAGGTCTGTAGTTTAGTGCTCGTTTCTGTTTCCTTTCTTAAATATGGGGACTAAAATTAGCTGTCTTCCATTTCTCAGTTAGTTGCCCAGTTTCAAGGGATGTGTTGAAGATTGTGGTTAGAGGCACGCACAGCATCTCTGCTCCTTCTCTAAGGACCCATGGGGAGATGTTGTCCGGTCCCATCGCCTTTGAGGTGTCAAGGTCACTTAAGACCTTCTTCACCTCCTCCTCGGTTGTTCGTATGTCATCCAACACTTGTTGGTATATTCCCCCTTGATGTTCCCTTCTGTGCTGTCTTCCCAGCCCTTCCTGTCTATACTGTAAAAACTTCCCTTAAATCTCCTGTTCAGCTCCTCACTACCTCTGATCATTTCTTGTGAGTTCTCCACCTTCTGTCCTTAATTGACCCATTTGGGGTCTTTGACTGCTGTCTTCCTCCTGATGTGGCTATACAACAGTTCGGGTCAGTCTTGATTGTCGATGCTATGTCTTTTTCATACTGTCGCTGGGCCTCCTCCTTACCTGTGCGTACTCATTCCTGGCTCTGCGACTGATCTCCCTATTTTCTTGTGTTCTCTGCCTTCTGTACTTTTTCCATTCTCTATTGCACTTTGTTTTTGCCTCCTTACACCCTTGGGTAAACCCCGGGGCTCGTTCTGGTCTTCCCCTTTTACTGTTGCACTTGGGAATAAACCTTTCCATTTCCTCCTTGCATTTTTTTTGTTACATATTCCATCATTTCATTTACTGGCTTTCCTGCCAGTTCTCTGTCCCACTGGACCTCCCGCAGGAAGTTCTTCAACCCTATGTAGTCCCCTCTTTTATAGTCAGGCTTTTCCCATTCACCTCCTGTTATTCTCTCCACTTGCAGCTCTACTATGTATTCAAAGAACAGAACCACGTGGGGCGCTAGCTCCTAGGGGACTCTCATACTTGATGTCCTCAATGTCTGAGCTGCCCAGGGTGAACACTAGGTCCAATCTTGCTGGTTCATCCTCCATCCTGTGAGACTGTGAGACTGTGAGACTGTGAGACTGTGAGACTGTGAGACTGTTAGACTGTGAGACTGTGAGACTGTGAGACTGTGAGATCTTAGACTGTGAGGATGTGAGGCTGGGAGGGGCTGTGAGGGCTGTGAGACTGTGAGACTGAGAGACTGTGAGACTGTGAGACTGTTAGCCTGTGAGACTGTGAGAATGTGAGACTGTGAGACTGTCAGACTGAGAGACTGAGAGACTGTGAGACTGGGACATTGTGAGACTGTGAGACTGTGAGACTGTGAGATTGTGAGACTGTGAGGCTGTGAGAATGTGAGACTGAGAGAATGTGAGACTGTGAGACTGTGAGACTGTGAGACTGTGAGACTGTGAGACTGTGAGACTGAGAGACTGTGAGACTGTGAGACGTGAGCTGTGAGGATCTGTAGGACAGAGGAGACTGTTTGACTTTGAGAGAGACTGTGAGACTGTGAGACTGTGAGACTGTGAGAAGGTGGAGTCTGTGCGACTGTGAGACTGAGAGAATGAGAAGACAGTGAGACTGTGAGACTGATGGACTGTGAGGACTGTGAGACTGCGAGAAGTGAGGGAATTGAGACTGTGAGGACTGTGAGGACTGAGAGACTGTGAGACTGTGAGACTGTGAGACCTGTGAGATGTGAGACTGTGAGATGAGAGACTGTGAGACTGTGAGGGGACTGTGAGACTATGAGGACTGCGAGACAGTGAGATGTTAGACTTTGAGACTGTGAGACTGTTGAGAATGTGAGACTGTGAGACTTTGAGACTGTGGGAGTGTGAGACTGGGAGACGGAGACTGTGAGACAGTGAGACTGTGAACTGTGAGAGGACTGTGAGACTGTTTAGACTGTGAGACAGTCAGGGACTGTGAAACTGTTCAGACTGTGAGGACTTTGAGGACTGAACCGGTGAGTCGTGAGGACTGGTGAGACTAGGAGACTGTGAGACTGTGAGACTGTGAGACTGTGAGACTGTGAGACTGATGAGACTTTGAGACTGTGAGACTGAGAGACTGTGAGACCTGTGAGGACTGGGAGACTGTGAGACTGGAGACTGTGAGACTGTGAGGACTGTGGAGACTGGGAGACTGTGAGACTGTGAGGCTGTGACACTGAGAGGACTGGGAGACTGTGCGACTGTGAGACTGTGAGACTGTGAGACTGGGAGACTGGGAGGGACTGTGAGACTGATGTGAGACTGTGAGACTGTGAGACTTGGAGGACTGAGAGACTGTGGACTGGGAGACTGGGAGACTGGGAGACTGAGGAATGTGAAATGTGAGACTGAGAGACTTTGAGATTGTGAGACTGTGAGGACTGTGAGACCGAGAGACAGATGAGACTGTGAGACTGTAGTCTGTCAGACTGTGAGACTGAGAGACTGGGAGGCTGTGAGACTGTGAGGACTGTGAGATGAGGACTGTGAGGTCTGTGAGACTGTGAGACGTGAGAATGTGAGACTGTGTGACTGTGAGGTCTGTGAGACTGGAGGACTGTGAGACTGGGAGAAATGAGAGAATGTGAGGCGTGTGAGACTGAGAGACTGTGAGATTGTGAGGACTGTGGAGAATGTTTAGACCGAGAGAGAGGACTGTTTGAGACTGTGAGGACTGTCAGTCTGTCAGACTGTGAGACTGAGAGACTGGGAGGCTGTGAGACTGTGAGACTGTTTGAGATGAGACTGTGAGACGTGAGACTGTGAGACCGTGAGACTTGAGACTGTGAGACTGTGAGACTGAAGAGACTGAGAGACAGTGAGGACTGTGAAGACTGGGAGACTGTGAGATGTGAGACTGAGAGACTGTGTGAGACTGAGGACCTGGGGAGACTGTGAGACTGTGAGACTTGTGTGACTGTGAGACTGTGAGACTGTGAGACCTGTGATATTGTGAGACTGTGAGCACTGTGTGACTGTGAGACTGTGAGACTGCAGAGACTGTGATTCAGACTGTGAGACTATGAGATGTGACACGGGAGTCTGTGAGACAGTGCACTGTGAGACTGTGGAGACTGTAGAGAATGTGAGACTGGGAGACTGTGAGACTGTGAGACTGTGAGATGAGAGACTGTGAGGACTGTTAGAGACTGTGAGATCTGGGAGACTGGTGAGACTGTGGGAGACTTTGAGACTGTGGACTTTGAGACTGGGAAACTGCGAGACTGTGATGACTTGGGAGACTGTGAGGACTGTGAGACTGGAAGACTGTTAGACTGTGAGACAGAGAGACGGTGAGAAGAGAATGTGAGGACAGGAGATGTGAGACAGTGAGACTGTGAGACTGTGAGATTGTGAGACTGTGTGTGACTGAGAGATGAGAGACTGTGAGTCTGTGAAGCTGTGTGTCTGTGAGACTATGAGATGTGGAGACTGTGGATTGTGAGACTGGGAGACTGTGAGATTGTGAGACTGTGAGACTGTGAGACTGTGAGGACTGTGAGACTGTGAGACTGGGAGTGTTGAGACTGTGACTGAGACTGGAGAGACTTGAGACTGGAAACTGCCAGACTGTGAGACTGTGAGTACTGTGAGCCTGTGTGCTGTGAGAATGGGAGACTGGTAGGATGTGAGACTGGGAGACTGTGAGACTCGGTAAGACAGTGAGACTGGGAAACTTGAGACTGTGACGACTGGGAGATGTTGAGATGTGAGACTGAAGGACTGTGACAGGGACTGTGAGACTGAGAGACTGTGAGACTGTGAGACTGTGACACTGTGACACTGTGACACTGTGAGAATGGAGGAGACAGTCACAGAGACTGTGAGAGTGGAGGAAACAGTCACAGAGACTGGGAGAGTGGAGGAGGCAGTCACAGAGACTGTGAGAGTGAAGGAGACAGTCACAGAGACTGGGAGAGTGGAGGAGACAGTCACAGAGACTGTGAGAGTGGAGGAGACAGTCACAGAGAGGGAGAGTGGAGGGAGGACAGGTCACAGAAACTGGGAGAGTGGAGGAGACAGTCCACAGAGACTGGCGAGAGTGGTGGAGACAGTCAAACCCAAAGGAGACTGGGATAGTGGAGGAGACAGTCACCGAGATGTGAGAGATGGGGAGACAGTCACAGACTGGGAGAGTGGAGGAGAAAGTCACAGTGACTGGGAGAGTGGAGGAGAGAATAAGAGGACAGGGAGATTGGAAGGAGACAGTTCAGAGACTGGGAGAGTGGAGGAGGCAGTCGCAGAACTGGGAAAGTTTTGACGAGAAGTCACAGAGACTGGGTGAGAATGGAGGAGACAGTCACGGAGACTCGAGGAGGAGGGAGGAAACAGTCCACAGTGACTGGGAGAGTATAGGAGACAGTCCAGAGACTGGGAGAGTGGAGGAGACAGTCACAGAGACTGGGAGAGTGGAGGAGGACAGACACAGAGACTGGAAGAGTGGAGCGGAGACAGTCACAGGAGACTGGGATAGTGGAGGAGACAGTCACAGAGACTATGAGAGTGGAGGAGACAGTCACAGAGACTTGGAGAGTGGAGGAAGACAGCCAACAGAGGACTGGAGAGTGGAGGAGAAAATCACAGAGATGGGAAGAATGGAGGAGACAGTCTCAGAGAATGGAGAGAGTGGAGGAGACAGTCAGAGAAACTGGAAAGGAAAAGTGGAGGGACAGTCTCAGAGACCTGCTAGGAGAGTGGAGGAGTCAGTCACAGAGGCTGGGAGAGGAGAGTGGAAGAAACAGTCACCAGAGACTATGAGAGTGGAGGAGCCAGTCACAGAGACTGGGAGAAGAGATGGAGGAGAAAGTCACAGAGACTGGGAGAGTGGATGAGAAAGTCAGAGGACTGGGAGAGTGGAGGAGACAGTTCACAGAGGCAGGAGAGTGGATGAGAAAGTCACAGAGGACTGGGAGAATGGAGGAACAGTCACAAGACTGGGCAGAGGGAGGAGACAGTCACAGAGATGTGAGAGTTAGGAGACAGTCACGAGACTGTGAGAGTGAGGAAGACAGTCACAGAGGACTGAGATAGTGGACGCGAGACAGTCACAGAGACTGTGGAGAGTGGAGGGAGACAGTCACAGAGACTGGAAAGTGTGAAGGAGACAGTCACAGAGACTGCGGAGAGTGGAGGAGAGAAATCACAGAGACTGGGAGATTGGAGGAGACCAGTCTCTGAGACTGGGAGAGAGGGAGGGAGGAACAGTCACAGAACACTGGAAAAGTTGAGGAGGACATTCACAGCGACTGGGGAGAGTGGAGGAGACAATCACAGAGATGGGAGAGTGGAGGAAACAGTCACGACGACTGGGAGAGTTATAGGAGACAGGACACAGAGACTGGAGAGTGGAGGAGACAGTCACAGAGACTGGGAGAGTGGAGGAGACAGTCACACGAGACTGGAGAGTGGAGGGAGACGTCACAGGGACGGGATAGAAAAATTAAAAATTTTACTGGAGGTGGACAGTTCACAGAGACTGTGAGAGTGGAGGAGACAGTCACGAAGACTTGGAGAGTGGAGTGAGACAGTCACAGAAATGGGAGAATGGAGGACGACAATCACAGAGACTGGGAGAGGAGAGTGGAGCGAGACAGTCTCAGGACTGGGATTGTGCTGGAGGAGCAGTCACTAAAACTGGAAACAAGGGAGGAGACAGTCACAGAGACTGGGAGAGTGGAGGGGACAGTCACAGAGACTGGGAGAGTGGAGGAAACAGTCACAGAGACTGGGAGAGTGGAGTAGGAGGACAGTCACAGAAACTGGGAGAATGGAGAGACAATCACAGAGATGGGAGAGTGAGGAAACAGTCAACAGAGTGGGAGAGTATAGGAGACAGCCACAGCGACTGGGAGAGAGGTGGAGGAGACAGTCACAGAGACTGGGAGAGTGGAGGAGACATTCACAGAGACTGTGAGAGTGGAGGAGACAGTCACAGAGACTGTGAGAGTGAAGGAGCAGTACAGAGATGGTGGAGAGTGGAGGAGCCAGTCACAGAGACTGGGAGGAGTGGAGGAGTACAGTAACATTAGACTGTACCAGTGGAGGAGACAGTCAAGGATGGGAGAAGAATGGAGGTGACAGTACACAGAGACTGGGAGAGTGGAGGCGGAGACGGGAGAACCATCACAGAGACTGTGAGAGTGGAGGAGACAGCTCACAGTGGCTGGGAGAGTGGAGGAGACAGTCACAGAGACTGGGAGATGGTGGAGGAGACCAGTCAATAGACTGTGAGAATGGAAGGGAAGACAGTCACAGAGACTGGGAGAGTGAAGGTGACAGTCACAGAGGACTGGGAGTGTGGAGGGACAGTCACAGAGACTGGGAGAGTTTAGGCCGACCCAGTCACAGAGGATGGGAGAAGCCCCCCCCCCCCCCCCCCCCCCCCGCTCCCCCCCCCCATCCCCCCAGTCACAGGAGACTGGGATAGTGGAAGGAGACGGTCACAGGACATTGCTCGTGAGGTGGAGGAGACAGTCACAGTGGACTGGAAGTGTTGGAGGAAGACAGTCACAAGAGACTGGGAGTGTGGAGGAGAGAATCCAGAGCTGGAGATTGGAGGGGCGACTGCTCTGAGACTGGGAGAGTGGAGGAGACCGTCACTGAAACTGGAAATGTGAGGAGACAGTCACACAGGACAGGGAGGGAGTGGAGGAGACAGTCACAGACGACTGGGAGAGTGGAGGAAACAGTCCCAGTGATGGGAGAGTATAGGAGACCAGTCACAGAGACTGGGAAGAGTGGAGGGAGACCAGTCACAGAGACTGGAGAGTGGAGGAGACAGTCACAGGGACTGGATAGTGGAGGAGGACAGTCACAGGGACTGGGATAGGTGGAGGGAGACAGTCACGGGACTGTGAGAGTGGAGGAGACAGTCACAGGGAACTGGGATAGTGGAGTGACAGTTTCACAGGGACTGGGAAAGTGGAGGAGACTCAGTACAGAGATGGTGAAGACGTGGAGGAGGACCGTCACTGGGACTGGGGATAGTGGAGAGACAGTCACAGGGACTGGGATAGTGGAGGAGACAGTTCACAGGAGACTGGAACATGGTGGGGAGGACAGTCACAGAAAACTGGGAGAATGGAGAGGAGACAATACAGAGATGGGAGAGTGGAGGAGACAGTCTCAGATGACTGGGCGTGTGGAAGGAGACAGTCACCATAAACTGGAAATAGTCGGAGGAGACAGTCACAGAGGACTGGGAGAGTGGAGGGGACAGTACAGAGACTGGGAGAGAGGATGGAAACAGTCACGGAGACTTGGAGAGTGGAGGAGACAGTCACCAGAGATACTGGGAGAGTGGAGGGAGACAGTCCACAGTGACTGTGAGAGTGGAGGAGACATTCACAGAGACCGTAGATTGGAGGAAGGACAGTCACAGAGACTGTGAGAGGATCGAGACAGTCACAGAGACTGGGAGAGTGGGCAGGAGACAGTCACAGAGGACTGGGAGAGTGGAGGAGGAGGACAGTCACATTGACTGTGAGAGTGGAGGAGGACAGTCAAGAGACTGGGGAATGGAGGAGAGAGTCACGAGACTGGGAGTGTGGAGGAGACATTCACGAGACTGTGAGGTGGAGGAGACAGCACAGAGACTGGAGAGGGAGGAGACAGCACAGAGACTGGGAGAGTGGAGGAGACAGTCACCATAGACTGTGCAGAATGGAGAAGAAGACAGTCACAGAAATCTGGGAGAGTGAAGGGACAGTTACAGAGCTGGGAGAGTGGAGGAGACAGGTCAAAGAGACTGTTGAGAGTGGGAAGAAAGAGAACAGCACAGAGACTGGGAGAAGGGAGGAGACAGTCACAATGACTGGGCGAGTGGAGGGAGACAGTCACAGAGACGGTGAGATGTTAAGTAGACAGTACAACAGAGACTGTGAGGAGTGGAGGGAGACAGACACAGAGACTGAGATGTGGAGGAGACCAGTCACAGGCTGTGAGAGTGGAGGAGACAAGTCACAGAGACTGGAAGTTGGAGGAGACTGTCACAGAGACTGGGAGAGAGTGGAGGAGAGGAATCACAGAGGACTGGGAAGATTGGAGGAGACAGTCTCTGGAGACTGGGAGAGGGGAGGAGGGGACAGGTCACGAACTGGAAAAGCTTGAGGAGACATTCACAGAGACTGGGAGAGTGGAGGAGACAAGTCACAGAGGACAGGGAGAGTGGCGGAACCAGTCACTGAGACTGGGAGGTATTATAGGAGACACCCAGCCACAGAGACTGGGAGAGTGGAGGAGACAGTCACAGAGACCTGGTGAGAGTGGAGGAGAATGTAAGTCACAGGAGGGACGGGAGAGTGGAGGAAGACAGGTCACAGGGACTGGTGATAGTGGAGGTGACAGTCACAGAGACTGTTGAGACGTGGAGGAGACACGTCACAGAGACTTTGGAGCGGGAGGAGACAGTCACGAAAAACTGGAGAGAATGGAGGGAGACAATCACCGAGACTGGGAAGTGGAGGAGGACAGTCTCAGAGACTGGGAGTGTGGGGGACAGTCACATAAACTGTGAAAAGTGGAGGAGACAGTCCACAGAGTACTGGAGAGTGGAGGGGACAGTCACAGAGACCTGGAGAGTGGTGGAAAACAGTCACAGAGACTGGGAGAGTGGAGGGAGACAGTCACGAGACTGTGAGAGTGGAGGGATGACAGTACAGAGACTGGGAGAGTGGAGGAGGCAGTCACAGAGACTGTGAGAGTGGAGGAGACATTCAAGAGGGACTGTGAGAGTGGAGGGACAGTCACACGAGACTTGTGAGGAGGTGAAGGAGACAGTCACAGAGACTGGCGAGAGTGGGGAGACAGTCACAGATGGGATGGGAGAGTGGAGGAGAGACAGTCCACATAGACTGTAAACCAGTGGAGAGGCAGTCACAGGACTGGGAGAATGGAAGGAGACGTCACAGTAGGACTGGGAGAGTGGAGGAGACATTCACAGGACTGTGTTGAGAGTGGAGGAGCAGTCACAGAGGACTGGGGTGAAGTGTGAGGAGGACAGTCACAGAGACTGGGAGAGTGGAGGAGACAGTCACAGACTGTTGAGTATGGAGAAGACGTCACAGAGACTGGGAGAGTGAAGGTGACAGTCACAGAGCTGGGAGAGTGGGAGGAGACAGTCACCGAGATGGGAGAGTTTAGAGACAGTCACGAGGACTGGGAGAGTGGAGATAGACAGTCCAGAGACTGGGATAGTGGAGGAGACAGTCACAGACACTGTTGAGAGTGGAGGAGACACATGTGTGTGTACAGAGACTGGGAAGTGTGGAGGAGACTGTCACAGAGACTGGGAGTGTGGAGGAGAGAATCACAGAGACTGGGAGATTGGAGGAGACAGTCTCTGAGACTGGGAGAGTGGAGGAGACAGTCACAGAAACTGGAAAAGGTGAGGAGACAGTCACACAGACTGGGAGAGTGGAGGAGACAGTCACAGAGACTGGGAGAGTGGAGGAAACAGTCCCAGAGACTGGGAGAGTATAGGAGACAGTCACAGAGACTGGGAGAGTGGAGGAGACAGTCACAGAGACTGGAGAGTGGAGGAGACAGTCACAGGGACTGGGGATTAGTGGAGGGAGACGTCACAGGGACTGGGATAGTGGAGGAGACAGTCACGGAGACTGTGAGAGTGGAGGAGACAGTCACAGGGACTGGGATAGTGGAGGAGACAGTCACAGGGACTGGGATAGTGGAGGAGACAGTCACAGAGACTGGGAGAGTGGAGGAGACAGTCACAGGGACTGGGATAGTGGAGGAGACAGTCACAGGGACTGGGATAGTGGAGGAGACAGTCACAGAGACTGGAACATGGGGGAGACAGTCACAGAAACTGGGAGAATGGAGGAGACAATCACAGAGACTGGGAGAGTGGAGGAGACAGTCTCAGAGACTGGGAGTGTGGAGGAGACAGTCACATAAACTGGAAAAGTAGAGGAGACAGTCACAGAGACTGGGAGAGTGGAGGGGACAGTCACAGAGACTGGGAGAGTGGAGGAAACAGTCACAGAGACTATGAGAGTGGAGGAGACAGTCACAGAGACTGGGAGAGTGGAGGAGACAGTCTCAGAGACTGTTGAGAGTGGAGGAGACATTCCACAGAGATGTGAGATTGGTGAGAGACGTCACAGGACTGTGTGAGTACAGAGACAGTCACAGAGAACTGGGAGGTGGAGGAGACAGTCACAGCGACTGGGAGAAGCGGGGAGACAGGTCACATAGACTGTGAGATTGGAGGAGGACAGTCAGAGACTGGGAGAATGGAGGAGAGATTCACAGAGGACTGGAGAGTGGAGGAGACATTCACAGAGACTGTGAGAGTGGAGGAGACAGTCACAGAGACTGGGAGAGTGGAGGAGACAGTCACAGAGACTGGGAGAGTGGAGGAGACAGTCACTGACTGTGAGAATGGGAGAGACAGGTCACAGAAACTGGGGGATGACGTGAAGGTGACAGTCACAGAGACTGGGAGAGTGGAGGAGACAGTCACAGAGACTGTGAGAGTGGAAGAGACAGTCACAGAGACTAGGAGAGTGGAGGAGACAGTCACAGAGACTGGGAGAGTTTAGGAGACAGTCAGAGAGACTGGGAGAGTGGAGGAGACAGTCACAGAGACTGGGAGAGTGGAGGAGACAGTCACAGAAATTGTGAGAGTGGAGAGGACAGTCACAGAGACTAGGAGAGTGGAGGAGGACAGCACAGAGAGTGGCGAGAGTGGATGATACAGTCACAGAGGCTGGGAGTGGAGGAGACAGTCACGAGATGGGAGAGGGTGAGAGAGTTCACAGGAATGGGAGAGTGGAGGATGAACAGTCATGAGCTTGGGAGAGTGGGGGAGACAGTCACAGAGACTGTGAGATTGGAGGAGACAGTCACAGAGACTGGAACATGGGGGAGACAGTCACAGAGACTGTGAGAGTGGATGAGACAGTCACAGAGACTGGGAGAGTGAGGAGACGTTCACAGAGGACTGTGAGAGTGGTGGAGACAGTCACAGAGACTGGGAGAGTGGAGGGGAGACAGTCACAGAGACTGGGAGAGTGGAGGAGATAGTCACAGAGACTTGGAGAGTGGAGGAGACAGTCACAGAGACTGGGAGAGTGGAGGAGACAGTCACAGAGACTGGGAGAGTGGAGGAGACAGTCACAAAGACTGGGAGAGTGGAGGCGACAGTCACCAGAAGACTGGGAGAGTGGATGGGAGGACAGTCATAGAGACTTGAGAGTGGAGGAGACTGTCACAGTGACCGGGAGAGTGGAGGGAGGACAGTCACAGAGGACTGGGAGAGTGGAGGAGACAGTCACAGAGGACTGTGAGAGTGGAGTGAGACAGTCACATAGACTGTGAGAATGGAGGGAGGACAGTCACAGAGACTGGAGAGTGAATGATGACGTACAGAGATGGGAGAGAGTTGGAGCGAGACAGACCAAGAGGTACTGTGAGAGTGGAGGAGGACAGTCACAGAGGACTGGGAGAGTGGAGGAGGAGGAGACAGTCACAGAGACTGGGAGACAGTTTAGGGAGAGCACAGAGACTGGGAGATTGGAGGAGACAGTCACAGAGATGGAGAGGTGGAGGAGACAGTTTCACAGTGACTGTGAGAGTGGAGGAGCAGTCACAGAGACTGGTAGCGTGGACGGAGACATTTATAGAAGACTGGGAGAGAGGAGGAGGACAGTCACAGAGACTGTGAGAGTGGAGGAGACAGTCATAGAGACTGGGAGAGTGGCAGGAGACACTCACAGAGACTTGGAGATGGAGGAGACATCAAGAAGACTGGGAGAGTGGAGGAGACAGTCACAGAGCTGGGAGAGTGGAGGAGACAGTACAGAGACTCGTGAGAGTGGATTAGACAGTTCCAGAGACTGGGAGAGTGGTGGAGCGATCACAGAGTCTGGGAGGGGAGGGAGACAGGTACATGAGATGGGAGAGTGGAGGAGACATCACAGAGGACGGAGTGCTGAGAGACCTTGTAAACAGGGAGAGTTATAAAGAGAGAGTGAGAGAGGAGTGATGAGAAGAGAGACGGAGAGAGAGAGAGGAGACGAGAGAGAGTGAGAGAGAAGAGAGAGAGAGAGAAAGGAATAAGAAAGAAAGAAAGAAAGAGGGTGTTTGATGTGTTTGCAAGATAGAGAATAAAAAACACACAGATACGTTACACAGAGAGTCATCAAAAGAGTAAACACAGATAGGAAAACAGAAGACACAATATCACACACAGATTTAACATAACTAAAGCTCAACAAGCACTCTCCTATTATTTTGCACCCAACGCAATACCCAACTAGAAGACGGGATTTGTCCGAGAGTGTCCTAATGACTTCTCTCTCTCTCTCGCTCTCTCTCTCTCTCTCTCTCTCACTCTCTCTCTCTCTCTCTCTCTCTCTCTCTCTCTCTCTCTCTATCTTCTCTCTCTCTCTCTCTCTCTCTCTCTCTCCTCTCTCTCTCTCTCTCTCCTCTCTCTCTCTCTCTCTCCTCTCTCTCTCTCATAATTCCCACATCAACGCATCCACTACTAATAGGAAGGGCCACACCTTAAACCTGCTTTTTCAACCTTACCACAAGCTTAGCTTTGTGGTTCCTGCCTCTCTGGGCGCTTTAAAACATAGCTCTTATGAGACATTCAACGTGCCTCCTGATGGCACCAATAGTTAGCTAAAACGCTCGCTTTGAAGTGTATCTCTTAAAATTGTTTGATTTTACCTCTAAAATATGTCATATAATAACCAAATATAAACAGTACAACCCCCCCCCCCCCCAGCCCGTGTAAAATCATTGTGGATAAGTGCATAGGTATTTGCTAATAGATGTTAACTACACCTAACATAGCAATAGATGTTAACTAACTACCTAACATGCCAATAGGATGTTAACTACAACTAACATAGCTCAATTAGATGTTAACTTACAACCTAACATAGCCAAATTGATGTTAACTACACTAACAGAGCCAATAGATGTTAAACTACAAACTAACGTCGCAAATAGATGTTAACTACAACCTAACATAGCAATGATGTTAACTACAACCTAACATAGCCAAATGATGTTAACTACAACCTAACATAGCCAAATGATGTTAACTACAACCTAACATAGCCAAATGATGTTAACTACAACCTAACATAGCCAAATGATGGTTAACTACACATAACATAGCCAATGATGTTAACTACAACCTATCATAGCCCTAGATGTTACTACAAACATATATAGCAATAGATGTTAACTACAACCTAACATAGCCAATAGATGTTAACTACAACCTATCATAGCCAATAAATGTTAACTTGAACATAACAACGGTGTTGCCTTCAAAAATAACACCATAACACAGCCTGGAAAATAAGTGTTCATCTGAGAACATCAGAATAAGAACAACGCGGCTCAGAGTCGTTGTTCATCACACAATAAAAGAGGCCATTAAACTGACGCAGTGTTCACCTGAACTTGATCAACCAGTGAGTGAACAAGACCGAACAAGATTAATTGTGGGGAGAAAACTGGGAGATCCCCCTTGTGTTCCCTCCCCTTCCTTCCTTCTCTCCCTCCCTTTTTTCCCTCCCTCCCTCTCTTCCCTTCCTTCCCTCCCTCTCTTCCCTTCTTCCCTCCCTATCTTCCCTTCCTTTCTCCTCCTCCCTCTCTCCCCTTCCTCCCTCCCTAGTCCATCCCTCCCCTCCCTTCTCTCCCTTCCTTCCCTCCCTTTTTCCCTTCCTTCCCCCCCTTTTTCCCCTTCTTCCCCCCTCTTTCCTTCCCTTTCCCCCCCTTTCTCTTCCTTTTCCTTCCCTCCCCCCCTCCCCCCCCTTCCCTCCCTCCCCCCCCTCCCTCCCCCCCCCCTCTTTCCCTTCCTTCCCCCCCTCCTCCCCTCTCTTCCTTTCTTTCTCTCCCCCCCCTAAATAGTCTCAATGTTGTTTTTGTAAATAATTTTGTTGTTGCTGCTTGCTGCTCTGTTTGTTTTTGTTTGTTTGTTTTTTTTGTTTGTTTCTGGTGTGTCGCTTTTGTCATTGTCTTTTGTCGTTTGTTTATGGTTGTTGCTTTTGTTTGGGGGTTTGTTGTTGTTTTTTATTGTGTTGTTGTTGTTGTTGTTAGGTTGTTCTTGCCAAACAGTGGGTGCTTCTACGTCTCTTTTATGTGTTTTGCATGTGTCAATGTTGAGGTTGCATTGCGGCTTTCACGTTCGGTAGAAAAACCAAACAAGGACCAAAAGGCGGGGTAAGACGGGGATGAGGGGGGGAGCACGACAAGAAAGTACCGAACTAGACGGCAGACACCGTTTGTTAAAGAAAAAGCGGAAAAATAACAATTTCCCCGGCGGGCCCACAAAAGACCCCCAGGATCCCCACTCTGTTGTTGGGTCAGGGGGCTGCTCAGACTAGGGGGTAATAAAATTTTGTGGGGTCTGCACGGGGGGCGGCAAATTGATTTGATGCAGATCCTCCAAAATTCCCCCCCGTATTTACACAAACAATCCCCCCTCCAAACACTTCCTAAATTTTCACTCCCTTATTTCTACTAACAATTTCGCTTTCAAATACCCCCACTTCTCTCTCTCTCTCTCTCTTTCTCTCTCTTTTTTCCCCCCTCTCTCTCTCTCTCCCCTCTCTCTCTCTCTCTCTCTCTCTAATCTTTTGGGCTAAACATTGCAATACATTTTTCGTCGCCAGCTTCCCCTAGGAAAAAAAAAAAAACAATCAAATCCTTTTTTCCTACCAGATCATAGACACACAGGTTCCTCGTCGCGTTTTTCCTAGGTTTAAAAAAAAGGGAACTCTTTTTTCCCCTTCAGATCATGATACCACTTCCT
>NC_069434.1:18240178-18242678 GCF_026875155.1 Cherax quadricarinatus
TTATTATTATTATTATTATTATTATTGCGAAATTACTGCAAACACAGATTTTCGCTTGCCTTATTCTTCAAGAAGAGCGTTGCTATTTAAGCCACAATCGCAAGTTTTACCTATTCGGCACGACATCTATTTAAGTATATATATGGTGGATAAAGATTTTATAGGTAGGCAAACATCTGAATGTACATATATTTTTAATCACTGGTTTGTCAGTTCATTATTTAGTGGCAGACATGGAGAGAATGAGAGGCAGCAGGAGAACAAGAAGAATGTCATAGATATGTTAAAAAACAGAGAAGCAGAAGTCAATGAACGAAAGAAAGGGGAACAGTAAGTGGGAGATATACACAATTGTTAACAGGTAAGAGGAATGGGAAGAGTGCAGAAGAAGAGGTCGAAGAGGTATGTGATTAGATTTAAGACTGTATTACAATGGTGAAATTTGGAGATTTGTGGTCACAGGAGGGTGGTCGAGGGTCGTGAAAGAAATGATTATTGGAATGACGACCTAAAGAGGGTGACAAGGGAGAAAGTGTCAGCATAATAGAAGCTTCAGCAATCTAAAAGTGAAAGCAAAAACAGAACAAGCATGGTTTCTTTATATGAGGTAGGAGAGAGAACACAGTTTAAGAATCATGGAGGGTTGGGGGTAGAATTTGACTCTTGTGTGTACCGGGTATAATGTCTGCTAGAGTTAACACTAAAAAAAAGTTAAGAGTAAGATAGAAAGTTGAACTAGAGAGGATGAAGGAGGATATACGAAGGGTTGTACGGTTGAATTTTTACTGAAAAAGTTAAAGGATAAGATAGAGAGAAGGAAGAAGAGGAGGGATGTAGGAAGGACAACGAGAATGTAGGAAGGGCAGTGTTGATGTAGAAAGGGCAAGGTAGATGAAGGAAGGGCAGGGTAGAAGTATATTCTCCCTGCCCTTCCTACAGATGTAGGAAAGGCAGGGAGAATGTAGGAAGATCAGGGTAGATGTAGGAAGGGCAGGGAGAATGTAGGAAGGGCAGGGAGAATATAGGAAGGGCAGGGAGAATGTAAAAAGGGCAGAGAGAATACAGGAAGAGCAGGGAGAATATAGAAAGGGAAGATGGTAGAACCAAATGTTGTATCGAAGCCTCTAAGTGAGCAATACCCAAACACGGGTAATTAACTGCTGGACGCATTTACAGCTTAAGAAAAGGCATGTGACAAAGGAGTAATGTGGCAGGTGGAGAATATTTATGGAACAAGTGGCAGGTTACTAACAGCGTGCACATGCTGGAGACAAGAGAACAGGCGATAATGTAAACATGGCTCTGGCCAGCTGCCTTTCAGACATGGAGTTAAAATCGTCATTATAAGCTGAGTATCGACAACTGTGAGAGTCCTGACAATTCTTTACAAAGAACAAGAAAAACCAAAATATCTTGACTGGAACGATACGCAAATAACTCGCACGCGGGAGACAGTACTTAACGATGTTTTGGTGTCACTTGTAAATGGTACTTCTCGGACCGAAACGTTGTCGTAAGCTCCTGTCTCCTAAATGCGAGTTACCTGTGTATGCTCTTTATATATTTAATAATATTAATGAAGCCACGAAACAAGTGATATTGAATTATTTACCAAACTGATAACGTGGCAACTCGGTACATTTCATATTTTTATTGGCTTTACGCGTTTAAATTTTAGTATTTTTAAATTTGTAGCTCTTGCACTGTGTAATTACGAATTCAAATTCCATTATTGACCAGAAGTGGAGAATAAATGGTTCTGGAAATGTCACAATACGCATTTCTTAGTACTTAATTGTCAGCTTGTGTGTGTGTGTGTGTACTCACCTAGTTGTACTCACGTACTTGTGGTTGCAGGGGTCTATTCATAGCTCCTGGCCCCGCCTCTTCACTGGCCGCTAGCGAGTGTGTGTGGGTGTACGTGAATACACAAGCGTGTATTTGTGTGTCTTCGGATTTAATCTCTTAAAATGCAGAACCATCCGAGTAAATCCTACCTCAGATTTCTGGAAAACTTTTTAGAAATATAAATATCTACGTCAGGGACGTTTTTCCCTGGGGTGAGATTGAGAGAGGAAGCGAATGTTAAGCACAAGTTGCTTAATCAACTTCTTCACCATTAGCCCAGTCATTTGCATATCCACAACGCAGTTGGCTGACGATTTGTAACGACTTGTAACGACTTGCAATTGCCTTGTTGGGGTTACGCCTTAATGAAGTATTCAATGCAAAGCCTTACTGGGAAAACTGATCATTATACTCCAATGTGTTTATGTGAGTGTGTTGTATTTGTGACGCTGGAGTCTATGCGTGCTTGTGTACTCATCTAATTCTGCTTGCAGGGGTCAAGTTATAGCTCCTGGGTCCGCCTCTACACTGGTTATTACTAGGTCCACTCTCTCCCTGCTTCATGAGCTTTGTCATATCTCTCCTTAAAGCTATGTATGGATCCTGCCTCCACTATATCACTCTCCAGACTGTTCCACCTCCTGACAACTCT
>NC_069434.1:18246134-18278634 GCF_026875155.1 Cherax quadricarinatus
AATTTCTTTTCTTCTTTTTCTTCTTTTTTCTTCTTTTTCTTCTTTTCTTCTTCTTCTTTTTTCTTTTCTCTTCTTCTTCTTCTTCTTCTTTTTTTCTTCTTTTTTCTTCTTCTTCTTCTTCTTCTTTTTTTCTTCTTCTTTCTTCTTTCTCTTCTTCTCTGCTTTTCTTCTTCTTCTTCTTCCCCTCCTCCTCGTCCTCATGCTAGTAGCTTACATATAAATTTCCCTCTCTGTTTCTGTCTGTCTGTCTCTCTCTCTTTAACTCACTCATTTTTCTTCTCTCATTTTTTCCTTTTCCCCCTTTAAATTTTCCCAGTACTCGACCATTCTCCCAGTTTATCAATTTCTCCCTCATTTCCCCATCTCAGTTCCTCTCCCAGTTTATCAACGTCCCCCCTCACTTCCCATCTCAGTCTTCCCAGTTTATAAAACGTCTCCCCTCACTTCCCATCTCAGTCTCTCCCAGTTTATCAAGGGCCCTCCCCTCACTTCCCATCTCAGTCTCTCCCAGTTTATCAACGTCTCCCCTCACTTCCCATCTCAGTTCTCTCCCAGTTTATCAACGTCTCCCCTCACTTCCCGTCTCAGTCTCTCCCAGTTTATCAACGTCTCCCCTCATTTCCCATCTCAGTCTCTCCCAGTTTATCAACGTCTCCCCTCACTTCCTTCTCAGTCTCTCCCAGTTTATAAACGTCTCCCCTCACTTCCCATCTCAGTCTCTCCCAGTTTATAAGTCTCCCCTCACTTCCCATCTCAGTCTCTCCCAGTTTATCAACGTCTCCCCTCACTTCCCATCTCAGTCTCTCCCAGTTTATCAACGTCTCCCCTCACTTCCCCTCCAATCTTTCCTTACTTCTCCAATTAAAAGTAAACATAATATTAAACGAATCTTAAAAAGTCAATTTGCAATTAACAATTACTTGTTTATCCAGAATATTTAACCGCGATTACTGTTAAATCTATAATTATACTTGAAGTGTATCCAGTCATATACATAATTAAAAACTCTAAATCTTTCCACATATATATATATATATATATTTTATTTTAATATATATATATATTAAATTATATATATATATATATAAAATATTTAAATTGTTTTTCTAACATTTAAAAAACACTTAAAATCTGGTACAAAAAAGAGCATAAATCAATAATGTCGCTGCAATAAAAGTCTGAATATAAGACAAACATGAAGTTTCGAGTTTTGTGTAAAATATTTCTTTGGGAAGTTCCATTACGAGAGACTGTGAGACTGTGAGACTGTTAGACTGTGAGACTGTGAGACTGT
Organism: Cherax quadricarinatus; assembly: GCF_026875155.1. NCBI lineage: Eukaryota > Metazoa > Arthropoda > Malacostraca > Decapoda > Parastacidae > Cherax > Cherax quadricarinatus. The sequence goes on from NC_069434.1 coordinate 18,247,429, forward strand.
TAGACTGTGAGACTGTGGGGACTGTGAGACTGTTAGACTGTGAGACTGGGAGCCCGTGAGACTGTGAACTGTGAGACTGTGAGACTGTTAGCCCTGTGAGACTGAGAGACTGTAGACTGTGAGACTTTTGAGACTGTGAGACTGTGAGACTGTTAGACTGTGAGACTGAGAGACTGTGAGACTGTGAGACTGTGAGACTGTGAGACTGTGAGACTGGGAGACTGTGAGACTGTGAGACTGTGAGACTGTTAGACTGTGAGACTGAGAGACTGTGAGACTGTGAGACTGTGAGACTGTGAGACTGTGAGACTGTTAGATGTGAGACTGAGAGACTGGAGACTGTGAGACTGTGAGACGTGAGACTGGGAGACTGTGAGACTGAGAGACTGTGAGACTGTGAGACTGTGAGACTGTGAGACTTTTGAGACTGAGAGACTGGAGACTGTGAGACTGTGAGACTGTGAGACTGTGTAGACTGTGAGACTGTTAGACTGTGAGACTGAGAGACTGTGAGACTGGGGAGACTGTGAGACTGTGAGACTGTGAGACTGGGAGACTGTGAGACTGAGAGACTGTGAGACTGTGAGACTGTGAGACTGTGAGACTGAGAGACTGTGAGACTGTTAGACTGTGAGACTGTGAGACTGTGAGACTGTGGAGACGGGTGAGACTGAGAGATTGTGAGACTGTTAGACTGTGAGACTGTGAGACTGTGAGACTGTTAGACTGTGAGACTGTTAGACTGTGAGACTGTGAGACTGTGAGACTGTGAGACTGTGAGACTGTTAGACTGTGAGACTGAGAGACTGTGAGACTGTGAGACTGTGAGACTGTGAGACTGAGAGACTGTGAGACTGTGAACTGTGGGGACTGTGAGAACTGTGAGCTGAGAGACGTGAGACTGTTAGACTGTGAGACTGTGAGACTGTGAGACTGTGAGACTCTTAGACTGTGAGACTGTGAGACTGTGAGACTGTGAGACTGTTAGACTGTGAGACTGTGAGACTGTGAGACTGTTAGACTGTGAGACTGTGAGACTGAGAGACTGTGAGACTGTGAGACTGTGAGACTGTGAGACTGAGAAACTGTGAGACTGTGAGACTGCTAGACTGTGAGACTGTGAGACTGAGAGACTGTGAGACTGTGAGACTGTGAGACTCTTAGACTGTGAGACTGTGAGACTGGAGACTGTGAACTGTTAGACTGTGAGACTGTGTTACTGTGAGACTGTTAGACTGTGAGACTGGGAGACTGTGAGACTGTGAGACTGTGAGACTGATAGACTGTGAGACTGTGAGACTGTGAGACTGTGAGACTGAGAGACTGTGAGACTGTGAGACTGTGAGACTGTGAGACTGTGAGACTGTGAGACTGTTAGACTGTGAGACTGAGAGACTGTGAGACTGTGAGACTGTGAGACTGTGAGACTGTGAGACTGGGAGACTGTGAGACTGAGAGACTGTGAGACTGTGAGACTGTGAGACTGTGGGGACTGAGAGACTGTGAGACTGTTAAAACTGTGAGACTGTGAGCTGTGAGACTGTGAGACTGTGAGACTGAGAGACAGTGAGACTGTTAGACTGTGAGACTGTAAAGACTGTGAGACTGTTAGACTTGAGACTGTTAGACTGTGAGACGTGAGACTGTGAGACTGTGAGACTGTGAGACTGTAGACTGTGAGCCCTGTGGACTGGAGACTGAGAGACTGTGAGACTGTGAGACTGTGAGACTGAGACTGTGAGACTGTGAGACTGTGAGACTGTGAGACTGTGAGACTGTGAGACTGTGAGACTGTGAGACTGAGAGACTGTGAGACTGTGAGACTGTGAGACTGTGAGACTGTGAGACTGTGAGACTGTGGGGACTGTGAGACTGTGAGACTGTGGGGACTGTTAGACTGTGAGACTGTTAGACTGTGAGATGTGAGACTGTGAGACTCTTAGACTGTGAGACTGTGGGACGTGAGACTGTGAGACGTGTGATGTTAGACTGTGAGACTGTGAGACTGAAGACTGGAGACTGTGAGACTGTGAACTGTGGTTTGAAAAAACTGTGAGACTGGAGACTGCTAGACTGTGAGACGGGTGAGACTGAGAGGAACTGTGGACTGTGAGACTGTGAGACTTTTTAGACTGTGAGACTGTGAGACTGTGAGACTGTGAGACTGTTAGACTGTGAGACTGTGAGACTGTGAGACTGCTAGACTGTGAGACTGTGAGCTGTTTAGACTGTGAGACTGTGAGACTGTGAGACTGAGAGACAGTGAGATTTGTTAAACTGTGAGACGGGGAGACTGTGTGACTGTGAAAATGTTGGGACTGTGAGACTGTGAGCTGTTAGACTGTGAGAGTGTGAGAGTGTGAGACTGTGAGACTGTGAGAATGGGAGACTGTGAGACTGTGAGCTGTTAGACGTGAGACTGTGAGACTGTGGGGACTGCTAACTGTGAGACTGTGAGACTGTTAGACTGTGAGACTGTGAGACTGTAAAGACTGAGAGACAGTGAGACTGTTAACCTGTGAGACTGGGAAAACTGTGAGACTGTGAGACTGTTAGACTGTGAGACTGTTAGACTGTTAGACTGTGAGAGTGTGAGACTGTGAGACTGTGAGACTGTGAGACTGTGAGACTGAGAGACTGTGAGACTGTTAGACTGTGAGACTGTTAGACTGTGAGACTGTGAGACTGTGAGACTGAGAGACAGTGAGACTGTTAAACTGTGAGACTGGGAGACTGTGAGACTGTGAGACTGTTAGACTGTGAGACTGTGAGACTGTTAGACTGTGAGAGTGTGAGAGTGTGAGACTGTGAGACTGTGAGAATGGGAGACTGTGAGACTGTGAGACTGTTAGACTGTGAGACTGTGAGACTGTGAGACTGCTAGACTGTGAGACTGTGAGACTGTGAGACTGTGAGACTGAGAGACTGTGAGACTGTGAGACTGTTGGGACTGTGAGACTGTGAGAATGGGAGACTGTGAGACTGTGAGACTGTGAGACTGTTAGACTGTGAGACTGTGAGACTGGGAGACTGTGAGACTGTGAGACGTGAGACTGAGAGAACTGTGAGACTGTGGAACTGTTAGACTGGAGATTGTGAGACTGTGAGACTGTGAGACTGGGAGACTGTGAGACTGTGAGACTGTGAGACTGAGAGACTGTGAGACTGTGAGACTGTAGACTGTACTCACCTAATTGTGGTTGCAGGGGTCGAGACTCAGCTCCTGGCCCCGCCTCTTCACTGATCGCTACTGGATCCTCTCTCTCTCTGCTTCCTGAGCTTTGTCATGCCTCTTCTTTTAAAAATATGTATGGTTCCTGCCTCCACTACTTCACTTGCTAGGCTATTCCACTTTCGCAACTCTATGACTGAAGAAATACTTCGTAACGTCCCCGTACTCGTATGAGTCTTCAGCTTCCATTTTTGACCCCTTGTCCCTGTGTCCCTCTCTGGAACATCCTATCTCTGTCCACCTTGTCTATTCCCGCAGTATCTTGTATGTCGTTATCATGTCTCCCCTGACCCTTCTGTCCTCCAGTGTCGTCAGTCCGATTTCCCCTTTAAACCCTTTTCCCCGTACACATTCCCTTGAAAACTCTGGGACTAGCCTTGTTGCAAAACCCTTTGTACTTTCTCTAACTTCTTGACGTGCTTGACCAGGTGTGGGTTCCAGACTGGTGCTGCATAAATCCAGTATGGGCCTAACATACACAGTGTTACAGTGTCTTGAACGATTCCTTATTAAGGTACGGAAAAGCTATTCTCAGGGTTTTCCAGGCGCCGTATGCTGCAGCGGGTTATTTGGTTGATGTGTCCCTCCGGTGAATGTGCTCGGTGTTATGGTCACCCCAAGGTCTTTCTCCCTGAGTGAGGTCTGTAGTCTTTGTCCACCTAGCCTATACTCTGTCTGGGGTTCTTCTTTGCCCCTCCCCAATCTTCATGACTTTGATTTGGCTGGATTGAATTCGAGAAGCCAGTTGCTGGACCACATGTCCAGCCGGGCCCAGGTCTTTTTGCAGTCCTCCCTCATCCTCGTCCGATTTAATTCTTTCATCAACTTCACGTCATCTGCGAACAGGGACACTTCAGAGTCTATTCCTTCCATCATGTCGTTCACATATATCAAAAATAGGACTGGTCCTAGAACTGACCCCTGTGGGACCCTCTCGTAACGGGGCGCCCACTGTGATACCTCTTCAGTACCATGACTCTTTGTGCCTCCCTGTCAGGTATTCCCTTATCCATTGCAGTGCCCTCCCTTTTACGTGCGCCTGATCCTCCAGTTCTGCACTAATCTCTTGTGGGGAACTGTGTCAAAGGCCCTTCCTGCAGTCTAGGAAACGCAATCTACCCACCCCTCTCTCTCGTGTCTTACTTCTGTTACCTTGTCATAAAAACTCCAGGAGGTTTGTGATACAAGATTTGCCTTCCATGAACCCATGCTGGTTTTCATTTATAATCTTGTTCCTTTCCAGGTGTTCGACCACTCTCCTCCTGAAAATTTCTTCTCCATGATTTTGCACACAATCCCATGTCAGGACACAGGTCTGAGTTTAGTGCCTCGTTTCTGTTTCCTTTCTTAAATATGGGACTACATTAGCTGTCTTCCATTTCTCAGGTAGTTGCCCAGTTTCAAGGGATGTGTTGAAGATTGTGGTTAGAGGCACGCACAGCATCTCTGCTCCTTCTTTAAGGACCCATGGGGAAAATGTTGTCGGGTCCCCTCGCCTTTGAGGTGTCAAGGTCACTTAAGAGCTTCTTCACCTCCTCCTCAGTTGTTCGTATGTCATCCAACACTTGTTGGTATATTCCTCTTGATGTTCCCTTCTGTGCTGTCTTCCACAGCCCTTTCCCGTCTATACTGTAAAAACTTCCTTAAATCTCCTGTTCAGCTTCTCCACATACCTCCTGATCATTTCTTGTGAGTTCTCCACCTTCTGTCCTTTAATCTGATCACCTGGTCTTTGACTACTGTCTTCCTCCTGATGTGGCTATACAACAGTTTGGGTCAGTCTTGATTGCGATGCTATGTCATTTTCATACTGTCGCTGGCCTCCCCCCTTACCTGTGCGTACTCATTCCTGGCTCGCGATGATCTCCTATTTTCTTGTTTTTTTCTCTGCCTTCTGTACTTTTTCCATTCTCTATTGCACTTTGTTTTTGCCTCCTTACACCGTCGGGTAAACCCGGGGCCGTTCTGGGCTTCCGTTTTACTGTTGCACTTGGGAATAAACCTTTCCTCTGCCTCCTTGCATTTTGTTGTTACATATTCCATCATTTCATTTACTGGCTTTCCCGCCAGTTCTCTGTCCCCCTGAACCTCCCGCAGGAAGTTCTTCAACCCTAAAGTAGTCCCCTCTTTTATGTCAGGGTTTTTCCATTCACCCCTGTTATTTTTCCATTGCAGCTTATATGTATTCAAGCACAGAACCCGTGGTCGCTATGATGTCGTGAAGGCTTCTTTTTACCCTTTGTGCCACTCCTCCCACTTATTGTTATTCCATCAGGTTTGAGTACGTACCTTCAGTTTCTTTCCAACACTGTGATTGGGGGGCCTGTGGTGGGTGGGGAGACCTGGTGGCATTACTGTGGGATTCTATAGTCGATGTTGGGTGGGAGGGCTGAGGGGTATGGATTGTATGTGTCGTGGGGATGGTGTGATAGTTGTATGGTTCTGAGATTAGTTGCTGTGTGTGCTTGCCTTTCTGTTTCTGTCCTGCTCTGATGACCTCTGCTGCTGATTCCCTCTGTCTCTTTTCCTAGCTCCTTTCGTTTTTTTTTGTCCTCTCCCTCAGCTGCTGTCGCTCTGATTTTGTTCTGTCTCTGTCTCGGAACACCCTTCTTGTTGTGTGTGTGTGTGAGTGTGTGTGTGTGTGTGTATGTGTGTGTGTGTGTGTGTTTGTGTGTGTTGTGTGCGTGTGTGTGTGTGTTGTGGGTGTGTGCGTGCGTGTGTGTGTGTGTATGTGTGTTTTGAGCGTGTGAGTGGGAGTGTGTGTGTTTTGTAGGTGTGTGTGTGTGTGTGTGTGTTTGTGTGTGTGTGTGTGTGGGGTGTGTGTGTGTGTGTGTGTGTGTGTGTGTGTCGGCCGAATAGGTAAGAAGAATCATTGAAAGTTTAGTCCTTTTCTAAAAATTTTTTCTTATAGCATTTAAAAGATATTTTTTTTTAATTTAGTTACTGTAAAAATAATAACTTGTACCAAAGAACCTTAGGAAACTTAACCTAGCCTTCTTATATCAAGCACAATTTAATTTAGTCAAAGCAAATAAATACATTTAGTGCCACGGGGCACCGTAGTTCCCCGTGGCCTGGGTGGCAAAAGCTCCCGGCTTCACACGGTGAGGGTCCGGGTTCGATTCCCGGCAGAGGGATGGAAACACTGGAACGCGTTTCCTTCCCGGATAGTTCAATGTTCACCCATCAGTTAAATAGGTACCTGAGTGGTAGTCGACTGGTGTGGGTCGCATCCTGGGGACAAAACTGACCTAATTTGCCTGAAATACTCAACATAACAAGCGGTTTCTATATAGTAGTATGTCATTGTTGTTCAGCTAGGACAGTGATACCTTGTACTTGTACTTGTAGTAGCTAAAGATATTATTATTTTTATTATTATTATATTATTATGATTTTTATTGTTGTTGTTTTTCTTATTATTATTATTATTTTTATTATATTATGTATTATTATTATTATTATTATTATTTTTATTGTTATTAGTATTTATTATTATTATATTATTATATTTTATTATTATTATTCTTATTATTATTATGTTGTTGTTGTTATTATTATACTTTTATTATTATTATTATTATGCTTATTATTTTTATTATTTATTATTGGTATTATTATTTATTATTATTATAATTATTATTATTGTTGTTATTATTTTATTATTATTATATTATTATTATTATTATTATTATTATTATTATTATTTTTATTATTATTATTGCGAAATTACTGCCAAACACAAAATTTTTCGCTTGCTGATTCTTCAAGAAGAGCGTTGCTATTTACGCCACACAATCGCAAGTTTTTCCTATTCGAGCCACCGACATCTATTTAAGTATATAATAAGGTGGATAAAGATTTTATTAGGGTAGGCAAACATTTAATGTACAGAATTTTTAATCACTGGTTTGTCAGTTCATTATTATCGTGGCAGACATTGGAGAGAATGAAGAGGGGCAGGCAGGAGAACAAGAAGAATGTCGTAGAAATGTTAAAAAACAGAGAAGCAGAAGTCAATGAACGAAAGACAAAAGGGGGAACAGAAATGTGGGTAGATATACACAATTGTTAACAGTGTAAGAGGAATGGAAGAGTGCAGAAGAAGAGTCGAAGTGGTATGTGATTAGATTTTAAGGGACTGTATTACAAGGGTGAAATTTGGAGATTTGGTGGTCACAGGAGGGTGGGGTCGAGGGTTGTGAAAGAAATGGATTTTTGGTAATGGGGGGGACAGACTAAGAGGGTCCACAAGGTGAACCTGTGAGACTGTGAGACTGTGGAGGACTAGGGCTGTGAGACTGTGAAGACTGTGGACATGAGGACTGTGAGACTGTGAGACTGTGAGACTTTTGAGACTGTGAGCGAAGAGACTGTGAGACTGTGAGATGGGAGACTGTGAGACTGGGAGACTGTGAGACTGTTGAGACTGTGCGGACTGGGAGACTGTGAGACTGTGAGGCTGTGTGACATGTGAGACTGGGAGACTGTGAGACTGTGAGCTGTGAGACTGTGAGACTGGGAGACTGGGAGACTGTTGAGGACTGTGAGAGTGTGAGATGTGAGACTTGGCGACTGTGAGACTGTTGAGACTGGGAGACTGGGAGGACTGTGAGGACTGTGAGGACTGAGTGAGACTGTGAGATGGGAGACTGTGGACTGTGAGACTGAGTGAATGTGGGCTGTGAGGACTGGGAGACTGTGAGGACTGTGAGACTGTGAGACTGTGAGATATGTGAGACTGGGAGGACTGTGAGGACTGTGAGACTGTGAGACTGTGAGACTGTTGTGACTGTGAAGGACTGTGGACTGTTGAGACTTTGAGATTGTGAGACTGAGAGACTTGTGAGACTGTGAGACTGGGGGAGACTGTGAGATGGGGACTGTAGAGACTGTGAGACTGTGAGACTGGGAGGATGTGAGACTGTGAGGCTGTGACACTGTGAGACTGTGTAGACTGTGAGACTGTGAGACTGTGAGAACTGGGGGAGACTGTGGAGACTGTGAGACTGTTAGACTGTGAGACTGTGAGACTGTGAGACTGGGAGACTGTGATATTGTGAGACGTGAGATGTGAGCTGTGAGAACTGTGAGACTGGGAGACTGTGAGGACTGGTGAGACCTATGGATTGTGAGACTGGGAGTCTGTGAGAAATGAGAGACTGTGAGACTGGGGGGGAGACTGTGAGAGTGTGAGACCTGTGAGAAGGTGAGGACTGGGAGACTGTGAGACTGTGAGACTGTGAGACTGAGAGACTGTGCGACTGTGAGACTGGTGAGACTGGGAGACTGGGAGACTGTGAGACTTTGAGACTGTGAGACTGTGAGATGGGAGGAAACTGCGAGGACTTTGAGATGGGAGACTGTGAGACTTGATGAGGACTGGAAGATGTTTAGTCTGTGAGTGAGACAGAGAGACTGTGAGTACAGTGAGACTGTAGACAGTGAGACTGTGAGAATGAGAGACTGTGAGGACTGTGATGAAAGGAACTGTGAGGACTGTGGAGACTGGAGAGGCTGAGTGGACTGTGTGATGAGCCTGTGAGACTGTGAAGACTGTGAGACTATAGACTGGAAGACTGTGAGATTGTGAGATGGGAGGACTGTGAGAATTGTGAGACTGTGAGACTAGTGAGACTGTGAGGACTGTGAGGACTGTTGAGGACTGGGCGTTTGTGAGAATGTGAGACTGAGAGGTCTGTGAGATCTGGGGGAGCTGGCTGACTGTGAGACTGTGAGACTGTGAGGACTGTGAGACTGTGAGACTGTGAGACTGGAGAGAACTGGTTAGGACTGTGAGACTGGGAGACTGTGAGACTGTGAGATTGTGAAGACTGGGGAAACCCTGAGACTGTGTGACGGGGAGATGTGAGACTGTGAGATGGAAGGGACTGTGAGACAGTGAGACTGAGAGGGACTGGTGAGACTGTGAGACTGGGTTGTGAAACTGTGACACTGGGGACACTGGGAGAACTGGATGGAGACAGTCACAGAGACTGGGAGAGTGGAGGGACAGTCACAGAGACTGTGGAGAGAGAAGGAGACAGTCACAGAGGACTGGTGAGAGTGGAGGTGGAAGGAGAAAGTCACAGAGGACTGTGAGAGTGGAGGAGACAGTCAAAGAGACTGGGAGAGTGGGAGGAGACAGTCACAGAAACTGGGAGAGTGGAGGAGACAGTCACAGGGACTGGGGAGAGTGGAGGAGAGAATCACAGAAGAACTGAAAAGTGAGAGACAGTCACAGAGACTTGGGAGAGTGGAGGAGACAGGTCACGGAGGACTGGGAGAGTGGACGAAACAGTCACAGTGACTGGAGAGTATCGGAGACAGTCACGAGACTGTGGGAGAGTGGAGGAGAGAGTCACAGAGCGGTTGAGAGTGGGAGACAGTCACAGAGACTGGGAGAGTGGAGGGACAGTCACAGAGACTGAGAGTGGATGAGAAAGTCACAGGAGACTGGGAGAGTGGAGGAGACAGTCACAGAGGATGGGAGAGTGGATGAGAAGTCACAGAGACTGGGAGGTGGCGGAGGAGACAGTCACAAGGAGACTGGGAGAGTGGATGAGTAGTCAAGAGACTGGGAGAGTGGAGGCGACAGTCACAGAGACTTGGAGAGAGTGGATTGGAGAAAGTCACAGAGAGGGGAGAGTGGAGGCAGGACGTTCAGCCAGAGACTGGATAGTGGAGGAGACAAGTACAGAGACTGGATAGTGGGAGGGACAGTCCCAGAGACTGTGAGAGTGGAGGATTACAGTCACAGAGACTGGCACAGTGTGGAGGAGTCAGTCCACAGAGACTGGGAGAGTGGAGGAGAGAATCACAGAGACTGGGAGATTGGAGGAGACAGTCTCTGAGACAGGGAGAGTGGAGGAGACAGTTACAGAAACTGGAAAAGTTGAGGAGACAGTCACACAGACTGGGAGAGTGGAGGAGACAGTCACAGAGACTGGGAGAGTGGAGGAAACAGTCACAGAGACTGGGAGAGTATAGGAGACAGTCACAGAGACTAGGAGAGTGGAGGAGACAGTCACAGAGACTGGGAGAGTGGAGGAGACAGTCACAGAGACTGGGAGAGTGGAGGGGAGACCAGTCACATGGACTGGGGATAGTGGAGGAGGACTGTCACAGAAAACTGGAAAGTGAGGAGGACAGTCACCACAGACTGGGAGAGTGGAAGGAGCCAGTCCACAGAGACTGGGAGGAGGAGACTGGAGAAAAACTGTCACAGAGACTGGAAGAGTATAGGAGGACAGTCACAGAGATGGGATGAGTGGAGAGAGACGTCCACAGAGACTGGGAGAGTTGGGAGGAGACAGTCACAAGAGACTGTGAGAGTGGAGGAGCAGTCACAGAGGACTGGAAGTGTGGAGGAGACAGTCACAGAGGACTGGGAGAGTGGTGGAGAGAATCTCAGAGATGGGGAGATTGGAGGGAGACAGTCTCTGAGGACTGTAGTAGAGTGGAGGAGACAGTCACAGAGACTGGGAGAGTGAGGAGACAGTCACAGAGGACTGGTGAGAGTGGAGGAGACAGTCACATAGACTGTGAGAATGGTGAAGAAGACAGTCACAGAGACAGGAGATGAAGGGTGACAGTCACAGAGATGGGAGAGTTGGGAGGAAACAGTCACAGAGGACTGGGAGGAGTTATAGGAGGCAGTCACAGAGACTGGTGAGGTGGAGGAGACAGTCTCACAGAGAACTGGGAGAGTGGAGGAGACAGTCACAGGGACTGGGGCTAGACGGAGGAGACAAGTCACAGGGACTGGGATAGTGGAGGAGACAGTCACAGAGACTGTGAGAGTGGAGGAGACAGTCACAGAGACTTGGAGAGTGGAGGAGACAGTCACAGAAACTGGGAGAATGGAGGAGACAATCACAGAGACTGGGAGAGTGGAGGAGACAGTTTCAGAGACTGGGAGTGTGGAGGAGACAGTCACATAAACTGGAAAAGTGGAGGAGACAGTCACGGAGACTGGGAGAGTGGAGTGACCGATGTCACAGATACTATGAGAGTGGAGGAGACAGTCACAGAGACTAGGAGAGTGGAGGAGACAGTCACAGAGACTGTGAGAGTGGAGGAGACATTCACAGAGACTGTGAGAGTGGAGGAGACAGTCACAGAGACTGTGAGAGTGAAGGAGACAGTCACAGAGACTGGGAGAGTGGAGGAGACAGTCACAGAGACTGGGAGAGTGGAGGAGACAGTCACAGAGACTGGGAGAGTGGAGGAGACAGTCACAGAGACTGTGAGAGTGGAGGAGACAGTCACAGAGACTGGAGAATGGAGGAGAGAGCGTCAATGGAGGACTTGGGAGAGTGGAGGAGACATTCCAGAGACTGTGGAGGTGGAGGATGGACGTCACAGAGGATGGAGAGTGGAGGAGCAGTCCAGAGACTGGGTGAGAGTGGAGGAGACAGTCACATAGTCTGTGAAATGGAGAAGGAAGACGTCACTGAGACTGGGAGAGTAAGGTGACAGTCACGAGACTGGGAGAGTGGAGGGGGACAGTCACAGAGACTGTGAGAGTGGAGGATAGACCAGAACAGAGGACTGTTGAGAGTGGAGGAGACAAGTTCACAGAGAATGGGGAGTTTAGGAGCAGTCACAGAGACTGGGTGAGTGGAGGAGACAGTCCCGAGCTGGGAGAGTGGAGGGGAAGACAGTCACAGTGACTGTGAGAGTGGAAGAGACAGTCAAGAGACTGGAGAGTGACGGAGCAGTCACCGAGTGTGGGGAGGGATGAGGACAGTCACAGAGACTGGGAAGTGGGCGACAAGATCACAGAGATTGGGAGGAGTGGATGAGAGAGTCGCAGAGACTGGAGAGTGGAGGAGAAGTCATAGAGACTGGGAGAGTGGGGAGACAGTCAAGAGGATGTGAGATTGGAGGGGAAGTTCACAGAGATGGAACATTTTGGGGGGACGGAGGACAGACTTCTCACAGTGACCTGGGAGAGTGGAGGAGACAGGTCACAGAGGGACTGGAGAGTGGAAGGAGACAGGTCACAGAGACTGTGAGTGTGGAGGAGGACAGTAATAGTGACTTGGAGAGTGGAGGAGACTGTCACAGTGGACTGGGAGTAGTGGAGGAGACAGTCACAGCGATTGAGGGTAGAGGAGACAGTCACAGAGGACTGGGGAGAGTGGAAAGACACAGGCACAGAGATGGTGAGAGTGGAGGAGACAGTCACAGTGACTGTGAGAGTTGGAGGGAGACAGTCCAGAGACTGGGAGGAGTGGAGGAGGATAGTCACAGGGAGACTGGGGAGAGTGGAGGAGGACCAGTCACATAGACTGGGAGAGTGGAGGAGCAGTCACAAAGATGTGAGAGTGGATTAGACAGTCACAGAAGAATGGGAAAGAGAGTGGAGGAGGACAGTCACAGAGACTGGGAGCAGGAAGAGTGATAGGGACAGTCACCAGAGACTGGGAGGGTGGAGGTGACCCAAAAAGTCACAGAGATGGGAGAGTGGAGGAGACAGTCCATAGACTGTGAGAGTGGAGGAGACGACAGTCACAGAGATGTGAGAGTGGAGGAGTCAAGTCACAGCGACTTTGAGAGTGGAGGAGGACAGTCAAGAGACTGGGAGAGTTTAGGAGGACAGCCACAGAGACTGGAGAGAGGAGGAGAAAGTCACAGAGAATGGGACGGAGGTGGAGGAGATAGTACAGAGACTGTGAGAGTGGATTTAGACAGTCACAGAGATGGGAGAGTGGAGGAGACAGTCATGCGACTGTGAGAGTTGGAAAAAGAGACAGTCACAGAGACTAGGAGAGTGAAGGAGACATGTCACAGAGTGGGGAGAGTGGATGAGACAGTCACAGAGACTGGGAAGTGGAGGAGACAGTCACAGAGATTGGGAGAGTGGATGAGGCGAAGTAGCATAGACTGGGAGAGTGGAGGAGACAGTCATGGGGGACTGGGAGAGTGGGGGAGGACGTCACAGAGACTGTTGAGATTGGAGGAGACCAGTCACAGGGACTGGAAACATGGGGAGACAGTCACAGAGCTTGGAGAGTGGTGGAGACAGTCACAGAGACTTGGGAGAGTGGAGGAGGACAGTTACAGGAGACTGGGAGTTGGAGGAGACAGTCATAGAGGACTTGGAGAGTGAGAGGAGGACTGTCACAGAGACGGGGGAGGAGTGGAGGAGACTGTACAGCGACTTGGAGGGTAGAGGAGACAGTCACAGAGACTGGGAGAGTGGAGGACACAGTCACAAGAGAACTGGGAGAGTGGGAGGAGACAGTCAAAGAGACTGTGAGAGTGGAGGAGACAGTCACAGAGATGGGAGGTGGAGGAGTAGTCAAGAGACTGGCGGAGAGTGGAGGGACAGTCACGAGCCTGGGAGAGTGGAGGAGGACATCACAAAGACTGTGAGAGTGGAATTAGACAGTCACAGAGCTGGGTGAGTGGAGGAGCCAGAGTCACAGAGGACTGGGAGAGTGAAAGGAGACAGGTCACAGAGACTTTGGCAGAGTGGAGGAGACAGGTCAAGAGACTGGGAGAGTGGAGGAGACAGTCACATAGACTGTGGGTGGAGGAGCAGTCACAGAGACTGGGAAGATGGGAATGTGACAGTCACAGAGATTGGGAGCGAGAGTGGAGGAGGACTCCAGAGACTGTGAGAGTGGAGGAGTGACAGTCACATAGACTGTGAGAGTGGAGGAGGACAGTAACAGAGGACTGGGAGAGTGATGTGACAGTCACAGAGATTGGGAGAGTGGAGGAGCAGTCACAGAGACTGTGAGTGAGTGGGAGGAGGACAGTCACAGAGACTTTGAGAGTGGAGGAGACAGTCCACAGAGACTGGGGAGAAGTTTAGGAGACTGCCACAGAGACTGGGGAGAGTGAGGAGACAGTCACAGAGAATGGGAGGTGGAGAAGACAGTTCACAGAGGACTGGGAGAGTGGAGGAGACAATCACCAGAGGGACGGAGTAGTGACTGAGAGAACCTTTCGTAAACAGTTGGGTTTTTTTAGTTTTAGAAAGAGAGAGAGAAGGATGTATGAGAGCGAGGAGGGAGGGGAGATAGATGATAGGAGCGAAAGAGAGAGGGTGGGAGAAAGAGAGAGGTGGGGTAGAGTAGAGGTTGTGATTGGAGGGAGAGCGAGGGATAGAGTTTGAGTGAAGGAAGGAGAGATAGAAGGAGGAGGATGATGAGAGGAGCAGGGGGGAGATAGAGGAAGCGAGGGAGGATGGAGATATTGGGGAGATGGGGAGGAGAGATGATGAGAGGGAGGGGATGGGATGAGAGAAGGAGGAGGAGGGAGAGAGAGAGAGGGGGAGGTGAGAGAGTGGAGGGAGAGGGATGATGAAGTGAGAGAAGAGATGAGAGATGGGAGGGAGAGAGAAGGAGAGAAGAGAGGAGAGGAGAGAGAGATGTAGGGAGAGAGGAGATGAGAGAGAGAGAGAAAGAAGAAAGAAGAAAGGAAGAAAGAAAGAGGGTTTGTGTTTTTGCAAGTTAGAGAATAAAACACACAGTTACGTACACAGAGAGTCAAAAGAGGATAAACACAGTAGGAAACAGAAGACACCAAAACACACACAGATTTAAACATAACGAAAGCTACAACAAACACTCTCTAATATTTTGCACCCAACACCAATACCCAACTAGGAAGAGGAATTGTTCGAGAGTGCCTAATGACTCTCTCTTCTCTCTCTCTCTCTCTTCTCTCTCTCTCTTCTCTCTCTCTCTCTCTCTCTCTCTCTCTCTCCTCTCTCTCTCTCTCTCTCTTCTCTCTCTCTCTCTATTCTATCTCTCTCTTCTCTCCTCTCTCTCTTCTCTCTCCTCTCTCTCTCTCTCTCTCTCTTCTCTCTCTCATCATTCCCCACATCCAAGCATCATACTAATGGAAGGGAGGGCCAACTTAACTGCTTTTGCACCTAACCCACAGCTTATCTTTGTGGTTCCTGCCTCTCTGGGCGCTTAAAACATTGCTCTTATGAGACATTCAACGTGCCTCCTGATGGCACCAATAGTTAGCTAAAACGCTCGCTTTGAAGTGTATCTCTTAACACTTGTTTGTTTTACCTCTAAAATAATGTCACAATAATAACAAAATATAACAGTACAACAATGAGGATAAAATCCACTTGTGGATAAGTGCATAGTAACATTGCTAATAGATGTTAACTACAACCTAACATAGCCAATAGATGTTAACTACAACCTAACTTAGCATAGATGTTAAACTACATCCTATCATAGCCAATAGATGTTATCTACAACCTAACATTCCAATGATGTTTTAACTACCACCTAACATAGCAAATGATGTTAACTACAACCTAACATAGCCAATAGATGTTAACTACAACCTAACATAGCCAAATGATGTTAACTACAACCTAACATAGCCAAATGATGTTAACTACAACCTAACATTGCCAATAGATGTTAACTACAACCTAACATAGCCAAATGATGTTAACTACAACCTAACATAGCCAAATGATGTTAACTACAACCTAACATAGCCAATGATGTTAACTACAACCTATCATAGCCAATAGATGTTAATACTACAAACCTAATAGCCAATTAGATGTTAACGCCAACCTAAACATAGCCAATAGATGGTTAACTACAACCTATCATAGCCAATAGATTTAATTGAACATAAACAACTGTGTTGCCTTCAAATTACGCCATTAACACCGCTGGAACTAAGTCAAGTTCATCTGAGAACATCAGAATAAGAACAACGCGGCTCAGAGTCGTTGTTCATCACACAATAAAAGAGGCCATTAAACTGACGCAGTGTTCACCTGAATTGATCAACCAGTGAGTGAAACAAGACCGAACAAGATCAATTGTGGGGAGGAAAACTGGGAGTCCCCCTTGTGTTTCCCTCCTTCCCTTCCTTCTCTCCCTCCCTTTTTTTTTCCATTCCCTCTCTCTTCCTTCCTTCCCTCCCTCTCGTCCCATTCCTTCACTCCCCTCTTTCCTTCCTTCCCTCCCTCCCTCCCTCCCTCCCTTATTCCCTTCCTCCCTCCCTCTCTTCCCTTCCTCCCTCCCTCTCTTCCCTTACTTCCCTCCTCCTCCTCTCTTCCCTCCTTCCTCCCTCATATCCCTCCTCCCTCCCTCTCTTCCCTTCCTTCCCTCCTTTCTTCCCTCCCTCTCTTTCCCTTCCTACCTCCCTCCTCCCTCCCTCCCTCCCTTTCTTCCTCCCTCTCTTCCTTCCTTCCTTCCCTCCCCCTCCCTCCCTTCCCTCCCTCCCTCTCTTCCCTTCCTTCTCCCTCTCTACCCCTCCTTCTCCTTTCTTTCTCTCCCTCCTGAATAGTGTTCAATGTGTGTGTGTTGTTATTCTTATATTAATGTTGTTGTTGCTGTGCTGCTGTTTGTTTTGTTTGCTGTATGTGTGTTTCTGTGTGTCGCTTGTTGTCATTGTCTTGTCGTATGTTTGATGGTTGTTGCTGTTGTTTGGGGTTTGTTGTTGTGTTTTATTGTTGTTGTTTGTTGTTGTTAGTGTTGTTTTTGCAACAGTAGGTGCTTCTAGCGTCTCTATTTATGCTGTTCTTGCATGTGTCAATGTTGATGTTGCATTAGCGGCGTCACGATCTCGGTAGGCAAACAAACAAAGGCACACAAACAAGGCGGGGTAAGACGAGGATGAGGAGGAGGAGACACGACAAGAACGTAAACGATACTTAGACGGCAGACACCTGCCTATGTTGAAAGCAACGCTGGAATTTACAATCTTGCAGCGACCCTAGGGCACAAGACCCCCAGGATGCCACTCTGTCTGTAGGGCTCAGGAGCTGGTGCACGACATACGGGGTAAATACAAATGTGTGTACTGCACATGGCGGTCAAATTGATTTGACTGCAGATCCTCCAAACTTCCTCTCAGTATTTACACAAACAATCTGCCTCCAAAACTTCCTAATATTTTCACTCCCTAATACTTCTACTAACAATTTCGCTTTCTAATACTTCCACTATCTCTCTCTCTCTCTCTCTCTCTCTCTCTCTCTCTCTCTCTCTCTCTCTCTCTCTCTCTCTCTCTAATCTTTTGCTAAACATTGCACATACACTTTTCGTCGCAGCTTCACCTAGGATAAAAAAAAAAACAATCAAATCCTTTCTTTCCTACCATGATCATAGTACACACAGGTTCCTCGTCGCAGCTTCATCTAGGATTAAAATAAAGGAACTCTTTCTCTCCTATCATGATCATGATACACAGCTTCCTTGTCGCTGCTTCACCTAAGATAAAAAATATGGGCGCATTCTTTCTTTCCTACCATGATCATGGTACACACAGTTGCCTCGTTGAAGCTTCACCTAGGATAAAAAAAACAATTCTTTCTTTCCTACCATGATCATGGTACACAGTTTCCTCGTCGCAGCTTCACCTAGGATAAAAGGAAAAAACCGATTCTTTTTTCTTACCTACCATGATCATGGTACACAGTTTCGTCGTCGCAGCTTCACCTGGGGTAGAAAAAGAATAATCGTAGTAATTATTAATATTATTGAGCAGGCTCGGAGGTAATGGCTGGGTTAATTGCTGGCTCTTAAGGTTAATTTGACCGGATGATTTTTTTTGAGCTTTTCACATATTTCGTTTGCAAATACAAAAGCTTTACGTTTTTCTGGAGTAGAGTGTTTTATTGATGGGAGTCCGTGCTCTCTCTCTCTCTCTCTCTTCTCTCTCTCTTCTCTTTTCGTTTCTCTCTCATGCGGGCGTTTTAAAAATCTCTTTTCTCTCTCCTTCAGCATTTGGCTCTGAATAAATTTCGTTATAGAATTTTATATTTATATATATATTATTATATATTTATATATATTATATATTATATATATCTATATTCTACTGGATATATATATATTATATATATATTATATATTATATTATATTATATTATATATTTAATTTATATATATATATTATATATATATATATATATATTTATATATATGAATGTCGTGCCGGAATAGGTAAAACTGGTCAATTAGCAAGAACTCATTTAAAATTACAGTCCCTTTGTAAATTTTTCTCCGATTACGTTTGAAAGATATATTTCTTTCATTAATGTTAATGTAAAAATTTTAATTTTGCACCAAAAGTATCTTAAGAAAACGTACCTAACCTTTATTATAACAAGCGCAATTTATTATAGCCTAACCAACTAAATATTATTTTAGATTTGTTTAAAATGAATTTTAATACTAAACAAACACAGTGGAATATATTTTTTTCGTTAGGGTGTTAAAAATGGTTTTGGCGAAATTTTTTGCCTACACAAATTTTCGCTTGTTCCTATTTGGTAAGAGAAAGTAGCTATTTAAGCAAGATGTCAAGTTCTGCCATTCGGTACGACATATTTATATATATATATATATTATATATATATATATATATATTATTATATATATATATATGCTATAATATACATTCTTTGGCTTTGGGCACTGTTGTGCCTGGGGGCACTTCCTGTACCCTCCTCTCTCCCTCCCTCACTCACTCACTCACTCCAAGTGAAGACGTCCTCTGGGTACGTACTTGCTTGGACTTCCTCCTTTTTCTGCCAATTTTGCAAGCTCTGATGATGTTGTTGATTGCAACACGAAAGGCCTAATGAACAATCATTCTACTCCACCCGAGGTTGCTTTGCATCCTGCATTGCTGGGCTTGCGAATATTTGCATAATATGTGTGCTGCGTGAACGGAGTGTGAGTGTAGAGTGCGCGTGTGGTGTGTGGTGTGTAGTGTGTTGTGTGTAACTCACCTAGTTGTACTCCCTAGTTGAGGTTGCGGGGGTCGAGTCGAGCTCCTTGGCCCCGCCTCTCACTGATCGCTACTAGGTCACTCTCCCGAGCCGGTGAGCTTCATCATACCTCTGCTGAAAGCATGTATGGTCTGCCTCCACTACATCGTTCCAAACTATTCCACTTACTGAAACTCTGTGGCTGAAGAAAATACTTCCTAACATCCCTGTGATTCTTCGTGTCTTTAGCTTCCAACTGTGTCCCCTTGTCACTGTGTCCAATCTCTGGAAACATCTAGTCTTTGTCCACCTTAGTCCCACTTCCCCTCATTATTTTGTTGTCGTTATCATGTCCCCCCTATCTCTCTGTCCTCCAGGGTCGTCAGGTTGATTTCCTTAACTCTCCTCGTAGGACATTACTCTTAGCCTTGGGACTTCGTCTTGTTGCCCAAACCTTTGCACTTTCTCTAGTTTCTTTACGTGCTTGGTAAAGGTGTGGATCCAAACGGGTGCCGCATACTCCAATATGGGCCTACGTAACGGTTTTGTATACAGGGTCCTGAACGATTCCTTATTTAAGATGTCGGAATGCTGTCTGCGATTTGCTAGGCGCCATAGGATGGAGCAGGTTATTTGGTTGATGTGCGCTCAGGAGATGTGCCTGGTGTTTTACTCATCCAAGATCTTTTTCCTTGAGTGAGTTTGTGTCTCTGACCCCCTAGAATTGTACTCCGTCAGCGGCCTTCTTTGCCCTTCCCCCAATCTTCATGACTTTGCACTTGTGGGATTGAACTCAGGAGCCAATTGCTGGACCAGGTCTGCACACTACCGCCTGTCCAGATCCCTTTGTAGATCGCCAATGGTCTGGAGTCGAGTGTATTCTTCTCATCAACTTCACGTCATCTGCAAAACAGGGACACCTCAGAGTCTCTTCTTCCGTCATGTCGTTCACACAATATCAGAAAACTGCACTGGTCCTAGGACTGACCCTGCGGACCCCGCTGGTCACATTTGCCACTCTGACACCTCGCCACGTACCATGACTCGCTGCTGTCTTCTGACAAGTATTCCATGTCCATTGTAGAATGGCCTTCCCTGTTATCCTGCTGGTCACTCCAGTTTTTGGGCACCAATTCTTGTGTGGGAATAACTGTGTTCAAACGCCTGCTTGCAGTCAAGAAAATGCAATCCACCCACCCTCTCTCTGTTTCTTACTGCTGTCACCATGTCATAGAACTCAGTAGGTTTGTGACACAGATTTCCGTTTTCCCTGAAACCATTGCTGGCTGTGGTTGATGAGATCTCTTTCTAGGTGTTCCACCACTCCTTCTCCTGATAAATTTCTCCATGATTTAGCATACTATACATGTCAGTGGACACTGGTCTGTTAGTTTAGTGCTTCATGTCTGTCTCCTTTTTAAAGATTTGTACTACATTTTGCTGTCTTCCGTGCCTCAGGGCAACTTCCCTGTTTCGATAGATGGAGTGAATATTGTGTTTGTAGGGTACACATAGCGCCTCTGCTCCCTCCTCTCAATACCCATGGGGAGATGTTTCTTGCCCCATTGCCTTTGAGGTATCTAGCTCACTCAGAAGCCTCTTCACTTCTTCTCGGTTGTGTGCACTGTGTCCAGGCATTGGTGGTGTGCCCCACATCTCCGTCTATCTTGGAGTCCCTTCTGTTCTTCCTCTGTGAACACTTCTTTGAATCTCTTGTTGAGTTCTTCACATAGTCACGGTTATTTCCTGTTGTCTCTCCACTTCCTTTCCTTAGCCTAGTACTGGTCCTTGGACTGTTTGTATTCCTCCTGATGTGGGTGTACAACAGTTTTCGGGTCAGATTGGGCTTTCGCTGCTATTCCATTTTCATTTGTCTTGGGCCTCCCTTCTTTATCTGTGCATATTGTTTCTGGCCTCTTACGACTGTTTCCTTATTCTCCTGGGTCCTGTGCTTCTATATTTCTTCCATCCCTAGCACACTTGAGTTTTTGCCTTCCCTGCACCTTTGGGTAAAACCATGGGCTCATCCTGGCTTTTTCATTTTACGCCTGTTACCCTGGGGTACAAACTCTCTCAGCCTCCTGCATTTTGTTGCTACATATTCCATCACCTCATTAAATGGCTTCCCTGCAGTTCCTCAGTTCCACTGAACCCCGCTTCATGTTAGTTCCTCATTCCTGTGTAGTCCCCTTCTTGTAGTTTGGCTTCATTCGTCCTGGCCTTCCTGCATCTTCCCTCCACTTGTAGCTCTACTGGTTGTATTCGACGTTAAAAACCACATGGTCACGGGCCAAGGTGTCTTCAATATGCGTTTGCCCCTCGAAATCGCACTACTGAAGGTGATTTCTAAGTCCAGCTTTGCTGGGTTCATCCTCTCCTCTCTCTCTTGTAGTGTTCCCTTACGTGTTTGGTACATGAAGTTCTCCTGTACAACTCCATATCTTAGCCCTCCATGTATCTTGGCCCCATGTGGGGGTCCAGTTCTTCCAATTCGATCTCCTTGTGGTTATAGTCACCTTGATCAGGAGCTTTGCCCTGCATGCATGAGCTCCTGCTGGCCACTTAGCAGTGTTGTCAACATCGCTCTTTTGCTCTCGTCGTACTCTTGCCTTGGCTCTCTGTTCTGTGGTGGGGTGATACATCATGCTAGTACCACCATTGGGACCTACAGAGTGAAGTGTTCCTCTATGTATCATCACTTTCGTCTCCCGCTATCTCCTCTCTCCTGTCATCAAAATTCCAGGCGATTTTTGGATCAGCAAAGCCACTCCTCCACCCCCCTGTTCCCTCTGACTTTCCTCAGGATTTGGTATCCGTTGGAAAGATGGCATCTGTTCTATCATACTGTAAGCTTGGTTTCTGTAAGAGCTATGATGTCGTGAAGGCTTCTTTTTACCCTTTGTGCCACTCCTCCCACTTATTGTTATTCCATCAGGTTTGAGTACGTACCTTCAGTTTCTTTCCAACACTGTGATTGGGGGGCCTGTGGTGGGTGGGGAGACCTGGTGGCATTACTGTGGGATTCTATAGTCGATGTTGGGTGGGAGGGCTGAGGGGTATGGATTGTATGTGTCGTGGGGATGGTGTGATAGTTGTATGGTTCTGAGATTAGTTGCTGTGTGTGCTTGCCTTTCTGTTTCTGTCCTGCTCTGATGACCTCTGCTGCTGATTCCCTCTGTCTCTTTTCCTAGCTCCTTTCGTTTTTTTTTGTCCTCTCCCTCAGCTGCTGTCGCTCTGATTTTGTTCTGTCTCTGTCTCGGAACACCCTTCTTGTTGTGTGTGTGTGTGAGTGTGTGTGTGTGTGTGTATGTGTGTGTGTGTGTGTGTTTGTGTGTGTTGTGTGCGTGTGTGTGTGTGTTGTGGGTGTGTGCGTGCGTGTGTGTGTGTGTATGTGTGTTTTGAGCGTGTGAGTGGGAGTGTGTGTGTTTTGTAGGTGTGTGTGTGTGTGTGTGTGTTTGTGTGTGTGTGTGTGTGGGGTGTGTGTGTGTGTGTGTGTGTGTGTGTGTGTCGGCCGAATAGGTAAGAAGAATCATTGAAAGTTTAGTCCTTTTCTAAAAATTTTTTCTTATAGCATTTAAAAGATATTTTTTTTTAATTTAGTTACTGTAAAAATAATAACTTGTACCAAAGAACCTTAGGAAACTTAACCTAGCCTTCTTATATCAAGCACAATTTAATTTAGTCAAAGCAAATAAATACATTTAGTGCCACGGGGCACCGTAGTTCCCCGTGGCCTGGGTGGCAAAAGCTCCCGGCTTCACACGGTGAGGGTCCGGGTTCGATTCCCGGCAGAGGGATGGAAACACTGGAACGCGTTTCCTTCCCGGATAGTTCAATGTTCACCCATCAGTTAAATAGGTACCTGAGTGGTAGTCGACTGGTGTGGGTCGCATCCTGGGGACAAAACTGACCTAATTTGCCTGAAATACTCAACATAACAAGCGGTTTCTATATAGTAGTATGTCATTGTTGTTCAGCTAGGACAGTGATACCTTGTACTTGTACTTGTAGTAGCTAAAGATATTATTATTTTTATTATTATTATATTATTATGATTTTTATTGTTGTTGTTTTTCTTATTATTATTATTATTTTTATTATATTATGTATTATTATTATTATTATTATTATTTTTATTGTTATTAGTATTTATTATTATTATATTATTATATTTTATTATTATTATTCTTATTATTATTATGTTGTTGTTGTTATTATTATACTTTTATTATTATTATTATTATGCTTATTATTTTTATTATTTATTATTGGTATTATTATTTATTATTATTATAATTATTATTATTGTTGTTATTATTTTATTATTATTATATTATTATTATTATTATTATTATTATTATTATTATTTTTATTATTATTATTGCGAAATTACTGCCAAACACAAAATTTTTCGCTTGCTGATTCTTCAAGAAGAGCGTTGCTATTTACGCCACACAATCGCAAGTTTTTCCTATTCGAGCCACCGACATCTATTTAAGTATATAATAAGGTGGATAAAGATTTTATTAGGGTAGGCAAACATTTAATGTACAGAATTTTTAATCACTGGTTTGTCAGTTCATTATTATCGTGGCAGACATTGGAGAGAATGAAGAGGGGCAGGCAGGAGAACAAGAAGAATGTCGTAGAAATGTTAAAAAACAGAGAAGCAGAAGTCAATGAACGAAAGAAAGGGGAACAGTAAGTGGGAGATATACACAATTGTTAACAGGTAAGAGGAATGGGAAGAGTGCAGAAGAAGAGGTCGAAGAGGTATGTGATTAGATTTAAGACTGTATTACAAGGGTGAAATTTGGAGATTTGTGGTCACAGGAGGGTGGTCGAGGGTCGTGAAAGAAATGATTATTGGAATGACGACCTAAAGAGGGTCACAAGGGAGAAAGTGTCAGCATAAGAGAAGCTTCAGCAATCTAAAAGTGAAAGCAAAACACGAACAAGCATGGTTTCTTTATATGAGGTAGGAGAGAGAACACAGTTTAAGAATCATGGAGGGTTGGGGGTAGAATTTGACTCTTGTGTGTACCGGGTATAATGTCTGCTAGAGTTAACACTAAAAAAAAGTTAAGAGTAAGATAGAAAGTTGAACTAGAGAGGATGAAGGAGGATATACGAAGGGGTGTACGGTTGAATTGTTACTGAAAAAGTTAAAGGATAAGATAGAGAGAAGGAAGAAGAGGAGGGATGTAGGAAGGACAACGAGAATGTAAGGAAGGCAGTGTTGATGTAGAAAGGGCAAGGTAGATGAAGGAAGGGCAGGGTAGATGTATATTCTCCCTGCCCTTCCTACAGATGTAGGAAAGGCAGGGAGAATGTAGGAAGATCAGGGTAGATGTAGGAAGGGCAGGGAGAATGTAGGAAGGCAGGGAGAATATAGGAAGGGCAAGGAGAATGTAAAAAGGGCAGAGAGAATACAGGAAGAGCAGGGAGAATATAGAAAGGGAAGATGGTAGAACCAAATGTTGTATCGAAGCCTCTAAGTGAGCAATACCCAAACACGGGTAATTAACTGCTGGACGCATTTACAGCTTAAGAAAAGGCATGTGACAAAGGAGTAATGGGCAGGTGGAGAATATTTATGGAACAAGTAGCAGGTTACTAACAGCGTGCACATGCTGGAGACAAGAGAACAGGCGATAATGTAAACATGGCTCTGGCCAGCTGCCTTTCAGACATGGAGTTAAAATCGTCATTATAAGCTGAGTATCGACAACTGTGAGAGCCCTGACAATTCTTTACAAAAAACAAAAAAAACCAAAAATTCTTGAGGAACGATACGCAAATAACTCGCACGCGGGAGACAGACTTAACATGTTTGGTGCACTTGTAAATGGTACTTCTCGGCCCGAAACGTTGTCGTAGTCTGTCTCCTAATGCGATTACCTGTGTATTCTTTAATTTTTAAATAATATAATAAAGCCACGAAACAAGGTATTGAATTATTTACCAAATGATAACGTGGCAACTGGTACATTTTATTTTTATGGTTTTAAACGCTTTTTTAAATTTTGTTTTTTTAAATTTGTAGCTCTTGCACTGTGTAATTACGAATTAAATTCCATTTTTGCCCAGAAGTGGAAAATAAATGGTTCGGAAAATGTCAAAATTACGATTTCTTAGTATTAAATTTGTCAGCTTTGTGTGTGTTTTGGGGTTACCACCTTTTGTATCACGTACTTGTGGTTGCAGGGTCTATTCTGCTCCGGGCCCCCCTCTTAAGGGCCGCTAGCGAGTGGTGTGGGGGGTGGTGAATACACAAGCGTGTTTTTGTGTGTCTTCGGATTTAATTCTTAAAATGCGAACCATCCAGTAATCCTACCTCAGATTTCGGGAAAACTTTTTAGAAATATAAATATTACGTCAGGGATTTTTTTTTTCCCTGGGGTGAGATGAGAGGGGAAGCGAATGTTAAACAATTTGTTAATCAACTTCTTCCCCATTAGCCCATCATTTGCATATCCCCAACGATTGGCTGACGTTTTGTAACGTTTGTAACGACTTGTAACGCTTGTAAACTTGCAATTGCCTTTTTTGGGTTACGCCTTAATAAAGTATTCAAATGAAAAGCCTTATGGGAAAATGACATTTTACTCCAAGGGTTTTTTATGTGGTTTTTTGTATTTTGTGACGCTGGAGTCTATCGTGCTTGTGTATATTAATTCTGCTTGCGGGGGGTCAATTTAAGTTTCTGGGTCCGCCTCTACACTGGTTATTACTAGGTCCATCTCTCCCTGCTTCATGGCTTTGTCATATCCTCCTTAAAGCTTTATGGATCCTGCCCCCCACATATCCTCTCCGACTGTTCCACCTCCTGACAACTCTATGCGGAAAGTACTTCCTAAACCCTGTGACTCATCGAGTTTTTCAAGTGTTGTGTGTTTGTGTGGGTGTGACATATTTGAGTCAGGGGAGTTGACTCGTCTCTGGGTACCGTGCTTGAAAATTTATCTGCCAATAAAAGGTGTTACTTTGCTTCTCTTGTTAAAACCCACGGAAAACCACACACAACCACACCACCACACACACAACACACACACACACACACACACACACGGGGGGAACAGCGAAGACGTACCTGTGTAAGGAAAAGGGACGAGAGACATCAGAGGGAGGTAGTCACAATAAATATTCGAGAGACCGAGAGAGAGAGAAACAAGAAAAAATAAAATTTTAAACCTCGTGGGCCCAACAGAGAGCATCTCGAAATTTCCAATTTGCAATAGCACTTCACGGGTCAAAAACGCTCACGGAAATTGGGAACCCAAAAATCAGGTTTGGGGGAACACAACGTCGGAAATACACCCGTGGAAGTTTATTTTCAGTGTGTTTCAATATCTCAACCTGAAGCAGTTTGTGAGAAATCGGGTCAAGACCCTTTGACAGAAAAAAAAAATTTCTCTTTTTTTTCAAACTTTTCTCCTCTTCTAAACAAACCACAAACACACACACACCCCCCAAACACAACACACCACACACCAAACACACACAACCACACACACACCACACCCCCGTGGGCCCGTGGGGTGCAGGACGGGGGTAAAAAGGCTCCGGAACCTTAGCTTTGAAAGGCGTGCAAAAAACAGCTAGCAGTAATCATGGGTTGGAACGTAGTGAACAATATACGAGTGATAATTAAAGTTATTAGTTAAAAAAGTGAGAGGAAAACTGAAATCATAATATTTCAAAACGCAAACCCTTGGGGTCTTAGCGCTGTTGCCACATTGGGAGCGGTAGGTCTGAAGAAGTGACGTCACGACAAGTTGTGCGCCATTATACGTAAAAGTAAGTGTATATAATGTGAAAGGTTACTATACAGTGAAGGTGACATCGCGTGAGGGAAGCGGGATGTATGGAATATATGGTTATAACATCACGGGTGAAGGATTCCAAAAAAGGGATTTAAGGCCTACGTGACGATCCGTCATCGCAGCTGGAACCTGTCACCGCACCATTGAGCGCAAGTTTATTCGCCTTTTGTGGTTTGATGTTACGGCCCCGGTGGCCTTTCATATGTTTGATACGGGCACCCTCCCGCAAGCTATACCAGAATTTTAAAAGAAAAGCAAAACATAGTGAATAATGTTGATGAGTGTGGAAGGTAGGTGGGACAAGCTTTTAAAAGGGGAACATTGTAAGATGGGGCGAGGGTCGGTCGTCCCCGGAGGGTTGTGTCCGGGCACAAAAAGTTGCGGCGTCATTAAAAAACCCCACAAGACACTCACACACTCCAAAAACACTCACACCACACCATGCACACACGCCATAGGCAGTGTTCCACCGGTAGTTATTAGCATAAGAATATTGGAATAGGAATCCTTTCATTGTGAAAAAAGGAAAATGATAATAACCAGCAACAATTAAAACGAAATCCCGAAAGGGCTAAGTGGGAGGGTAGCATAATTGGGGAAAATAAAGAGACTAAATTTGTGCCTACACACGGGTCTTTCAACCCCACCCCCTACCCCCCCCTAAACCCTCCCCCCCTCACACACAAGCACACACACACAAGGGTAGACACTCAACACTCACACACACACCAAAAACCCCCAAAAACACACCACACACACACACACACAAAACACACCACACACACCAACACACACCACGCCACATACACACAAATAACACACAACACACATACATAAACAACACACCAACAAAAACACAACACCAACACACACACACAACACCACACACACACACAACACCCATAATATATATACACCACCCGAGGGTTTAAGGGGAAAACAACCGACGACACTGGAGGACAGGAAGATGGGGGGAATGATAACGACTTAAAAATACTGAGAGGAATTGGAAAGGTGGACAAAGAAGGATGTTCCGAGACTGGGCACAGTAAAAAGGGGGACAGTTGGGGTTGAAGAAAAGAAAAAACCCAAAAGGGGTGTTTGGGAATATTTTTCGCCACAGAGTGTCAGGAAGGGAAAAGTTTGGGAAAACGATGTAGTGGGGTCGGTCCAACATAGCTTAGCAGAGGTACGAAAAGTTTATGGTTCAGGGAGAGTGACCTAGGCACCCGTGAAGGGGGGGCCCGGGCTTGGGGCTCGACCCCCGCAACCTAACTAGGTGAGACAACTAGGGGAGTACCACACACACACATACACACACACAACACACACACACACAAATCACACACATACCACACACACACACGCGCTGCACATACAAAAGGCCCATGTTAAAACGCATTGCCCAGGGCCCAAAAAGGGAACTAACTAACACACACAACCCCACACCCACACGCACCACACACACACACACACACCACACACACAATTTATATATATATAATATATATATATATATATATATAATATATATATATAAATATAATTTTTAAAATATATTATATATATTATATATTATATATATATTAAAAATTTTATTTTTAATCTAAAACCCCAAGAAAAAAACTCATTTTTTAAACAGTACATAGCTTACTATAAAACTGGTCCAAAATGGAGGAAAATTTACAATATTGTGAGTGAAAAATGTGAGAATCAATGTCTATTGTTTCAACTAAACTTGAGTCGCTAGTAAGTGTATTGAACCCGCTGCCAATTGTACCACTGTCGGGTGAAACCATTCCCACCTGTTTTTTTCTTCCGCTCCAGAGTGTGGTAGTCACTGACTAGTAGTCACTGACTAGCAGTCGGTGCCTACACACTGTGCCTCTCTCTCTCTCTATTTTTTTCTCTCTCTCACTTTATCCTCAAGTGCACTGGTAAGAAAAAACAATTATACGCCCGCTCGTATATCGCGTTGTACGAATTTTTTCCTTTATTTTTCCCTTTAAAAATTTATTCCGGCTTCAAAAATATTTATTAACGAGTAATAGAGAAATAAATCTCACAGGAAAACGAAAAAGAAATATGTAAAATCCACGAGAGAAAAATATCTTTACCAGGAGTGATAGATACTTGAAGCTGCTCGATGACAACCCACACGGAGACAGAAATTCATCTGCTGAAGAGGACCCCAGAAGAGGGTCGAAATATACACATCAATTAATCTCAAGTTAGTTATTATTAAGCATTAATAAGCGTTAGTTATACTTGAGTTATTAGTATTTAAAGGTATTTATTACCTTAAAGTTTTGTAAAGACAAAATACTGATAGATAAATATCTCCCTTTTGTCTAAATCTCTTTTTTTTTATTAAAACAGTAAATAAATTAAAAAAAGTAAAATAATGCAGAAAAACAGTTTTTAATTATTTTTTTTTTCAAATTGATAATTACCTTCAAATTTTGTAAATATTATCTTGAAAGGAAGAGGAAATGGAGATAGATAAACATTTTTTTTAATTATCTAAGATATTCTTAAAAAAAGATAAAAAGTAGATGGGTTATTAGCTTTTATTTCTCCAATACTTTGTATGGGGTTAGAATCCTTCCTCCGTAAGTCGCAGTTGTTGCAGAAATTATCTCAAAAAAGTTATGTTTTTTTAATCTATTGTTATTGCTATTATTGCTATTATTAGTATTCTTGAAAGGAAAAAAAAGAGTTGAGTAGAAAAGGCTTTTATTGCTATCAAAAAACAAAAACTCGTTCATTACCTGCGTTTTTTATTTACAAAACAAAAGTTAAAATGAGTTGAGAGAACGGGAAGTAAACAAAAGTAATAACAACGTCCGGGAAATAAAACACGTGTGCAACACAACAATGTCAACATTATCAGTAATAAAAATAATATATCTGAGTGTTGCGTGTGTGTTACTCTATCTTGATGCGAGGAATAATAGTGGACATAGGAACAGTTATTTGTAGGTTTTCTGTAAATTTTGAATTTGAATTCATTATTACCCTTAATAATTAAAACATCTAGAAAAGGCAATGAGTTATTTTCTTCAAATTCAAGAGTAAAATTTATAGAATGGGCAAAGCTATTTAATTTGCCAAGGAAATGGTGTATATCTACATTTTTGGGCATAAGACACAAAATATCATCAACATATCTGAACCATTTAGCTCTATTAGGGAGGATTGTGTTAAGTAACCTTGTTTCAAAAAAAATCCATGTATAAGGTTGCTTAACACAATCCTCCCTAATAGAGCTAAATGGTTCAGATATGTTGATGATATTTTGTGTCTTATGCCCAAAAATGTAGATATACACCATTTCCTTGGCAAATTAAATAGCTTTGCCCATTCTATAAATTTTACTCTTGAATTTGAAGAAAATAACTCATTGCCTTTTCTAGATGTTTTAATTATTAAGGGTAATAATGAATTCAAATTCAAAATTTACAGAAAACCTACAAATAACTGTTCCTATGTCCACTATTATTCTTCCCATCAAGATAGAGTCAAACTGTCTGTTTTCTCATCAATTTTTTTGAGAGCTTTACGAATTTGCAGTTCAGAGTTCATAGATGAGGAAATTTATGAAATAGGTAATGATTTGAAATACCCAAGAAATGTAATTGATAAATCTTTTAAAATTGCTAGAAATACTTTTTACAATCCAAAAAGGGACAACCAGCCTTATTCAACTAAAAATATGTTGGTTCTCCCTTACCATGAAAACTTGGTTGATATGCCTTCTCTTCTTAAGACTTTTAATATTAAAGTTGTATTCAAAAATCTTGATACAGTAAAAAAACTTTTGATAAAGAATTCCCCCCAAAATGCTGATGGATGTGTCTATAAGATCTCTTGTAAAATTTGCGATAAAGTTTATTACGGTCAAACTGGTAAAAATCTCGAACTAAGATTAAACAACATAAATATAGCATTAGAACTGGACAAGATTCCAATGCTCTATTTATTCATGTAAGAGATTTTAACCATCCAATTGATTTTCAAAAAGTTGAGAAAGTAGTATCAAGCAAGTCCATGGTCGACAGGAATATTAATTGAATCTTGTTTCATAAAAAGCAGTTTTGACAATAATATGAATATTTCCTTTGGTTTATATAAATTAGATCCATTTATAATTAATAGAATTTGGGAAGAATTTAATAATACATTGGACAAACAATAATTTTTTAAATTTCTTATTTCTTGGGTAGAATAGTTTGTTGGTGGGTTGTGTGAAGGACCTGTCAAGTTGGCCCGGCGGGCCTGTTGTCTCGCGTCAGGTGTTGTGGGATCTGTTAGTGAGGTGTGGGCTACCCCTTTATATACTCTCCTTTGATGCTTTACTTTCATTGTTCCTTGATAATGTGAGTAGTCACGAAAGCGCTTGGAATTTCTCTATTCTTTCACAG
>NC_069434.1:18298634-18303634 GCF_026875155.1 Cherax quadricarinatus
GACAGGGAAGGTGACAGAGTGAAAGCAACGAGTGTTAATAGTGAAGGAATAAAAAGAGGATTGAAAAATACACTCAATAATACTGTTACTAACATTATATGCAGTAATAAGAAGATTAATTGAAGACAATGGGAATAGCAAGCAGCACAACACCCCTGTCACAACAATTGACACCACCACTACTACTACCACCACCATCTTCACTACAGCCACCATCATCATCCCCAGCAATACAACTACTACCAGCAACAACAAACCACTCCCTGAGCTACGGCCATCATAACAACAACTACTGCCACTACTAGCACCACCGCCACCACCCCTTTCTGCCCTCACCGCTTTACACCTCAACAAATTTGTTTTCTGAAAACAGTAACAAGCCTTCCAAACTCACACACACACACACACACACCACACACACACACACACACACACACACACACACACACACAGCTATGCCTTTAGGACACTAGTAGTGATCAATATTCCTGGCAGGCGTTTCCCTCTGACAAAGGTTCTTGGAATGACACCTCACCCACGGAGAGAAGGACGGTAGCGAGAGAAAGGTCAGACAAACACACGAAGGAAGGAAAAATTCAAAAGGGGGATTCGAGATAATAAAAAGAAATATTCAAGACTAATGTTTGGAGCTCACAAAAATGCTGACTACGTATGCTGAGAAGAGAATATCAGGACGACCTGCAGATGGGAAAGGAACAATGTTTGGGAGCTGTGGGAAAGGCCATTTAAAAAAAATATCTTTCAGGGTTACAGAATATATATAAAATTAAAACGAAGGAAAAGTAGGCGAAAAAGGGAAAATAAAATTACTCCAAAAAGATTAATGGTGTTTGTAAGGGGAAGAGGTGGACAGAGAGAGAGAGAGAGAAAGAGAGAGAGAGAGAGAGAGAGAGAGAGAAGAGAGAGAGAGAGAGAGAGAGAGAGAGAGAGAGAGAGAGAGAAGAGAGAGAGAGAAGAGAGAGAGAGAAACAAAGATACAAGCAGAAAGCAGAGAAGCAAACAGACAGACAGGCAGGTAGTCAGGGAAGCAGGCAAAGAGGCTGGCATGCAGAACAGGATCTGATGGACAGAAACACAAAACATGAGAGAGAGAGAGAGAGAGATAGAGAGAGAGAGAGAGAGAGAGAGAGAGAGAGAGAGGAGCAACAAACGCACTCAATGACCAGTCGACCGTACGAGAGGAAGCAATTTCTCTCCTCAACAAAGAGTCTAGCATGAATTTTTTTCCTGACGCGCGTGCATCTACACATAACACACACATACACACACATATACACACAGAACCTAGTAGCGATCAGTGAAGAGGCGGGGCCAGGAGCTGAGTCTCGACTCCTGAAACCACAATTAGGTGAGTACATACACACACATATACACACACACACACACATACACACACACATACACACACACACACACACACACACACACACACATCACACACACACACACACACACACACACACACACACACACACACACACACACACACACACACACACACACACAACACACACACACATACTTATACCATCACGAATACTAGATCTAACATTTCTTAAAGCCCCCTCCCCCCCAAAAAAAAATTTCCGAAATTAAAACGAAAATTCTTTTAGATAACGCAGTTACATTTTAACTAAGGTAACGAATGTAACAATATTACCGTGACTTCGATTACATCAACTTAGATTAAATTACATTAGGCTAGGTTAGGCTGCATAAGGTTGGATTACATTAGATTAGGTTGCGCTAGATTACGTTAGAGGAGTTTGCATGAAATTAGGTTAGGTTAGACTAGTTTACCTTACATAGGTCAAGTTTACCTAAGATTATACACTCAGTTAGAGTCCACAATATAACTAAAGGATATCGACTTGTTTTTTTCAATTAACAGAGAAAGAAGCATTGTGATGGATGAGGCGTCACGTGTCCAGCAGGTAAACTGTCCCTGGCATAAAAAAAAATAAAGAAAACTGCTAATATGCAGACACAATTGCCCTATATAACACGAAAATAAATTTGGAAAATGGACAGGTAGAGTGAGACTCTACCTTTAACTTGGAGAGGGAGAGAGAGAGAGAGAGAGAGAGAGAGAGAGAGAGAGGGTGGCATCCTTGTGACGTGTGACGTTACGAGCAGCTGATTTGTCAAAAACAGCTGTCCTGAGAGTAACATTGATTGATGTCACCAGCAGCTGCCTATATCATCCTGTGGAATGGAGGAGGTAATCAGGTTTGATCCGAGGAAGCGCATGGACGCTCCAGACTCAGATCACAAGGGAATAGAAAGCCGAATACAATCGTTCAGTTAGTTACCTCTCGTATACAGTTACTGAGTTCCCCAGTCAGTCAGCCAGTCAACCAGCGTGACAGCCAGCCAGCGTGACAGGCAGCCAGCGTGACAGTCAGCCAGCGTGACAGTCAGCCAGCGTGACAGTCAGCCAGCGTGACAGTCAGCCAGCGTGACAGTCAGCCAGCGTGACAGTCAGCCAGCGTGACAGTCAGCCAGCGTGACAGTCAGCCAGCGTGACAGTCAACCAGCGTGACAGTCAACCAGCGTGACAGTCAGCCAGCGTGACAGTCAGCCAGCGTGACAGTCAGCCAGTCAGCCAGTCAGCCAGCCAATAAGTCAGGCTTGTCTTCAACTTATCAGAACTCTGACGGAGTTATTTCTTTAGTGATGTCAAGGTGTTTGGACTAATCCGTCCGACCTTCTTTCTGCCTAGACTTCTGGAATTGTTTGCTGTGTGTGTGTGTGTGTGTGTGTGTGTGTGTGTGTGTGTGTGTGTGTGTGTGATTTTCAACAAATTGACACAGTTAACACAAGTTTTAAGTCAACACACACACACACACACACACACACACACACACACACACACACACACACACACACAGAAAATGCGCCATCACTGGCACCCACAGCAGCAATAATACCAAAACAAGGCATTTAGGTATTATCAAGTGGCCTCCCCAATGTTTTTATTGGCACTCTTGTGTGCACTCTGCTGCAAATGATAACAGAGAGATATTTTATATTTAAAAAAAAAAGTCTACAAGTGCTATTATCCCAACTAGGAAATATTAGTTGTCAACCTTCATTTTGTGTGTATTTTGAGTGTCAAATTGAAAATTAGTTTATTACGCGTTTTTATGAAAATTTTTGCATATAAAATATATATATAAATATATAATATATATATATATATATATATATAATATATATATATATAATATATATATATATATATATATATAATATATATATATATATATTTTTGGGGTCTGAAAAGTGGAGGAGGTGTGGGAGGAAGAGAAGGAGGAGGAGGAGGAGGAGGAGGAGGAGGAAGGAAGAGGAAGAGGAAGAGGAAGAGGAAGAGGAAGAGGAGGAGGAGGAGGAGGAGGAGGAGGTATCTGGTGTGGAGAAAGAACACGCTCCCTGCACATCTTCCTCCTTCTCAACTATCAACAACGGTGTTCAAATATTGGGAGACGCGATGCCTTCACGTTATTGCCTCCTCCTCCTGATTGCCTTCATCCTCCGCCTGTGTGGAAATCGGCTCCTCTTCCTCCCGACACGCGAGACCAGAGGTAAAAAAAGCAAAGAAACCGATTGCGTCGGGGCCACGGTTTAGTTGCGGCGATTCCGGGGTTCCAAGACGCGAATCTTGATCGACAGCCGCGAAAGCCGATTTCGCAGTCGCGTCGTTCGCTGGGACACATCTTCAGCGAAAGTAGCGAAGCCGACTTCGCGGTGCTGAAAGTTGGATTTCGCGTTCCGTGAATGCGATATGGTGATGAATTTCGTGTGAGAGGCGTAATTCCAAGAGAAAGCGATAAACCCGTAGCGGCAGTACAGCGCCCGGAGATTACGAGATGATTATGTTCACTTCTAAAGTAGGTGAGGGTAGCACAAATTTCTTGGATCAAGAGCCCTACCAGATTGCAGAACATGCTTTCATTAGGTGAACGTGTCTGTTATTATTATTATTATTATTATTATTATTATTATTATTATTATTATTATTATTATTATTATTATTATTATTTTTTATTATTATTATTATTTATTAATTATATTGTCATTATAGTTATCATTATTATTATTATTAATTATTATTATTAAATTATTATTATTATTTATTATTATTATTATTATTATTATTATTTTTTATTTATTATTATTTATTATTAATAATATTATTGTCATTATAGTTATTATTATTATTATTATTATTATCATTATTATTATTATTTTTATTATTATTAAACTTATTACCTTTTTATTATACTTATTAATGAAGCGCTAGCACTGTATGGGTCCCTCACACTGCTTTTCCGTGGGTGGTAATCGGGTTTGATTCGAGGAAGAAGAGACAGCAGCCGCAGGTCTTTGTAGGATGGAATTAATGTGAATTAATCTTCTTTTCTTCCTTCTTTCATTCAATTCCTTACTTAATCCCTTGCTTTCTTGTTTGCTTGCTTCCTTCCTCCATTCATTCTAGCCTTTCAGTTTTTTCCTTCTTCTCCCTCCTTTTTTTCCACCCTTCTTTTCATCCTCCCTTCCCTCTTTTCTTTCTTCCTTCATTTCTTCATATCTATCTGTCCTTTCCTTCGTTTCCCCCCTTCCTTGCTCCCTCTCCCTTCCTCCCTCCCTTCCTTTCCTCTCCCTCCCAACCAGCACTTCCACCTACAAACTTCACCCACAACAACCCCTTTCTTTGACACCGCTATCTCCGCAGTACACAATCCTGAAAAAATTAAACAACAAACCATCCGAACATTATGGAGTTCACCGAAACCTGGAAGGCTTATATTTTAAACCCGAGATCATCACGCAAGGCTTCTTGGAGGATTCCACCCTCATTTCGTGCCTCGATTCAGGCTGCTTTTGTCGTGAAATGAAAGGGTCAGTTGCGTGTAGGAAGCGAAATTTCTGGTGTCCGAAATGAAAAATGTGCGGTGTTACTTGGTCCGGCGGAGGAT
>NC_069434.1:18308634-18313634 GCF_026875155.1 Cherax quadricarinatus
AAAAAAAAAATTTTTTGGTTTTTTTTTAAAAAAATTTTTTTTTTTTAAAGTGTTTTTTTTTCTCGTTCAAAGCAAGGGAGAATACTGTCGTCAGATTTACCAAATCTTTTTCTGGTCTCGCGTACTAAAAAAAACACTGGAACCGAGTCTCGAAATCCCACAATGTACTAAACCGGCACAAAAAATAGATATAAAGAAGGACAAGATAGTGAATTGACCATGGGGAACAGCGAGTCATGAGAGAATCTTGAGATCTCAAGTGATATACGAAGCAGATGGATGTCTTTTTCCCATCCCACCTTTTAGGATGGGAATCTTCATTTTGGGT
The DNA here is from genome assembly GCF_026875155.1 of Cherax quadricarinatus. Lineage (NCBI taxonomy): Eukaryota > Metazoa > Arthropoda > Malacostraca > Decapoda > Parastacidae > Cherax > Cherax quadricarinatus. The sequence continues at coordinate 18,308,963 of NC_069434.1, forward strand.
TCTCCACTTTTGTTTTAAAAACTGGACTAAAAAAATATAACAAAAGGTTGGGTGCTTCACTGGGTTTTGAAGTCGTCGACACACACAAAATGGCAAATTAGTTTTACCTCATCCCCCACAATTGCACTCACCATTTGTCAGGGTCTGCCACTACAGCCCCCAACTTTTAATACACACCCCCAGTAATCTCAAAAAATCGCTACACATCAAGGGGTCACCCCAAAAATTTCCCCCCTTAAGGGTACTTACGACTTTTTAAGATTTCCCCGATACAACATCAACCAGTTAACATTCCAGGGAGATTGGTAATGAGTGCCTCTGAACGCAGTTAAAGACGGGAAAAACGCACAGATTCCCAGAGTCTAAGAGAATGCAGCATCTTTACGCAAGTGACGCAGCCTCAATTAACTGCACAAAAATGGTTTACAAATACCGCAACATGGAATTTGACGAGTTCATCACTGGTACTTTATTTCTGCAGATAAAGATATCCTATTTTGCATTCTAATTCTTCATGTTAATGTAATGACCATACTTTTTTGCAAGGGAAACAGTTTTTTTTACGCAAATGACGCAGTATTTCGTCGTAAGACGGAACTCTTATTTTGTAAAGTTTTATCCTCCTTTCGTTTTTTTGCCCCTCTTTTATTTTTTTTTTACACAGGGGTTTTACAAGGTTTAAAGGGTCCCTAGCTTATTAACACTATTTAAAAGGTTAAGGATTCCAGCTTTATTGACAACTATTTTCAGGTTTAAGAAACCCTACTTTATTGACCTATTTACAGGGTTTAAGGGTTCCTAACTTTATTGGCAACTAAGAGCGTTCCCTTCCGCTCATTTGAAAGAATTTTTAAATTTTTATGAACATCAAGTGGGGAAAAGGGTAAGTTGGAGCCATCTGGGGCCGCATTTTTTATTTGATCAAAGACTTTATCTCGTTTTACATCATTACCCGTACAATGTGTTCCAACTCGGTATCCGGTATTAGATCTCAATGAAGTGATGTTCTGGAGAAGGGTACAGCCAAGGAATTTTTCTCTTTCGCCCTCTTTGGGAAAAACTTGTTTTTCACGCTGTCCCCGAAGGGGTCCCAAATGTGGGGACTTTTTCAAAATTGGGGTTTTACATAAAATAAGGCCACCCCCATCCCTTTTTCATCCCACAGTCCCTTTCTTCTTTTTCTTTTTCTTCTTCTTTCTTCTTCTTCTTCTTCTTTCTTCTTCTTCTCTTTTCTTCTTCTTCTTCTTTTTCTTCTTTTTCTTCTTCTTCTTCTTCTTCAGCCCCCTTTTTTCCTTTTTAATCTATCTCTTCCCTTTTCATATCGTTTTTCCCAATCTCTCTTTATCTCTCTCTCTCTCCTCTCTCTCCCCTCCTCTCCTCCTCTCTCTCTCTCTCTCTCTCCCTTCCTCTCTCTCTCTCTCTCCTCCCTCTCTCTCTCTCTTCTCTCTCTCTCCTCTCTTCTCTCTCTCTCTCCCTCCTCCCCTCGCTCCCTCCTCTCTCCTCCTCTCCCCCTCTCCCCTTTTCTCTCTCTCCTTTTCCCCTCTCTCTCCTCTCTCTCTCTCTCTCCTCTCTCTCTCTCTCCTCTCTTCTCTCCTCTCTCCCCCTCTCTCTCTCTCCTCTCCTCCTTTCCTTTTCCCCCCTTCTCCACACCATTTCAATTATTTATTCCCCCCAAATTTTCCCTTTTTTCCCTACCTTGAAAATGCTCCATTTTTCCTATTCTCTCTCTCTTCCATCCTTACTTTCCTTTTTCTCTCTTTTTTTTTATCAAAATTCTCTCATTGTTCCCTAACATCTGTCCTGGGTTTCCCTTTGTTTTTATCGTCTCTATTAACGTTTTTCCTCTTTTACTCCCTCTTAGTACCTCAAGGGAGATTTAAAGGACTTGAAACATTTTCTTCTCACCTCTCGTTCTCTCCTCTCCCCTATCTACTATCTTCCACTCCTTCTCAAGACAGAATTGGGGAATGAGGGAGAAAAAAAAAGACAAATTGGGGAAGTGACAACATGCAGAAAAAAGGGGACTAATTTGTAAGGTATGTTACCTGGGAGTACATAGCGAGGAGATTCTAAAGCTAAGAGTCAGGGAGTTAAGATATCCTGAAGCAAAGCTATCCTAGGGTTAAGATATCCAGGGGTTGAGATACCCTAGGGTTGAGATATCCTGGGGTGAAATATCCTGGGGTTTAATATCAGGATTGAGATATCCTGGGGTTGAGATATCCTGGGGTTGAGATATCCTGGGGTTGAGATATCCTGGGGTTGAGATATCCTGGGGTTGAGATATCCTGGGGTTGAGATATCCTGGGGTTGGAACCCTAGGGTTGAGAATCCGGGGTTGAATATCCGGGGGTTAGATACCCGGGGCTGAGATATCCGGGGGTTGAGTACCCTAGGGTTGAATACCGGGGTTAGATATCCGGGGTTGGATATCCTGGGTTTGAGATCCCCGGGGGTTTGAGATACCCAGGGTAGATATCCAGGGGTTAGATATCCTGGGGTTAGATATCCGGGTTGAATATCCGGGGGGGTTTGAATATCCGGGGGGTTGAGATATCCTGGGTCGATATCCGGGTTGAAATACCCTAGGTTGAGCACCGGTTTGGGAATATCCTGGGTTGAATATTTTTGGGGTTGAATACCCTGGGGTTGAGATATCCTGGGGTTGAGATATCCTGGGGCTGAATTCCTGGGGTTGCGATATCCGGGGGTTGAAATCCCCTAGAATGAATCCGGGGATTGAGATATACGGGGGTTTGAGATATTTTGGGGTTGAGAACCCGGGGGTTTTGAGATACCGGGGGTTGATATACCCTTTGGGGTTGAAATATCTTGGGGGTTGAATCCCCTGGGTTTTGAATATCCGGGTTGAAATCCGGGGGTTTGGATATCCTGGGGTTTAGATATCCGGGGGTTAGTTTTCCGGGGGTTAAATATCCTGGGATTGAGATATCCTGCGGTTGCGATACCTGGGGTTAAAATCCCAGGATTGAGATATCCGGGATTGAGATACCGGGGGTTAAAATATCAGGGGGTTGAGATACCCGGGGTGAGATATCCTAGGGTTAATATCCTGGGTAAAATATCGGGGGTTTGAGATACCCTAGGGTTGAGATATCCTGGGGTTGATATATCCGGGGTTTTGAGATTCTTGGGCTTTTGAGATCCCCAGGGTTGGAATCCAGGGGTTAGATATCCGGGGGTTTGAGATATCCGGGTTTAGATATCCTGGGGTTGAAATCCGGGGGTTGAGATACCTGGATTGAGAACCCGGGGATTGAATATCCGGGGTTGAAATACAGGGGTTAAATATCAGGGGTTGAGATACCCGGGGTTAAATATCCTGGGGTTAGATATCCGGGGGGTGAGATACCGGGGGTTTGAATACCCTAGGGTTGAATTCCGGGGGAAGATATCCGGGGGTTTGAGAATCCGGGGGTTTGAGATTTCCTGGGTTGAGATACCCTGGGTTTGAGATACCGGGTTTGGGAGATACCCTAGGATTGAGATATCCGGGGGTTGAATATCCTGAGTTGGATATCCTGGGGTTTAAACCAAAAGGGTTGAAATACCGGGGTTGAGATACCCGGGGGGTTTGAGATACTTTAGGGTTGAGATATCCGGGATGAGAATCCGGGTTTGAATACCTGGGTTAGATACCCTATTTTAAATATCCTGGGGTTGATATATCCGGGGTTGAGAATCCGGGGGTTGGAATCCTGGGTTGAGAATCCGGGGGTTGAGATACCGGGGGTTGATATATCCTGGGGTTTGAGAACCCGGGTTTTGAGATATCCGGGGTTGAATACCCTGGGGTTTGAGATATCCTGGGTTGAGAACCCTGGGGTTAAATACCGGGTTTGAGATACCCGGGGTTAGATATCCGGGGTTAATACCCGGGTTGAGATATCCTGGGGTTAGATACCCAGGGTTGAGAATCCGGGGTTGAGATATCCGGGGGTTTGTTACCCTGGGGTTGAAAAACCCCTGGGGTTTGAGAAAACCGGGGCTGAGATCCCTGGGTTTAAAAACCTGGGGTTGGGAATACCCTAGGTTGAATATCCGGCGTTGAGATACCTGGGGTAGAGAACCGGGGGTTTGAATCCCCAGAGTTGAATATCCGGGTTTGAGATATCCTGGGTTTTGAGATACCCTGGGTTGAATATCCGGATAGATTCCTAAGCTGAGAATCCGGGGGTTTGAGATATCCTGGGTTAAATTTCCCGGGGGTTTAATATCCAGGTTGAGATCCCCGGGGGGTTGAGTTACCTGGGTTTTTATATCCGGGGGTTGAGATATCCTGGGGTTGATATATTTTAGGTTGACATATCCGGGGATTGAGATATCCTGGGTTAGATCCCTGGGGTTGAGATACCGGGTTGAGATATCTGGGGTTGAGAATCCGGGGGTTGAATACCCTGGGGTTGAGATACCGGGGGTTGAGATATCCGGGGTTTGAGAAATCCGGGTTGATATCCCCAGGGTTGAGATATCCGGGGTTGAGATACCCTTGGGGGCTGAGAACCCTGGGGTTGAGATACCGGGGTTGAATACCCTAGGGTTGAGAATCCTGGTTGAGATATCCGGGGGTTGAGATATCCTGGGTTGAGATACCCTAGAGTGAGATACCCCTGGGTTTGGGAATATCCTGGGGTTTGAGATACCCGGGGGT
>NC_069434.1:18323634-18328634 GCF_026875155.1 Cherax quadricarinatus
CCTCCTAGTCTGACTGGAAGTGTAGCTTGGTTCCACTGCCCGTCTTCTAGAGTAAGGTTAAGTACTTTCGTAAAATATATATATATATATATATATATATATTATATATATATATATATATATATATATATATATATATATTATATATATATATATATATATATATATATATATATATTATATATATATGTACATATATATGTGTGTGTGTGTGGGTGTGTACTTAATATAGTGATTCGACAAAAAGTGATATATGACAAGGAAAAATATGAACAACGATGAAAGTATTGATAGTGAATGACGACCCAGAGAATCAAACACGACAGAAATATATCTAAACGATGAGCGACGAAACAACTGTGGAAAGAAAGCGAGGAGATGAAGAGAGAAAGTTGGAAAGAAAGTGCGTATTTAAGCAGATGAAATGATCATTGAAAGTGAGAGGGTTAATGAAATGAATCTTCAGACTGAGAGAAAGTCTCGTGTGAACCCCCAGACTGAGAGAAAGTCACGTGTGAACCCCCAGACTGAGAGAAAGTCACGTGTGAACCCCCAGACTGAGAGAAAGTCACGTGTGAACCCCCACACTGAGAGAAAGTCACGTGTGAACCCCCACACTGAGAGAAAGTCACGTGTGAACCCCCACACTGAGAGTAAGTCACGTGTGAACCCCCAGACTGTGAGAAAGTCACGTGTGAACCCCCAGACTGAGAGAAAGTCTCGTGTGAACCCCCAGACTGTGAGAAAGTCACGTGTGAACCCCCACACTGAGAGAAAATCACGTGTGAACACCCGCACTGAGAGAAAGTCACGTGTGAACCCCCAGACTGAGAAAAAGTCACGTGTGAACCCCCAGACTGAGAAAAAGTCACGTGTGAACCCCCAGACTGAGAGAAAGTCACGTGTGAACCCCCAGACTGAGAGAAAGTCACGTGTTAACCGCCAGACAAAAGGAAATTCACGTGTGAGATATTAAACCCCATATTGTATTTACAAAATACAAAACCACCTATATTTAAGTAAGCAATTTAAACCCCCAGAGCTAGTTGAAAAAACCTTGACTGAAATACTCTGAATTTTGAAGATGTTGCCAGAAAACACATTAATTAATTGACAGGAAACTATATACGTGAGGAGAGTGTCAAAAACATTCTTAGGTTAGGTTAGGTTAGGTTAGGTTAGGTTAGGTTAAGTTAGGTTAGGTTAGGTTAGGTTAGGTTAGGTTAGGTTAGGTTAGGTTAGGGTAGGTTTGGTTAGGTTAGGTTAGGTTAGGTTAGGTTAGGTTAGGTTAGGTTAGGTTTGGTTAGGTTAGGTTAGGTTAGGTTAGGTTAGGTTAGGTTAGGTTAGGTTAGGTTACGTTACGTTAAGTTACGCTACGTTACGTTATGTTTGGTTAGGTTCGATTAAGTTAGGTTAGGTTAGGCTAGGCTAGGTTAGGTTAGGTTATGCTATGTTAGGTTAGGTTAGGTTAGGTTAGGTTAGGTTAGGTTAAGTTAGGTTAGGTTAGGTTACGTTACGTTACGTTACGTTACGTTACGTTATGTTTGGTTAGGTTCGATTAAGTTAGGTTAGGTTAGGTTAGGTTAGGTTAGGTTAGGTTAGGTTAGGTTTGGTTAGGTTAGGTTAGGTTAGGTTAGGTTAGGTTAGGTTAGGTTAGGTTAGGTTACGTTACGTTACGTTACGTTATGTTTGGTTAGGTTCGATTAAGTTAGGTTATGCTATGTTAGGTTAGGTTAGGTTAGGTTAGGTTTGGTTAGGTTAGGTTAGGTTAGGTTAGGTTAGGTTAGGTTAGGTTAGGTTAGGTTAGGTTAGGTTACGTTACGTTACGTTATGTTTGGTTAGGTTCGATTAAGTTAGGTTAGGTTAGGTTAGGTTAGGTTAGGTTAGGTTATGCTATGTTAGGTTAGGTTAGGTTAGGTTAGGTTAGGTTAGGTTAGGTTAAGTTAGGTTAAGTTTGGTTAGGTTAGGCTAGGTTAGGTTAGGTTAAGTTTGATTAGGTTCGATTAAGTTACGTTACGTTAGGCTAGGCTAGGCTAGGTTAGGTTATGCTATGTTAGGTTAGGTTACGTTAAGCTGGGTTAGATTAGGTTAGGTTTGGCTAGGTTAGGCTAGGTTAGTTTAGGTTATATTTGGTTAAGTTCGATTAACTTAGGTTAGGCTAGATTAGGCTAAGTCAGGTTAGGTTATGCTATGTTAAACTAGTTTTAGATTAGGCAAGGTTTGTCAGGAAACAGGACAAGTATTTCACCGACAAGACACAAATTTACCTGTGATAAGAGAATGGTGATTAATGGTGAGAAACTTGACCCGACTGATGCAGCCACTGACTGGCGATTCGTCTCATTTATAAACGACCTAGTAACCACACATGCGTCTTTCTTGCAAATGTAACACCTATAAATGCTGAATGCACGCGAGGCTACGAGAAAATCCGCGCTCCGGTAGTTGCAAATAGTTAATCACCAGCTGGTAATAACACTTAAGCTTGGCCAGGAAGAAAGGCAGTGTAGCGTGATAGATTGCTTGCAAATACGAGCAGATTCAACCCTGTCAGTCTTTCATGAATTACGAAGATTTACGCCTGAATGTTGCAATATGTGTAACGAATCCCGTGCAATGTACGCCTGGATATTACATTATCACTGATAAATCCGGTGCAATGTACGCTAGAATATTACAGTATCACTGATAAATTCCAAGCAATGCACACAAGAATATTACAATATCACTGATAAATCCGGTGCAATGTACGCTAGAATATTACAATATCACTGATAAATTCCAAGCAATGCACACAAGAATATTACAATATCACTGATAAATCCGGTGCAATGTACGCTAGAATATTACAGTATCACTGATAAATTCCAAGCAATGCACACAAGAATATTACAATATCACTGATAAATCCGATGCAATGTACTCTAGAATATTACAATATCATTGATAAATCCTGTGCAATGTACGCTAGAATATTACAATATCACTGATAAATCCCGTGCAATGTACGCTAGAATATTACAATGTCACTGATAAATCCCGTGCAATGTACGCCTCTGCGTTGCGATATCAATGATAAATGTTCACTAAGAATGCAATAGCCAATCAGTACTACTGGAAAATGTCGAATACAATATTCATTGAATATGATATAGTGTAAAATAGAATACGACAGAATAAAGAAATTTACACTAAAAGAGAGAAGAATGAAAATGATTAAATAAAAAGACAAAGAAAAAGTTAGATAACCTGATTATAAACCAAGACGAATATCAACATCTTCTAACAATGTACTGAGATAGACAGACATCAATATCATCAACATCCTCTAACAACGTACTGAGATAGACAGACATCAATATCATCAACATCCTCTAACAACGTACTGAGATAGACAGACATCAATATCATCAACATCCTCTAACAACGTACTAAGATAGACAGACATCAATATCATCAACATCCTCTAACAACGTACTAAGATAGACAGACATCAATATCATCAACATACTCTAACAACGTACTGAGATAGACAGACATCAATATCATCATCATCATCACCTAACAACGTACTGAGATAGACAGACATCAATATCATCATCATCATCACCTAACAACGTACTGAGATAGACAGACATCAATATTATCATCATCATCACCTAACAACGTACTGAGATAGACAGACATCATATCATCATCATCATCACCTAACAACTTACTGAGATAGACAGACATCAATATCATCATCATCATCACCTAACAACGTACTGAGATAGACAGACATCAATATCATCATCATCATCACCTAACAACGTACTGAGATAGACAGACATCAATATCATCATCATCATCACCTAACAACGTACTGAGATAGACAGACATCAATATTATCATCATCATCACCTAACAACGTACTGAGATAGACAGACATCACATCATCATCATCATCACCTAACAACGTACTGAGATAGACAGACATCAATATCATCATCATCATCACCTAACAACTTACTGAGATAGACAGACATCAATATTATCATCATCATCACCTAACAACTTACTGAGATAGAGAGACATCAATATTATCATCATCATCACCTAACAACGTACTGAGATAGACATCAATATCATCATCATCATCACCTAACAACGTACTGAGATAGACAGACATCAATATTATCATCATCATCACCTAACAACGTACTGAGATAGACAGACATCAATATCATCATCATCATCACCTAACAACGTACTGAGATAGACAGACATCAATATTATCATCATCATCACCTAACAACGTACTGAGATAGACAGACATCATATCATCATCATCATCACCTAACAACGTACTGAGATAGACAGACATCAATATCATCATCATCACCTTACAACGTACTGAGATAGACAGACATCAATATCATCATCATCATCACCTAAGAACGTACTGAGATAGACAGACGTCAATATCATCATCATCATCACCTAACAACGTACTGAGATAGACAGACATCAATATCATCATCATCATCACCTAACAACGTACTGAGATAGACAGACATCAATATCATCATCATCATCACCTAACAACGTACTGAGATAGACAGACATGAATATCATCATCGTCATCACCTAACAACGTACTGAGATAGACAGACATCAATATCATCATCATCATCACCTAACAACGTACTGAGATAGACAGACATCAATATCATCATCATCATCACCTAACAACGTACTGAGATAGACAGACATCAATATCATCATCATCATCACCTAACAACGTACTGAGATAGACAGACATCAATATCATCATCATCATCACCTAACAACTTACTGAGACAGACAGACATCAATATCATCATCATCATCACCTAACAACGTACTGAGATAGACAGACATCAATATCATCATCATCATCACCTAACAACGTACTGAGATAGACAGACATCAATATCATCATCATCATCACCTAACAACGTACTGAGATAGACAGACAT
>NC_069434.1:18333634-18346134 GCF_026875155.1 Cherax quadricarinatus
GGCAATACGGGAGTAGTAGTGGTTTGTGGAGTAGTGAAGTCCGGGTTCGGAGTAATCGTAATTAGAGTTAAAGCTAAACGGAGTTAATTAAAATAATTATAGTAATTGTAATTGTAAGTGATCTTTTAAATTAAAACGTAACTGTAATTGACTGCCGTCAATCCCATACCTGCTTAAATAACATCATAAAACTAGGGCACTTCAATGGTCTGATGAAAAAACGGAATTACACGTGAACTGTACCTAAGTGAACACTCTCACATGATGTAGTGAACCGTAAGAATGAATCATCTGAGCCGAAGTCAAATCCTCTTAAGAAATTCCAACTCATTTTTCTCCGCTCATGCCGTCTTGAGGTAAACAGAAATCGCTCATTTATGAAGAATGAGACACTTGTCGGTTCTGTAAACCAATAACATCACATCCCCTGACGGACTAGAACAAATTTTTAGAAAGGTATGTACAAGAGAACTGTACTGTATTCCACATAGAACCCTCCCTGGTTTACTTTAGTGAACCCTCTACAAGGAAACGAAGAAACGAGCGGTACATCTACGTGAGTGGAAACAGGAAACACGTCTGTCTAGCACTCGGTTAACGGAGGAGCAAGCCTGCAGGACACCTTTCGCTATGTGACCCACTTCAGCTTAACGCTTGCATGAATTACTAAGGTTATTTAAAAGTAATTGAAGACTCGAGCAAAGAGAATAATGGGTATATATATATATATATATATATATATATATATATATATATATATATATATATATATATATATATATATATATATATATATATATATATATATATATATTATATATGTATGTATGTATATGCAAAACAACCACTGTGAAAGAATAGAGAAGTTCCAAGCGCTTTCGTGACTACTCACATTGTTCCTTGATAATGCGAGTAGTCACGAAAGCGCTTAGAACTTCTCTATTCTTTCACAGTGGTTGTTTTGCATATTCTGAAATCACCTGTTTACTGTGATCTTAATGCATATATATATATATATATATATATATATATATATATATATATATATATATATATATATATATATATATATATATATATATATATATATATATATATATATATATATATATATATATATATATATATATATATATATATATATATATATATATATATATATATATATATATATATATATATATATTACTCCGGGTTAGGGCGCAGCTAGGACGCGCAGTCTTCCACTAACTTCGCCTGATTAAGAGTTACCCAGAAACTTATGAGCTTCTTCCACGCATGAATCTTAATAAGCTGTAATATGTGAAAATGACTAACTCCTGTAAGTTATTGAGCACCATTAAAGTCAATATTATTTTCATTATTTTACACCTCGTGAAATAACTCAATTGCAACTCTGCAACATTTCCTGGCAACAAATCTTTTAATTTTCTTTGGCTTCAAAGGGGCAATTTCCTTGTATAAATTCCCATGAATGACAAAAAAAATATATTACTAAAAATTATGCCTTGGATCTAAATAAGAACATTATATTTCGTTATTTATCTTGCTGGTTCTTTGGCTGATTTTGGGTGACAAATATTGTGCAAAATGTTCTTTGGCTCTGATTGGAAATATGATTATTGGAATTTTTGTGCATTTTTCAAGTAATTACATTTAGACACAAAATATTAAGTCGAATGTTTGCTGATTATTTTGAACGTTTAACAATGACGTCAGGATGAGTATGGTTAACGAGTCCGGGGTTCCGGCGATCAGGTGTAGATACAGTCATAGGGTAGAACATTCAGAACACGGGAACCTTCAGACAGTTCAGAGTACAGATAGGGAATTCAGGGAGGCGCTTTGCAACCTCCTCCAACTCACGTGACTGAGACAATCGATGAGGCAAAGTTGTTTGCTTGTGATTACCTGTCAGGAGGAAAGGTAAATGAGGTCTGAAGACAGGCAAGGTGGAAACTGAACCTACCCTCCACCCACGTCTCTTCCTCGGAGTATAGCAGCGGCCAGAAAACATTTCTGACAGCATACGTAAATGAGAGATGAATATCCATGTCAGTCAGTGGAATACTAATGCAAAGGCTCACAAGACAGAGCTCGGATTTTGCCCTTCTCTCTCCACTTCAAAAAGGAAATGATTAGACAGCAAGGGCCTCAGATTTGGGAAGAAATAACACTCGAAGTTGCGTAAGAAGCATTAACAGGACGCATTCTGATGTTGACATATGCAACACACCAGAAGACACAGACTCCTTACTTGATGCTATTTTGGCCTGATGCGGAGTTGAGATAAGGAGGATACATTTGGAGTTCATCCAGAAAAGGAGACAGTACTTGGAAGAGCTTCCAAATGGTCCGACAAGTAACTGCTGGAGTGCAATCCCTTCTGACCTTCAGTCAGATAACAGGCGTTGATGCCCATATAAACCAGCTGACGTCAGTGACAAAGGCGCGACTGACAAATGTAATAAATGTCTTAATAAGGTAAAAAAACTTAGGATCACTGAAGACGCTGTACACCCCGTATGTCAGGTCAGTTCTCGAGGAAGCTGCACCAGCGCTGAGCCCGCACTTTGTAAGGTACATATAGGAGCTTCAGAAAGTTTAGCGATTTGTTACCAGAGAGATTCCGGAGCTGGGGAATATGAACTAAGGGGAAAAAATAAAGAAGACAAACTATAAACTAAAGAAGAACAAGACGATGGTGCGGACGGAAGCTGAAAGCTCTTAAAGTTCAGAGAGACTTGAAAAGTACTTTTCAGGGAAGGTGTTAAAAAACAGTGGTAGGGGGACAAGTTGAGGATATAAAATAATAAAATTGAATGTGTGGATTAAAAGAAAATAGTTGACTCGATGCCCCTGTGGGATATGAGATAAGATAATTGATTAATGACTGAAATCAGAGAATAAGGGCGGAAACTCGACCCCCTGCAAGTATTACTAGATGAATACACACACACACACACACACACACACACACACACACACACACACACACACACACACACACACACACACATACACACACACACACACACACACAGATGTGAAGGCTGTTTTGAAACATGAAAAATGTGGCAACATTTCCAGAGCTTAACTCAAACCTGTGGAAAATACCTGTCCAGTCTGTCCTTCACTTGATGGAAGTTTTGAAACTCTAACTCACTGTTTTTAACGACGACTCACCGCAAACACACTGGTGGGGGTGAGGGAGAAGGTAGTGGGGTGAGGGAGGAGGCAGTGGGGGTGAGAAAGGAAGTAGTGGGGTGAGGGAGGAGGCAGTGGGGGTGAGAAAGGAAGTAGTGGGGTGAGGGAGGAGGCAGTGGGGGTGAGAAAGGAAGTAGTGGGGTGAGGGAGGAGGCAGTGGGGGTGAGAAAGGAAGCAGTGGGGTGATACAAGCGGGCAGGAAGAACAGTAGTGAGGAAGAGAGGTAACGTGAATAAGAAAAAAAAATGGCCCTACAGTGGATGAAGGATGGGGAGAAGAGAGGGATGAGAGGAGAAAGGGAGAAACAAGGGATTGAAGAGAAAGAAGTGTGCGGGAGTAAGGGAATCGTACCTATGTGTTAAATTGCGCCCCTGACACGTCAGTTGAGACTCTCTAGTGAGCTAATAACCACACGACGGGCAAGCTAGATTTAACACGATTAAATTCTTGCACACTTCAAAGGTGGTGAAGGTGGCAGCACTGGTGTGGGGTGGTGAAGGTGGCAGCACTGGTATGGGGTGGTGAAGGTGAGAGCACTGGTGTGGGGTGGTGAAGGTGGCAGCACTGGTGTGGGGTGGTGAAGGTGGCAGCACTGGTGTGGGGTGGTGAAGGTGGCAGCACTGGTGTGGGGTGGTGAAGGTGCAGCATGGTGTGGGGTATGAAGGTGGCAGCACTGGTGTGGGTTAGTGAAGGGTGCAGCACTGTGTGAGGTAGTGAAGGTGCAGCACTGGTGTGGGGTAGTGAAGGTGGCAGCACTGGTGTGGGGTGGTGAAGGTGGCAGCACTGGTATGGGGTGGTGAAGGTGAGAGCACTGGTGTGGGGTGGTGAAGGTGGCAGCACTGGTGTGGGTGGTGAAGGTGGCAGCACTGGTGTGGGGTGGTGAAGGTGGCAGCACTGGTGTGGGGTGGTGAAGGTGGCAGCACTGGTGTGGGGTAGTGAAGGTGGCAACACTGGTGTGGGGTAGTGAAGGTGGCAGCACTGTTGTGGGGTAGTGAAGGTGGCAGCACTGGTGTGGGGTGGTGAAGGTGGCACCACTGGTGTGGGGTAGTGAAGGTGGCAGCACTGGTGTGGGGTAGTGAAGCTGGCAGCACTGGTGTGGGGTAGTGAAGGTGGCAGAACTGGTGTGGGGTAGTGAAGGTGGCAGCACTGGTGTGGGCGGGTGAAGGTGGCAGCACTGGTGTGGGGTGGTGAAGGTGGCAGCATTGGTGTTGGGTGGTGAACGTGGCAGCACAGGTGTGGGGTAGTGAAGGTGGCAGCACTTGTGCGGGTAGTGAAGGTGGCAGCATTGGTGTGGGGGTAGTGAAGGTGGCAGCACTGGTGTGGGGTGGTGATGGTGGCAGCACTGGTGTGGGGTAGTGAAGGTGGCAGCACTGGTGTGGGGTAGTGAAGGTGGCAGAACTGGTGTGGGGTGGTGAAGGTGGCAGCACTGGTGTGGGGTGGTGAAGGTGGCAGCACTGGTGTGGGGTGGTGAAGGTGGCAGCACTGGTGTGGGGTGGTGAAGGTGGCAGCACTGGTGTGGGGTGTGAAGGTGGCAGCACTGGTGTGGGGTGGTGAAGGTGGCAGTACTGGTGTGGGGTGGTGAAGGTGGCAGCACTGGTGTGGGGTGGTGAAGGTGGCAGCACTGGTGTGGGGTGGTGAAGGTGGCAGCACTGGTGTGGGGTAGTGAAGGTGGCAGAACTGGTGTGGGGTAGTGAAGGTGGCAGCACTGGTGTGGGGCGGTGAAGGTGGCAGCACTGGTGTGGGGTGGTGAAGGTGGCACCACTGGTGTGGGGTAGTGAAGGTGGCAGCACTGGTGTGGGGTAGTGAAGGTGGCAGCACTGGTGTGGGGTAGTGAAGGTGGCAGAACTGGTGTGGGGTAGTGAAGGTGGCAGCACTGGTGTGGGGCGGTGAAGGTGGCAGCACTGGTGTGGGGTGGTGAAGGTGGCAGCATTGGTGTTGGGTGGTGAACGTGGCAGCACAGGTGTGGGGTAGTGAAGGTGGCAGCACTTGTGCCGGGTAGTGAAGGTGGCAGCATTGGTGTGGGGTAGTGGAAGGTGGCAGCACTGGTGTGGGTGGTGATGGTGGCAGCACTGGTGTGGGGTAGTGAAGGTGGCAGAACTGGTGTGGGGTGGTGAAGGTGGCAGCACTGGTGTGGGGTGGTGAAGGTGGCAGCACTGGTGTGGGGTGGTGAAGGTGGCAGCACTGGTGTGGGGTGGTGAAGGTGGCAGCATTGGTGTGGGGTGGTGAAGGTGGCAGCACTGGTGTGGGGTGGTGAAGGTGGCAGTACTGGTGTGGGGTGGTGAAGGTGGCAGCACTGGTGTGGGGTGGTGAAGGTGGCAGCACTGGTGTGGGGTGGTGAAGGTGGCAGCACTGGTGTGGGGTAGTGAAGGTGGCAGAACTGGTGTGGGGTAGTGAAGGTGGCAGCACTGGTGTGGGGCGGTGAAGGTGGCAGCACTGGTGTGGGGTGGTGAAGGTGGCAGCATTGGTGTTGGGTGGTGAACGTGGCAGCACAGGTGTGGGGTAGTGAAGGTGGCAGCACTTGTGCCGGGTAGTGAAGGTGGCAGCATTGGTGTGGGGTAGTGAAGGTGGCAGCACTGGTGTGGGGTGGTGATGGTGGCAGCACTGGTGTGGGGTAGTGAAGGTGGCAGCACTGGTGTGGGGTAGTGAAGGTGGCAGTACTGGTGTGGGGTGGTGAAGGTGGCAGCACTGGTGTGGGGTGGTGAAGGTGGCAGCACTGGTGTGGGGTGGTGAAGGTGGCAGCACTGGTGTGGGGTGGTGAAGGTGGCAGCACTGGTGTGGGGTGGTGAAGGTGGCAGCACTGGTGTGGGGTAGTGAAGGTGGCAGCACTGGTGTGGGGTGGTGAAGGTGGCAGCACTGGTGTGGGGTGGTGAAGGTGGCAGCACTGGTGTGGGGTGGTGAAGGTGGCAGCACTGGTGTGGGGTAGTGAAGGTGGCAGCACTGGTGTGGACCTTCGCTGTAAGATGAGACGCTCGTGGCCAGGCAAGGCCGTAATTAACACGATTCAATTTCTCTTGCCTCCATGGTTGTGTAGTTCAGAAACTGTTGAATAATATCTTCTCAACGAATAATGTCTTCTGAACAAGTGTTTTGGAACTAATGTTCTACTTGTGTTAAGGCTCGGAGATTCAAATGAGAGAAGAGAGAGAGAGAGAGAGGGGAGAGAGAGTGAGAGAGGAGAGAGAGGAGAGAGAGAGAGAGGAGAGAGAGGAGAGGAGAGAGAGAGAGAGAGAGGAGAGAGAGAGAGAGAGAGAGAGAGAGGAGAGAGAGAGAGAGAGAAGAGAGAGAGAGAGAGAGAGAGAGAGAGAGAGAGAGAGAGAGAGAAGAGAGAGAGAGAGAGGAGAGAGAGAGAGAGAGAGAGAGAGAGAGAGAGAGAGAGAGAGAGAGAGAGAGAGAGAGAGAGAGAGAGAGAGAGAGAGAGAGAGAGAGAGAGAGAGAGGGAGTGAGAGAGAGAGAGAGAGGAAACAGCAGTACAACATAAAAAAATAGGAGAATTTCTTTTTCCTTTTTTTCGGGGGTTCGTGAGAGGCACGAGGATGATGGAGAAGGAGTGAGAGAAGAGTAATGGCGGAAGAAGAGAGACGATGGCTGTGAGAGAAGTGAAGAGAGGGGGAGAAGAGATGAGAGGAGAGAAGAAATGGGAGGCTGTCGGTGACAGTAATCATGAAATTGAGAGAAGTTCGCGAAGCTCTCCGCTTCTGGAAAGGATGAAAAACTCGCCTCTGTTAACCAAAGTAGATATTAAAACTTTCACTTCTTATTTCTTTTTACGTTGTTGTTGTTGCGAAACAACATTGTGAAAAAAAACTTGAGCTTATCCAAATAACATCATCTATTGCAATCTTTTATAGCCACTCCTTGCCAATTCTAACTCCTTCAGAAACAAAATATGCATCACGGGAGGAAGCTGCAAGTGAATCTACCACAAACTCAGATAAAAAAACCGCAGAAATTTTGACTTTTAAAAAATGCACCACAAAAAATTAAACAAAAATAAATTTTACGTGTTTTTTGCATCTGTATTCTCAGTCTTCGGTGATGTCAGACGAATATTCAAGTTTTATATGCAGGATTCGCCTCTTGATCATCTCCGCTTCCAGACAGAGCACGGAACACGACAAGCCATACTGGATGACATGACCACGTGAAGTGTTAGTAGACGCCCAGAGAGCGACACCCGGGGAGAAGCCAACTAACATTATGTCCTGAGGAGAGCTGCTGCTCTTTCTGGGGTTTGTTTATCTAAACTGCTGATGCGAGAGCCATACATGTAAAGAAGGAGAGAAGCGAGGCTTAAATCTGTCAGGAGTCCTAGCTAATACTGTTGATGGTGGCAAATATCAAAGGTTATCCCTGATGTTCTTCTTTCTGCCTCAGCATAATGTAAATATATATATATATATATATATATATATATATATATATATATATATATATATATATATATATATATATATATGTATATATATATATATATATATATATATATATATATATATATATATTATATATATATATATATATATATATATATATATATATATATTAGGTTATGCCTGTATTTTTCTTTAAGAAAGACAACTATGGAATGAGTGACGGCACAGGGAAAGAGGGGACGTCCTTTCTGTGGTGACACAAGATGTCATAAAGTACACGTTCTTGAATAATGTAGAGAAGGAGTCTTTGTCGGAGCTCACAACACATCATTTCTGGACTTTTTCTTAGATACGAGATTTTTTGTAATATTGAATATGTTTTGCATATGGAGAGAGAGTTGTGTACATTATCACTGGGTTCTAACTCAATTTTAATTCTGTTTTATGTATGTCAATTGAAGTGATAGATTGCAAAATCATTTTTATAAAAGTCATTCGCTTCTGATTTTTTTTCGTTTGTTCATTGTACAAGCCAGTAACTTATTCATTCCTGCATAAGATACTGAAAAATGAATGGAGAAAGGATGCTGCACTTATGGTAACTTCACAGTCGTGATGCTGTGTATAAATGAAGGCAGACGATGTATGTCGAACCTTGAAAACACTTGAAAGATACCCTAATATCACTGTTGTGCACTAGATACGTTTTCTCGGTACCACAGGAGAGAAGAGAGAGAGAGAGAGAGAGAGAGAGAGAGAGAGAGAGAGAGAGAGAGAGAGGGGGGGGGGGAAGAAATATCCTAACACTTTATATAATACTTGCGAGAACTGTTTATTTGGTCGCTAAGAAAGTTTTGATTAGAAACAGAGGAAAATAATCACCAGCATCTGACCCACCTCCTGAGCTTCGAAAGTTCCCCAGAGTCAAATGAAGATCATAATTCTCTTCACTTCTAGCGCAGAACCTCTTCGGAGTATGCCCTTCACGTCACACTGAAGTTAATGAAGTGCTAAGCTCATGTCAACTACGATAAAAGTGAAATTTATATTGTGTCCATTGACCTTTTTGTAACAGTATGCCTGGAGAAGGTTTCGGGGGTCAACGCGGGGGCGTTGACCCCCTTTCCGTGAAAGGGAAGCAAAATTTTTTTTAGCTACGTCTCTTTAAGTTCCGATGATCGAGCTACGTTATCTCACCTTGTTTATATACGTGTCTCTTACACTCAGACTAACGAAACATTATTCATATGTATATCAATATCTCTGGTTTCCCCCTTCTTATTTTCCCACGCATTTAAATGAGAAAATAAGAGAGAAAAACATAATGACCTCTTGATAGCAATTCTTAGATTATAAGAATATATGTATATCAGCTATAAAACAATATATAATTCTTATCATATTATCCCAGGGAGGTGATAAGTCAGTAAGGGCTATAATTAATCCCAGGAAAGGGAGCATAGATCCAGTTCAGCAATATACGAGTTCACTCGTATAACATGGCACATAAAACAGAGAAATTAATGGAAAATGGATAAGAGGAAAGAAAGGCACTAGTTGGAAAAATTTCCTTGTTGGCTATATATATATATATATATATATATATATATATATATATATATATATATATATATATATATATATATATATATATATATATATATATATTATATATACATATATGTCGTGCCGAATATGTAAAATTGGTTAATTAGTAAGAACTCATTTAAAATTAAGTCCTTTCTGAAATTTTCTCTTATACCTTTAAAGACATATTTTTTTCATTAATGTTAATGTAAAAATATTTAATTTTGCACCAAAAGAATCTTAGAAAACTTACCTAACCTTATTATAAGAAGAGCAATTTATTTTAGCCTAACCCAACTAAATATATTTTAGATTTGTTTACAGTAATTTAATACTAAACAAACACAGTGAAATATATTTTTTTCGTTAGGTTCAGAATGATTTTGGCGAAATTATTGCATACACAAATTTTCACTTGTCCTATATGGCAAGATGAGCGTTGCTATTTAAGCCAAGATCGTAAGTTCTGCCCATTCGGCACGATATATATATATATAAAATATATATATATATATATATATATATATATATATATATATATATATATATATATTATATATATTTATATATATATTTGTCGTGCTGAATATGTAAAACGGTCAATTAGCAAGAACTCATTTAAAATTAAGCCCTTCCTAAAATTTTCTCTTAAACGTTTAAAGATATATTTTTTTCATTAATGTTAATGAAAAAAAAATTTAATTTTGCTCCAAAAGAATCTTAGAAAACTTACCTAACCTTATTATAACAAGAACAATTTATTTTAGCCTAACCCAACTAAATATATTTTAGATTTGTTTACAATAATTTAATACTAAACAAACATAGTGAAATATATTTTTTTCGTTACGTTCAGAATAATTTTGGCGAAATTATTGCATACACAAATTTTCGCTTGTCCTGTATGGCAAGATGAGCGTTGCTATTTAAGCCAAGATCGCAAGTTTTGCCTATTCGGCACGACATTTATATATTATATATATATATATTATATATATATATTATATATATATATATATATATATATATATATATATATGTATATATATATATATAAGGCGAGAAGACACACTTGTCAGGTGACAGACAAAAACAGAAAATAAAGACACAAACAGATAAAGAAAAAGAAACACCAATACAGGAGAAAAACGTATGATGTGATTGCTTTTTTCTTTTTCCTTGAATGCCAAACATGCGAGGAAGTGTTGCGGAGGAAGAGAGAGAGAGAGAGAGAGAGAGAGAGAGAGAGAGAGAGAGAGAGAGAGAGAGAAAGATGTGGAAGGAGAGGGAATATATTAGTAGCGAAGGCGAAAGGAAAGATGTGGGAGAAGAAGGAAGATGCTGGAGAAGAGAGAAGAGAGGTCAGACTCAGCATTACTTAGTAAAAGTGAAGGTGAGAGGAGCTCCACGCAGCTCTCTTTCTCTGTTGCTGAGAGATATCACTGAAAGCCTTTCCCATCGTATAATTAATCAGCGGAGAATCGCATAACACATTTTGTCACAGTAACAGCAAGGCTGTCGTGTCCAGCGTAATGACATCATCTCATCTAGGTTTAACCTAGATTGTCTCTTCTGGGAAAAGTCATCACAGTGATGACCGTTGTTATCATTATTATACAAACAACACCTGGAACAGGTGCTTGTGTCTTCCACTACATTATTTATCTCGTCAGAGAGAACATGTATCACACTAGTAAGTTTTCAGTATGTCTACCACAGCCTCACTTTACAAAATGCGCCAAAGAAAAAAATGTAAAAAGGACCAAGGAATTTTTGCATATTTGTATATTTATATGTCTGTGTCTTCGGGAAATGTCAAACACAAAATTCGTAAAGGTCTGGTATGCAAGATGCGCCTCCTCGTCTGGCTGGAATGTGTCGTTCATTTCCAGCAAGAGTATGGGACACGACAAGGCATCCTCGATCACCTTCCCACGTGCGGTGTTAGTAGACGACCGGAGATCGATACCCGGGGGGGGGAAAAAACCCTGCGAACATTGAGCCCTGAGGAGAACTACTCGTACTTGACCCATGAATGGGAAGGAGGAGAGAAGTGAGGCCTGCATCTGTCATGAGTCCTTGTCGCCACTGTTGTTGGTGGTAATTATCAAAGATTATCTCTCATACTTTGCTTCTTACCAAAGAATGATGAACCTGAAATGCACATTCTCTCCTTCCTAGTTATGAATATGATTCTAGCTCAGAAAATTTAATAGTGCTTTATGTCTGTTACAACTACACAAAATTGCAGTTGCTTTATGAAGTCATTCATCTCCGAAGACTTAGCCGTGTTCTTTTTACAAACTAGTAAAATAATCTTTACTGCAATAGTTTCTGTAGAAAAATAAATACTCTACGAATGTGAACTCTGAAGCAATGTGTTGTGTACTGATGAGGGAGGATGATGTAAGAACTTTCTGCAGCATTCACACTGACACGATACCCTGTGTAAAAAAATCGCAATAATATTTATAAAACTAACAAAAACTATTGGCCTGAATATCGAAAATGTCGCCAGGCTTCTTTGATTCCAAATATCACCGAGATGAATCAAGTACAGATCATAAATTTCTTAACTTTCAGCACAAAACTTTCATGGTCTGTGTCCTCCACAACGCACTAAAACTTACTCAGGTATAAAGTTCTTTTTCAGCAAGCGATAAGAGTGAAATGTTTTCGTGATTCCTTGGAAATTGTTGAATGATACTGAGAGACACCAAACACCTGACTGGGAATGTTATATAAATATTCATAAGAATGATCAGAATGACGGTTGCAGTAGTTTCTAAAGAGGAAATGAAAGCTAAGAGAATAACACCCACTTAACCTCTTTCAATATCTGTTTAACTCGTCCATCACAGAACAGAGCCTTCCTATAACCCGACCCATCACGGAAAACAAGCGCACTCACGTTGCAAAGTGATGAAATAAAAATTAAAATAAGGAATGAGAACTTTACAAGTCTGTGAATTTATATCTCTCAATCTTCGAAGAATGCCAAACAGATATTCATAAAAGTCTTATGGGCAAGATGAAGCACCTCGCCTGGCTGGAAGAACTCGTTTATTTTCAGCAAGAGTATGGAATACGACAAAGCAACTTGGACGACATACCCAAGAGAAGTATTAGTGGACGCCACTAGACCGAAACCCCTGGGGAATAAAACAGCTAACATTGTACCCTGAGGCACAATGTCAACTGGTTTGTTTACCTGAATAGCTGAGGCAAGAGCCATGAATGCAAAGGAGGAGAGAGGCGAGAGACACAGCTGCCAGGTGTCCTAGTCAATACTGTTGATGGTAACACATTGTAAATATTATCTCTCTTATCATA
>NC_069434.1:18351134-18366134 GCF_026875155.1 Cherax quadricarinatus
CAAGAAAAGAGAACACGTATTGGGAATGTTTCATTTTCTCTGCCATTTCTTCCTGTTGTGCCTTTTTTAATTCACCAAAGTCGGCAGTTAATGGCAAAGCCAATTACAGCATGTGGATATGAACTTGGATCATAATGTTTTGGGGAGCCGTGTGGAGACTCGATACTCCTTCTGGCTACCGAAGGAGCATCAGTGGGGATCGTATACCATCATCGAACAAGGGTGGAGGTTGGGACCTTTTCCAATATGTGACCTCCCAAAAGTGACTCGGAAAATTCAACCAAATTCGTCTTATATCAATGGAGGACTTTGGTCTTTCTTTATCGCTTGAATAGGAGACCAGATCATCAAAGAGTCCGAATCTCGAAAAGAAATTCGAACCTTTTTTGGTCTTCTGAGAGAGGACAAAGGTAGCAGCGACCCTGCATCAGTCAGGTGCTCACACACACACACACACACAAGCGTGCGCGCGCGTTCCCTGCGGCTGATAGTGAGCTAAACTTAATGGTGGTTATTATGAGTGTGTAATTGAAAGTCTCTCTGGGTTTTTACGAGTCGGGGGCTGTCTCGTTATCGGTGGTGGTGTGTGGGGGAAGAAGGAAGATGAGGAGGTCGGGAGGAGGAGGAGGAGGAAGGGAGCAGGTGGGGTGGTGTGGGGAGATTAGGTGAAGAAGGAGGGCGATCGATCCAATGATGTTGGAGGTGTTGGGCTGTTACCCCTAACTAGTGTTGGGGAAGGGAGGTGACCTAACTAGTGTTGGGGATGGGGAGGTGACATAACTATTGTTGGAAATGCAACATAGCCAGAGGAAGAAGCGAGTGTGTTACAAGAGAACTGTCCACTAATTAAGTGGATAGAGGTCTCGACGTAATTGTACCACACACTAGCAATGGCGCTCCATGAATTGTACCATACGATGGAGCAGACAGGATGATTGGTACCAACACACACACACACACACACACACACACACACACACATACATTAAGGAACAACAACATCAAACAGACGCTCAAATGTACAAAAATAAACAATATTTGCTCACATAGCTTTGCACACATAACAGCTGGTTAGCAATCAACGGTGCTAAACAGAATCAATGGAACATAAACACAGGTGTTTAGAAAACAACAGTAAACATAAACACAATAGCATGTGGACACCCAGTATACCTCTCTTCAAAACAGCAGGAATAAGCAGAAACAAAAGAACGTAGAAAAAAACAAAAGATAGAAGAGTTACAAATAAGAAAAGACATGTACAGAGGTGCAGGTGTTCCCAAGCAAAGGTATAAAATATAAGCAACTTTGTTTACCGGGTTTGAAGTCTATCGACTACATGGGATTAAGGCCGTGTGCCGCGGATATTGTACACTACCATTCAATAACACTTCGGTCCCTATAACTGGGATTAAATTAAACATTTAGCATATATAAACTGATATACACCTCTCAGTGTAAATACACTGCTAGATGCGCTCCTCCTGGTATATTTACACTGAGAGATACGCATCTCTCGGTGCATTTACACTGAGAAATGCAACATTCGATGTGTATACACTGACAAATTCAGATCTATGTGTGTGTGTGTGTATACAATGAGAGGGAAACAGCAGTAGTTCAGTCATTGTCTTGAGCCATGTTGTAGCAACTACCCTGCGTTTCGTACCATATTGCAGCAACTACCCTGCGTCTTGTACCATGTTGCAGCAACTACCCTGCGTCTTGTTCCATGTTGCAGCAACTACCCTGCGTCTTGTACCATGTTGCAGCAACTACCCTGCGTCTTGTACCATGTTGCAGCAACTACCCTGCGTCTTCTACCATGTTGCAGCAACTACCCTGCGTCTTGTACCATGTTGCAGCAACTACCCTGCGTCTTCTACCATGTTGCAGCAACTACCCTGCGTCTTTCTACCATGTTGCAGCAACTATCCAGGGATCTTGTACCATGTTGCAGCAACTACCCTGCGTCTTTACCATGTTGCAGCAACTATCCAGGGATCTTGAACCATGTTGCAGCAACTACCCTGGGTCTTGTACCATGTTGCAGCCGTTACCAGGGTATTATACCATGTACAGCAACTACCCTGTGTCTTGTCCCATGTGCAGCAACTACCTTGTATCTTGTACCATGCGCAGCAGCTGCCTTGTGTCTTGTATTATGTACAGCAACTACAATGTGTCTTGTACCATGTACAGCAACTATCCTGGCCCTTGTACCATGTGCAGCAGATGTTGACTCATCGTCTCCCCCCCCCTCTTCTTCCTCCACAGCCTCCACAATAAGCCAAAACGCTCCTCTGCTCCTCCCTACCCAGCCCATCCAGCCCACCCAGCCCACCTAGCCCACCCAGCCCACATAGACCACCCAGCAAACCCCACCCACCCAGCCCACAACCATTTTTACCAACTCGCAAAACTGATTTGCGGTGTCGAGGCTGCAAGTGTGCCTTTGTCTGGCCTTCTAATTAATAGTTCCTGAGACGTGTGTGTGTGTGTGTGTGTGTGTGTGTGTGTGTGTGTGTGTTGTGTGTTGTGTGTATGTGTGTGTGTGTGTGTGTGTGTGTGTGTGTGTGTGTGTGTACTCACCTAATTGTGGTTGCAGGGGTCGAGACTCAGCTCCTGGCCCCGCCTCTTCACTGATCGCTACTGGGTTCTCTCTCTCTCTGCTTCCTGAGCTTTGTCATACCTCTTCTTAAAACTATGTATGGTTCCTGCCTCCACTACTTCACTTGCTAGGCTATTCCACTTGCTGACAACTCTATGACTGAAGAAATACTTCCTAACGTCCCTGTGACTCGTCTGAGTCTTCAGCTTCCAGTTGTGACCCCTTGTCCCTGTGTCCCCTCTCTGGAACATCCTATCTCTGTCCACCTTGTCTATTCCCCGCAGTATCTTGTATGTCGTTATCATGTCTCCCCTGACCCTTCTGTCCTCCAGTGTCGTCAGTCCGATTTCCCTTAACCTTTCCTCGTACGACATTCCCTTGAGCTCTGGGACTAGCCTTGTTGCAAACCTTTGTACTTTCTCTAACTTCTTGACGTGCTTGACCAGGTGTGGGTTCCAGACTGGTGCTGCATACTCCAGTATGGGCCTAACATACACAGTGTACAGTGTCTTGAACGATTCCTTATTAAGGTATCGGAACGCTATTCTCAGGTTTGCCAGGCGCCCGTATGCTGCAGCGGTTATTTGGTTGATGTGTGCCTCCGGTGATGTGCTCGGTGTTATGGTCACCCCAAGGTCTTTCTCCCTGAGTGAGGTCTGTAGTCTTTGTCCACCTAGCCTATACTCTGTCTGCGGTCTTCTTTGCCCCTCCCCAATCTTCATGACTTTGCATTTGGATGGATTGAATTCGAGAAGCCAGTTACTGGACCACATGTCCAGCCTGTCCAGGTCTCTTTGCAGTCCTGCCTCATCAGGATTGGGGTGTGGTGTGTGTGTGTGTGTGTGTGTGTGTGTGTGTGTGTGTGTGTGTGTGTGTGTGTGTGTGTGTGTGTGTGTGTGTGTGTGTGTGTGTGTGTGTGTGTGTGGTGGTGTGTGTGTTATGTTATGTGTGTGTTGTGTGTGTGTCTGTGTGTCCTGTGTGTGTGTGTGTGTGTTTGTGTGTGTGTGTGTGTGTGTGTATGTGTGTACTCACCTAGTTGAGGTTGCGGGGGTCGAGTCCGAGCTCCTGGCCCCACCTCTTCACTGATCGCTACTAGGTCACTCTCCCTGAGCCGTGAGCTTTGTCGTACTCTGCTTAAAGCTATGTATGGATCCTGCCTCCACTACATCGCTTCCCAAACTATTCCACTTACTGACTACTCTGTGGCTGAAGAAATACTTCCTAACATCCCTGTGATTCATCTGTGTCTTTAGCTTCCAACTGTGTCCCCTTGTTACTGTGTCCCAATCTCTGGAACATCCTGTTTTTGTCCACCTTGTCAATTCCTCTCAGTATTTTGTATGTCGTTATCATGTCCCCCCTATCTCTCCTGTCCTCCAGTGTCGTCAGGTTGATTTCCCTTAACCCTCCTCGTAGACATACCTCTTAGCTCTGGGACTAGTCTTGTTGCAAACCTTTGCACTTTCTCTAGTTCTTTACGTGCTTGGCTAGGTGTGGGTTCCAAATGGTGCCGCATACTCCAATATGGGCCTAACTATACGTGTACAGGTCCTGAACGATTCCTTATTAAGATTCGGAAGCTGTTCTGAGGTTTGCAGGCGCCCATATGCTGCAGCAGTTATTTGGTTGATGTGCGCTTCAGGAGATGTGCTGGTGTTATAGTCACCCCAAGATCTTTTTCCTTGAGTGAGGTTTGTAGTCTCTGACCCCCTAGACTGTACTCCGTCTGCGGCCTTCTTTGCCCTCCCCAATCTTCATGACTTTGCACTTGGTGGATTGAACTCCAGGAGCCAAGCATTGCTGGACCAGTTCTGCAGCCTGTCCAGATCCCTTTGTAGTCTGCCTGGTCTTCGTCGAGTGTATTCTTCTCATCAACTTCACGTCATCTGCAAACAGGGACACCTCAGAGTTTGTGTGTGTGTGTGTGTGTGTGTGTGTGTGTGTGTGTGTGTGTGTGTGTGTGTGTGTGTGTGTGTGTGTGTGTGTGTGTGTGTGTTGTGTGTGTGTGTGGTGTGTGTGTTGCACCTAATTGTGGTTGCAGGGGTCGAGCCACAGCTCCTGTGTGTTCTCGCTGCATTTTCACGTCACAGGGTAAAAAAGAGCCCAGGATCTGGAGTACAACACATTTATCATTTTTTAGGCTTCCTCAGCAAGTGTATATCTCCCAGTGTACATGCGTACACTGGCAGTTTATCCGTCGACAGTTTACAGAGTTCACTCAGGGCGAATACACTCATTGTATCTTCACTCTCAGTGTATATTAACACTCACTGTATATATATTGAGTGTATATACAACACTCAGTGTATATACAAAATGTGTATTTTTTTCGGGCGGTGAACAGGCTGCATTAATTAATGAATCCTCGTGTAGTCGATAGGCTTGAAACCCACTGCACCACATGACGTCAATCAAGGTATATTTTTGTGTGTTCACGAGTTGGACTTTAGTAAACGGTTCTTGATCAAAGGAAATGGAGATACCCCTCCTCTTCCTAGGATCAAACCTAATTATCTCTCATTCCCTAGACGATATATGATCCTTTTCAGGTTTAGCGCTTCCACATGAATATATTTGATATAATAATAATAATAATAATAATAATAATAATAATAATAATAATAATAATAATAAATAATAAATATAATAATAATAAATTAATAATAATAATAATGGCTCTTGGGCGTGAGTTTTGACATTAATAAATATCACGGAGAGGAATTTTTTGAGCAAATTTGTGTTAAGGGAATATTACCCTGGGAGGAAGGAGAAAAGAGGGGATGGGAGGGGAAAGAAGGGAATAGGGATAAGAAAAGCAAGCGGAAGGGAGAGAAAGGGAAAGGAAGAGAGAGGAAGCCTGAGATGTCTGGCCTGAACTGATATAGTTCAGGGGATCTTGGGTGAGATCTTGGATGAGGGGATCTTGGTTTAGGGGATCGTGGTTGAGGGGATCTGGAATGAGGGGGAATTTGGAGAGTACTGTAAATGTGATTGGGGATCCTTCAGTGTTGTTATTATTAACTGCTACTACTAAGACTATTACTACTACTAATAATGCTTATATAAATTCTACCATTACTATTGCTATCATAAACAGTGCTATTATTACTACTACCACCACTACAACTACTGCTCACACTTCTAAGTGACTTGTTCTGTGTTTCATTGAGTAAACAAGCTTCAATATATCTGTAACAATCTAAAGTGGTAGGATAAGAGGCATACTCAAGCGGCCTCTGGGAGAGTTTATAAATAAACCATACCCCGGCCGGGACTGAACCCGCGGTCAGAGAGTCTCAAAACTCCAGCCCGTCGCGTTAGCCACTAGACCAGCTAGCTACAATAAGATTCGTCCAACTAGGTATATTTCTACACCATAGGAAGGTTAGCACAGGCACCACTGTGACCACAAATGCAAGTTTTTACAGACGAATCTCCAGCTAGCGTGGCCGTGACGAACTCTAGCTCAAGTCCCTTCACTGCCGTCAACATGTAGAAATATACCTAGTTGGACGAATCTTATTGTGGCTAGCTGGTCTAGTGGCTAACGCGACGGGCTGGAGTTTTGAGACTCTCTGACCGCGGGTTCAATCCCGGCCGGGGTATGGTTTGTTTGCAATCGTGTTATTACGATTTCGTGAGTCAGAGTTCATAAGGTTTTGTCCCCCTCAAAGTCTTAATTTTTATCTACTTCTCTGGGGTTATGGGTCCCTATAATTTGCACACGACAGGTGGGCCTCTTCTTACAAGCCTTGTCATCTATGGGAATTACTGTGAATTTATGTGTATATCACAGAAGGGTAAAACAGTAACGTCTCTAGAGCAATACCCAACTGAGTATCAGGTTAGAGATGACGCAAGACGATGTTTCGGTCCGTGGTGAGCCATTATCATGTCCAAGACGACTTGATAACAGTGCAGAACGAACGGTAACGTCGTCTAGTTTGGCTAATTAGGGTTTCAAGCCTTTCAACTACACGAGTGTCATTGAGACTGTACCAAATCAGTCCACCACTAGTTCAGAATACTTTACTCACCGAACTAGAATGTATATCCAGTGTACATACGTACATAAATATACACCGAGTATCATCAGTTTATAACTAGGCTGTGAGGTGAGTCTAGTAGATAAAATATTCCTAGGTTCAATAGCAGTGTGAATAAATTTGTTTCTCTTGTTTTTGCCGAACACTTTACTCAGAAAAAAAATATTATCGCATTTTTTGTTGTTGATTTATTTTGTACGGGAAATAAATCTGTGCTTGGAGACCATCACATTTGTTATGTGAGCGTAAACTTGTGGTGGATTTCTGCAAGCATGCTCGTGTACTCACCTATTTGTATTTGCAGAGGTCGTGACTCAGCTCCTGTCTCCGTCTCTTCACTCACCGCTACTGGGTCCTCTCTCTCTCCCTGCTTCATGGGCTTTATCATAACTCGTCTTAAAACTATGTATGGTTCCTGCATCCACTACATTATTTGCCAGACTATTCCATTTCCTGACAGCTCTATGACTGAAGAAATACTTCCTAACATCCCTTTGATTCATCTGAGTCTTCAACTTCCAATTGTGACCCCTTGTTTCTGTGTATGTATTTGTGTACGTGTGTGTGTGTATGTGTGTGTGTGTACTCACCTAGTTGTACTCACCTAGTTGAGGATGCAGGGATCGAGTCCAAGCTCCTGGCCCCGCCTCTTCACTGGTCGCTACTAGGTCACTCTCCCTGAACGTTGAGCTTTATCATACCTCTGCTTAAAGCTATGTATGGATCCTGTGTGTGAGTGTGTGTGTGTGTGTATGTATGTATGTGTGTGTGTGTGTGTGTGTGTGTGTGTGTGTGTGTGTGTGTGTGTGTGTGTGTGTGTGTGTGTGTGTGTGTGTGTGTGTGTGTGTGTGTATACCTTTCACACCCTCGAAGTTCTTAAGTGGATAGTAACTGCATAAATATTTGGTTGACATTCCGTATTCCACCCAAGGAAAAAATAATTCGGCCGTGTAAGAGTTAATGGTTATTCCACGCACACGGGAGCAAACATAGCCAACTACCTATTGTAGGGAGCAGTGAATACTTTTGTTACATTCTGGTGTGGAGGGGACAATGGATGGGGTGGTGTGAACGGGTAAATGGAGAAGAGGGGGCGAATAGTGAAGACGGTAAGAGAGAGGAGAGCTATGAGTGGATTGCGTAAAGTGGAAGGGAAAAGATGTAGAGGAAAGTGCACATAAATATACACACATGTACAAACACACACACACATACACACATACATACACACATACATACACACACACACACACACATACACACACACACATACATACACACACACACACACACACTTACAGACACACACATACTAGGTGAGTACACACACACGCACACACACACACACACACACACACACACACACACACACACACACACACACACACACACAAACACACACACACACACACACACAAACACACAGACACACAGACACACAGACACACACACACACACACACAAACAAACACACACAAACAAACACACACACACATACACACACACACACACACACACACACACACACACACACACACACACACACACACACACACACACACACACACAAATACTGCCTAACTCTTTATTTCTTGGTACTCAAATGGAATGGCATTATCGCTTTCAAAGGTCTCTCCTATCGCTACTTTCTCTCCCTCTCTCTCCCTCCCCCTCTCTCTCTCTCCCTCTCTCCCACTCTCTCTCCCTCTCTCTCTCTCCCTCTCTCTCTCCCTCTCTCTCTCTCTCCCTCTCTCTGTCTCCTTAACCCCATGTTCCGCTATCCATGTATGAGGCAGCATAATCTAATAATTAATGTCTGAATCGCATAATCCAATGACGACCCACTGAATATTCCTCCCTGTATCGTCCAGGGTTTGAGTCATACCTCAACTGAGAGTAGTTTGCAGTAGTTACTGTTTTAGTAATACCTTAGCGTACTGTAGTTAGCAATCTTTATAGTTTTCCTCATGCCTTAACACAGAGCGGTTTTAACAACAGTGGCAATAACACAAGAGCTTGGAGCTGTTAGCGGTGATTGGTATAGGCAATTAACGCACTGGTACGGGACGAAGGATTAAGCATAGTTACCCCTTGCTTATGTTCTCGGCCACATTATTATTTATGTAGCTAGAGACTATATATATATATATATATATATATATATATATATATATATATATATATATATATATATATATATATATATATATATATATATATATAATATATATATAGATATATATATATATATATATAACACACACACACACACACACCAGTGAAGACCTAGTAGCGACCAGTGAAGAGGCGGGCCCAGGAGCTAGGACTCGACCATTGCAACCTCAACTAGGTAAGTACAACTAGGTGAGTACACACACAGGGACCAGATGCACTGTGTGCCACAAATAACAATCGTCAATATATCTACTGAAGACAGCAAATGTTGTCCCGATTTTTAAGAAAGGAGACAGGCTGCACTAAATTACACACCAGTGTTGCTGACATGTATTGCATGTAAAGTTATGAAGAAGATTATCAGGAAAAATGTGTTGGAGAACCTAGAAATGAGAGGACTAATATATGACAACCAGCACGGCTTCAGGGATGGGAAATCCTGCATCGCAAACCTATTGGAGGTCCATGACAAGGTAACAGAAGTAAGACCAGAGAGAGAGGGGTGTGTAGACTGCATCTTCTTGGACTGTAAGAAGGCTTCCGACACAGTCCCACACAAGAAAACTGGTCGCTAGAGGAGCAGGCAGCAATAAAAGGGAAATTACTGTAATACATCAGGAAATACCTGACAAGAAGGAAATAACGTGTGTCGGTATGAGACGAGGTGTCAGAGTGGGCGCATATGTCGAGTGGGGTTCCACAAGAGTCAGTTTGGGATCCGTTGCTCTTTCTTGTGTATGCGAATGACATGACGGAAGGGATAGACTCAGAAGTGTCCTTGTTTGTAGACGATGTGAAACTAATGAGGAGAATACAAGCGGACGAGGATCAGGTTAGCCTACAAGCGGATCTAGACAGGCTGCAAGCCTGGTCTGACAAATGGATCCTGGAGTTTAACCCCAGCAAGTGCAAAAATATAAAGCTATGGGAAGGACAAAGGAGACTGCATACGGAAAACAGTCAAAGAGGACAGAGGATGCAAAGCTCACTCAGTGATAAGGATCTTAGGGTGAGCATCATACCGACCAAATCTCCTTAGGCGCACATCAACCAAATAACTGCTGTAGCATACAGGCGCTTGCCAAACCTGAGAACAGTGTTTCGACATCTAAGTAAGGAGTCATTAACGACAATGTACACCGTGTACGTCAGGCCCATATTGGAGTATGCCCATATTGGAGCAGAGGGGTTTTGCCCTATGAGGAAAGGTTAAGGGAACTCAATCTGACAACACTGGAAAACAGGAGGAATAGGGGGGACATGACAACAACATATACAATACTAAGAGGAACTGACAAGATTGATAGGGAATATTTCAGAGATGTGACACAGCAACAAGGGGTCACAACTTGAAGTTAGAAACTCAGATGAGTCACAGGGATGTTAGGAAGTACTTCTACGGTCATAGAGTTGTCAGAAAGTGGAATACTCTGGAGAGTGAGGTAGTGGAGGCAAGATCCACAAATAGCTCTAAGAAGAGGTATGATAAAGCACATGGAACAGGGAAAGAGTGGACCTAGTAGCGACTAGTGAAGAGGCGGGAGCCAGGAACCATGACTTGACCACTGAAACCACAATTAGGAAAGTGCACACACACGTGTACACCTGGCCTAGAGGATCCTAGCACTGATAAAGAGCCTCAAACCCATTACCACCAGTATAAGGTCATTCAATCCTCTTTCACTCTTAATGAGATCCTCTTGGAGAATCTCCGAGTGTTTACACCTCTGCTTGTACCCTTTGAAAAAATAAGATTATGAATGATGGTGAATGTCTCTTGATCCAAGGAACTGGAGGCTCTCCTTCCCTTCCTTTGGTCAAATCTAATTATTATTGCTTTCAGATGAACAAATTAATTATACTCTACATGTTATTACCACTACTACTACTATTAATTTATTCATATGTATATATATATATATAATATATATATTTTTATTATATATATATATATATATATATATTATATATATATATATATATATATATATATATATATATATATATATATATATACAAGACAAATATTTGTCTACTTCTTGGTATGTCGAATATTCTGTCTAATTTATCATAATTGTCTGCAATATCGAATATGTCAACCTCGTCGACATCGTTTGGCTTCTTGTACGACATGATCGTATCTCATATTTTTTCCTCAATTGCCGCAGGTGATTCTGTTTGCGTAACGTGGGCATATTTGCGTAGCGTGAGTGTATTTGAGTAACATAAGTATATTTGGGTTCGCATAAGCTTGTGTGGGAGAGGTTAGCAAACTTATAACTTTTGCGTATGCAAGTGTGTGTATATAAATATATATATATATATATATATATAATATATATATATATATATATATATATTATATATATATATATATATATATATATATATATATATATATATACATATACTTATAGCTGACGAAATGTATTTATTTTCCTTATCTCTGTATATCTATACATATATTTTAAGGAACATTAATTGAAAACTACGTGTGTCTGTAGATGTATGCGTAGATCTGTGGGTAGGTGTGTGGGTAGATCTGTTTGTAGATCTGTGGGTAAATCTGTGGGCAATCAAGAAATGGCCGTCACTCGACACATCAGTACTCATGAAATCGTAGTGGGACGAGTGGAAATAATTCACAGAAATACATGAAGACTCGAACCTGCGGCAAGTTTAGATAATGCATTCCCCTGTGAGTTGTAAAACTCGCCTGCCGTGGGTTCGTACCTCACCTCTGCTCTAATATGAGACATCTGAAGACAGTTGAACCATGTACAAGAGAGGCCTGAAACCTGTTTTGTGTTGAACAAACACAAACACCTATTCTCATGCAAGTACAATTCAAGAGCTACAACACTCTATAGAATGTGGGTGATTTGTGTTGATTTGAAATCTGATAAAAAAATATCTTTTAATTTACGTGAAGTTCGATAAAAACTATTTTATTTCGTTTTCTGTGCATTTTGTTCTCATTATTTTATATATTCCCCTCTCCCCCCTCTCTGTACTCTTTTTCTCTCTGTGTCACCTCCCTCTTTGTTCCCTTTCTTTCCTCTCACCCTCTCTTTCATATTTTTTTAGACAATTAAGGGATTTGTAGGGTGTTAGGATAAGTGTGGCCGCGTTTATTGTATGTGTTAAGATGTGTTATTCTGCCTCAACTCATTTCAAAGCTTGACCCTTGTAAATATATTCTCTCTCTTTCTCTCCCCTCTCTCTCTCTCTCTCTCTCTCCCCTCTCTCTCTCTCTCTCTCTCTCTCTCTCTCTCTCTCTCTCTCTCTCTCTCTCTCTCTCTCTCTCTGTCTTCTTCCTCTCCCCTTCGTCACTTTCGTTCTCCTCTTCCCCCCTGTCTGTATTACACAACCTATCTCTAAGGAGAGAGAAAGAGAGAGAGAGAGGAGAGAGAGAGGGAGAGAGGGGAGAGAGAGAGAGAGAGAGAGAGAGAGAGAGAGAGAGAGAGAGGAGAGAGAGAGAGAGATAGAGAGAGAGAGAAAGCGAGAGAAAGTTCTGCCTCTGCATCTTTTGATGTCATCTGTCATGAAAGGATCCGAAGTCTTTCAAGGGATGGAAGTTTTCTCCACAGATACCCTCGGTATATTGTGAAGTCTCTCATCTGTTTCTCGCCCACGTTTACACTGGCAGGAAAAAAAGTGACATGACATTTCGCACACCTGTGAGTGAAACGATGTGCATATAAAAGTTTGATCTGATACAAGAATCTTCGCTTTTCCATACGTATCAGCATTTTTTTTTTTGGCCTTTCGTAAACACATCTGATAAAATCTGTTGTAATAACAGTGCAAATAAAAACTGAAATTGTAAATAGCTCGCCCAATAACATCAATAAAATCTGCTGTAATAACAATAAAAAAAAGCAGATTGGAGTTGTGTTTAGATCACTCAATAAAATCGATAACAATAAACTGATTTACGCAACGAAATAAAAATCAACGACGCTTGTACTGTAGATTCTAATGACGTTAACGTCAATGGGAATAGTGTCCCATG
This sequence comes from Cherax quadricarinatus, assembly GCF_026875155.1. Classification (NCBI taxonomy): domain Eukaryota; kingdom Metazoa; phylum Arthropoda; class Malacostraca; order Decapoda; family Parastacidae; genus Cherax; species Cherax quadricarinatus. The sequence goes on from NC_069434.1 coordinate 18,363,982, forward strand.
CTTTTGTAAAGTGAAATTGGTAACCACTCTCTAACACGGGGATTAATGACCATCACACACGAGGAGAAAAGGTTCTCGGATTAATTCTTGCAGGGGACCGGGGGGGGACCTAATTTATTTACGCGAGACCCGCGTCAAAATACGTGGTAGTGAACACACTATTGTTCGATTTACACTGAATGCTGATTTACGAGTTCTGTCACAGTACTACGCCGGTACTAAAATACAGAAAGCTGTAACCTAGAATGGGAAAACTGCGTATAAATAATGTATATATATAGCAGTTCTTGTTTTAACTTTGTCAGGACACCTCTGGCAAGACAGTGATAGAGTGAAGGATGATGAAAGTGTTTCTTCTTCTCCAGGTCATCCTGTTTCAGAAGGAAACGGCCGATGTGTTAATAAAAAATATAAATAGGAGTTATTAACTATTGTTGTTTGTGTTCTGTTATGTTGACCTGGTAAAACAGTGTTTGGACCAGCAGCTTCTAGGCTACCATAGTTACAGCAGTTTACACAGTGGTACGCAGATTACACAGTGGTACGCCTGATTCACAAATAATCAAAAGTAACGAATAATAACAAAATACGTCGATAACCACAGCAGGATAACGAAACGTTTAACAACTAGTATGGTGGTAAAGATGACAGGAATAAGATATAGGAAGAAAAAGTATTATTAGGATTTAGAGGAATGGAAAAGGATCTAAAAGTATATGACTAAAGATTTATGACTAAAGATTTAGCGGAATGATAAAGGATTTAAAATGATTGAAAAAGAGTTTAGAAGAATGATATGAGATTTAGAGGAATGATAAAAAAATTTTGAAGAATAATACAAGATTTAGAAGAATAATAAATGATTTAGAGGAATGATAACGAATTAAGGATACAAACAAATTTCAATTTATATATATATATATAAAATATATATATATATATATATATATATATATAATATATATATATATATATATATATATTATTAAAAAGCATCAATTGAGAATAAAAGAATGGCGCAAATATGGATATGAAAACAGAATTGTCCACAACATAGCAGAATTAATAAATTCCTTTAACTGAATAGCTCGGAGAAGTAAGATTTTTTTAAGTGTTATATAGAAAGGTATATAATACAGAACAGAAAATAAACACTGACTAGTCTGCTCCATGTGATATATATAAATTGAGTAGTTTATACCCCCTTTAGTGTATATAATATAAGACTGTAATCTCGTTTTAAAGAACTTAAGCATTCTGGTGGTGTTCAGGTGACATGCAGTTTTAATGACCCCCTCGGGTGCTAGTCGACTTGATGCCCTATTGGCAGACCAACCAATTACTTCCTACAAACTCGCACAACTTTAAAACAAATTAGTTTTGAGGTGAACGCAAATGTAACACATAGAGATGACGATACGCTAAGGTTGCACAAGTGTGTCTTATTGATGTTCTGTTGTGTTAGTGATTGTAGTGAGTGCTTGTTAGTGCATGTGGTTATTGATTGTGTTAGTGCATGTGGTTATTGCTTGTGTTAGTGCTGCTTTAATCAAGGATTGCAGTTAGTGCTTGTGTTAGCATTTGTGTTAATGACTGTAATTAATGCTTGTGTTAGCGTTTGTGTTAATGATTGTAGTTACTATTTGTCTTAGCGCTTGTGTAAATGACTGTAGTTAGTGCCTGAAATAGTGCTGGTAGGTTACAGTGGTACATCTATCAGGAATTAGATCCCTTTCAATGTTCTGCCTTTCCTATATAATCTCTGGGTACTTTCTCCAATATTGCATGACGGTATTTTGGACGATTTTATTTCTGTCTGTAGTGAGAACTGGAAACTGGGAAGAGTATCACTGTCCACATCTCATCTGTCCAGAGGAGAATACTACTATTTATCTCTCAGTATAGAACGATGGGTTTCTCTTACTCTTTCTCTGGGTATCTCCATTTCCACTCCGCATTTTCTACAATAGTATATACCAGCGACGATAAAATATACCATAGCCTATATCTTAAGGAATAAATATACTCGTACATAATAGATGCTGCGACCCGTGCTAAGGCGCAAAAGGAATATTCAAGGAATAAGAATGTAAAATATAGATTGTTATTTATTGGGCTGCTAGCGTGGCGCAACAGGAGCTGCTGTTTTGAGG
>NC_069434.1:18378634-18380196 GCF_026875155.1 Cherax quadricarinatus
CCCTCCTTCAGAGTGCAGGCACTGTACTTCCCATCTCCAGGACTCAAGTCCGGCTGCCGGTTTCCCTGAACCCCTTATAAATGTTACTTTACTCACATCCAACACTCCAACAGAAACGTCAAGTATTAAAAACCATTTGTCTCCATTCACTCCTATCAAACACGCTCACGCATGCCCGCTGGAAATCCAAGCCCTCGCACACAAAACCTCCTTTACCCCCTCCCTCCAACATTTCCTAGGCCGACCCCTACCCCGCCTTCCTTCCACTACAGACTGATACACTTTTGAAGTCACTCTGTTTCGCTCCATTCCTCTACGTGTCCGAACCCCCTCAACAACCCTTCCTCAGCCCTGTGGACAACAGTTTTGGTAATCCCGACCTCCTCCTAACTTCCAAACTACGAATTCTCTGCATTATATTCACACCACACATTGCTCTCAGAAATGACATTCTCCCCTGCCTCCAGCCTTCTCTCGCTGCAGATTCATCACCCATGCTTCACACCCATATAAGAGCGTTGGTAAACTATACTCTCATACATTCCCCTATTTGCTCCAAGGACAAAGTTCTTGTCTCCACAGACTCCTAAGTGCACCACTCACCCTTTTCCCCTCATCAATTCTATGATTCACCTCATCTTTCATAGACCCATCCGCTGACACGTCCACTCCCCAATATTTGAACACATTCACCTCCTCCATACTCTCTCCCTCCAATCTGATATCCAATCTTTCATCACCTAATCTTTTTGTCATCCTCATAACCTTACTCTTTCCTGTATTCACTTTTAATTTTCTTCTTTTGCACACCCTACCAAATTCATCCACCAATCTCTGCAACTTCTCTTCAGAATCTCCCAAGAGCACAGTGTCATCAGCAAAGAGCAACTGTGACAACTCCGACTTTATGTGTGATTCTTTATCTTTTAACTCCACACCTCTTGCCAAGACCCTCGCATTTACTTCTCTTACAACCCCATCTATAAATATATTAAACAACCACGGTGACATCACACATCCTTGTCTAAGGCCTACTTTTACTGGGAAATAATTTCCCTCTTTCCTACATACTCTAACTTGAGCCTCACTATCCTCGTAAAAACTCTTCACTGCTTTCAGTAACCTACCTCCTACACCATACACCTGCAACATCTGCTACATTGCTCCCCTATCCACCCTGTAATACGCCTTTTCCAAATCCATAAGTGCCACAAAGACCTCTTTAGCCTTATCTAAATACTGTTCGCTTATATGTTTCACTGTAAACACCTGGTCCACACACCCCCTACCTTTCATAAAGCCTCCTTGTTCATCTGCTATTCTATTCTCCGTCTTACTCTTAATTCTTTCAATAATAACTCTACCATACACTTTACCAGGTATACTCAACAGACTTATCCGCCTATAATTTTTGCACTCTCTTTTGTCCCCTTTGCCTTTATACAAAGGAACTATGCATGCTCTCTGCCAATCCCTAGGTACCTTACCCTCTTCCATACATCTATCAAATAATTGCACCAACCACTCCAAAACCTGCTTTTAACATTTCTATCTTTATCCCC
>NC_069434.1:18380696-18385696 GCF_026875155.1 Cherax quadricarinatus
ACAAAAACCCCCCACACACACACACAACACACACACACACACAACACACACACACACACACAGCCACACGCACACACGCCACCCCCTCAACCACAAACACGTCACGAGAAATTTTAAAATTATGGATGGTGAAATGCTGATACGTTAATCTAAAACTGAAATGTGGGACTGCTGTACGGCGCCCGAAACTTAAAAACACACATCCCAAACACTCAAAACACGCCACTAAAAAAACACACACACACACACACGGTCGAAAAATAGGGAAATAATAAAAAAGCAAAAAGTGAAAATATGTCAGAATATACGAAAATGTTAAAAAAATAAAGGGGAAATAGCTACAAATGCAGAAAATGGGAACCTTTTAGGGGCTGCGTTTCGCCCACACGTGGGCTTTATCAAGTCTTTTTGGGAAAAGAAAATGAGTATAAAAGAGTGTGAGTCGGGGGAGGACGTTTTAAATTTTGGGTAAAATTACAACAATATTTTTTGTTAAAAGGGACACAAGTGCAACTAGTCCAACTTTTATTGTGGCAACGTTTCGCTCCCCGGAGCTTTGTTAAGCCGTTACGTTACAAAAACGTTCCCCAATTAAATGTCGCTTAGTTGCCCTTGTTACTTGTGCAATTCCATCACAGACCCAACCCCCACAATTTTTCCCCAAATATTTTATTTTTTTATTAAACCCGGGCGATTCCCCCCAAGGCAGGGTGGCCGAAAAAAAAAAACTTTACCTCATTCACTCCTCATGTCTAAAGCCCCCTTCTGGAAAGACATGATGGGTGAATGATGATGAAAGTTTTTATTTTTCGGGCCACCCTGCCTTGGTGGGAATCGGCCAGTGTGTTAATAAAAAAAATAATAATAGGTGGAGAATATTGCGGAGGTTGGATCTGTGATGGAATTGCACGGGAATGGCGAGTACGCATGTTGTGCTAATAATAAACACATCCATGAAAAAACTGACTGTATTTCCATAGACAGCTTTCACATGGAGCTTCTCTTTTCTCGGCTATTTTGTTGTATGTGTGAACCTAAAAGGAGACGCAAAACTGAATACCGTGTGTAAGCGTCTCTTTAGTACGTGTTTCTGAATTTTGGTTTCACCTTTTTTTAATAAAATTCTCAAAAATGCTTACTATTTGAAAAAGCCTTGTAAGAGAAGTAAGTCAATTTGTTTGATTTTTTGGGGGGTCTTCTAAGTATTTTCTCACAAAATTTTTATTCAGAAGACGTTAAATTAAAAAAAATTCTGAACTTTTTGTGATGAAAGTGAAAAAAATTTCCCTTTACGAGATGATATGAAAGAAGGGAAAAAAATTTAAAGAAAGAAGGGGAAGAAAAAGAAGACAATCTTAGTTTTCGGAAAAAAGAAATTAAAGAGTGATTTGGGAAAGTATTTTAGGATTGGCAAGGAACCGGATGAAATCGGAAAGGAAATAGTGTAGGGAAAAAAAATTGGGATTTCGTATCGTGAATGATTTCTTGAGAGCAAGATTCCAGACCCCCGAAAAATTTTTGTACCCGAGGAGGTAATTACTGAGCCCGATGGGAAACACACATAAAACACAGTTGAAGATCAGAGGTACAGGGAGTTAGGAGTATTTCTTTAGTCACGGTTGTTGGAAATGTATAAATTGGAAAATGTGTAGTGGAGGCAGGAGCCCTCTAGGTTAAAGAAGAGGTTGATAAAGTCTGGGAGGGGATGACCCAGTAGCGACTGTGAAGGGCGGGGAGGAGTGTGAATCCCCCGAACCCAAAAAGGTGAAACAGTAGGTGAGTACCCAAACCACACACACGCACACCAAAACACACACACCCCCCACAACCCCACCACCCCACATAATTACCAAACCACACACACCAACATACACAACACACCACACAAACCAACACACACCCCACACACAACACACACACACACACACACAACACACACACACAAACGCTCAAGGGGTTCCCAAAGGGGGAGCGACTAAGCCACACCGTTTAAACAAAGATCAAAGGGGGTCCGAGAGTAGGGTTTAACTTCCCCGACACAAAAACCCAGGTGAATACACTCAACACACACACCACACACACACACCACACACACCCACCACCCACAACACACACAACTCACACTACACACCACCACTACCACACACACATACACACACTGACATCACACACACACCCCACACACCCCACACACACACAACCACACACACCACCAACACACAACACGTTCATATCAAAGGGCCTAGTGTCAATCGACAGTGCCAGGACAAATGGAAATTACACACCACAACGTACTTGTACAACGGTGGTCTAATCGACATGTGCCTTGGGCAAAATGGTAACTAAAACCCACCCCACACACACCACACACACCACACAATCATACAAACAACACACCACACAACCAAAAACACACACCCTACACACACTACCATACAACACACACAACTACACACATACCTCCCCCTCCCCCCCCGACATCTCCTCCTTCACCTGACCCCCCCTCCTCTTTCACCCCCCCCCTCCCCACCTCCCCTCCTTCCCCCTCTCCCTCCCCAACACCCACTTGTTCTCCCTCCCCCCCCCCCCTCCCCCCCCCCCACATCTCCCACTAGCCAAGTTCCCACTCTCCCCCCCCCCACTTGCATACACAATACAACCTAAATACAGAAATTTCATGGTTTCCACTCTGGGCAATAGGATAAAACAAAAATGAGTTGCCCGAGGCAACAAAAAAAACCAAGGGACAGGGGAGGAAAGCAAAAGGAAAAATTGGGCAGCAGAGCTCCAAAAAGGGGAAAATGAAAGGGGGGAAGAAACTAGAAGAAAATTAGCATGAGAATTGAAGAGAGGATAGACATGGAAAGCAGGAAGTGGGAGGTGCAAGTCAAAGCAGCAGAGGCCAGGATACAGAGTTTAGAAGAGGAACTGAAAAATCTGAAACAGCCTAAAGAACTAAAGAACATTTTGGGATTGACAACAGAGACTGCTACCTCAGCCACAAATAAGGGGACTGTAGGGAAAGAAGGAGCAAAACTGCATGTAGAAGCTCAATCAGTGGAGACTGTAGTAAATGAAAGAGCTAAGCTATATGTGGAGGCCCTAACAGACCACAGCAGAGCCCAGGGAAAGCCGAGAAGGGAAAATGACAGGCCACTGAGCCCAAGTACATTAGTAGTGAAACTGAAGAAAGGAATGCTGCATGGAGGAAATCAAATTGAATGAGGGGATGCACAGGGATATGCAGTGGGAGAATGAAAGGGTGAGGTCAGTCTTTGTGTATGGGCTCCAGGAAGTTGAAGGGGAAACATATGAAGCAAGAAAACAAGGGAAAAAAAAAGCAATTGAAAGCATCATGAAAGCAATAGGAGAAGACGACATGACCCAGCTGGAAAATTTTCGGAGAATAGGGAGGTTTGTAAAAAAAAGAACCCGGCCAGTGAAAGTGACCTTTTAGGCAGAATCAACTCGGAACAGGATCCTGCAGGAGAAAGCACGATTAAGGGACATGCCGGCATACAGGAAGGTGTATCTCGACCGCGACAGAACACAAGCAGAAAGGCAGAAACAGAGAGAGATGGTACAAAGGCGAAAGGAGGAAAGAGAGGGGATGGAGAAGACAGACAAGAGATCCAAGACACAGGAAGATCAAATACAGCCTCCCTTACAACTTCCTATAGAAGCCTCCCAACCAGGTCAACCCCAGTGCAACCAAACACTCTAAACCAAAACACCCATGCCACATCCAATGCCCCCACCCACTGCATTACAAACTCCACCCCCACAGCAACCACCATAGCTCCTTATCAGGTCTCCCACTTCCCCAACCCCAATACACCTCCCAGACCACAATCTTAGAAAAGAAGTTGAAGGTGTGGTATACAAATGCAGATGGAATAACAAATAAGTATGAGGAGTGGCACGAAAGAATCAAAGAGACATCCCCAGACATAATAGCACTCACAGAAACAAAACTCACCAGAATAATAACAGATTCAATCTTTCCATCCGGATATCAAATCCTCAGGAAAGACAGAGGGAGGAAAGGGGGAGGAGTTGCACTGCTCATTAAACCCAGTGGGGGTTTGAGAAAATGGAAGGAATGGATGACACGGGCGAAAGGGAGTACTTAGTAGGAACAATCCAGTCTGAGGGACATAAGATGATAATTGCAGTAATGTACAACCCACCACAGAACTGCAGGAGGCCAAGAGAAGAATACGATGAGAGCAACAGAGCAATGGTCGACACACTAGCCGAGGTGGCCAGGAGAGCACACATGGGGGGAGCAAAGTTACTAGTTATGGGTGATTTCAATCACAAGGAGATTGACTGGGAAAACCTGGAGCCCCATGGAGGTCCCGAAACATGGAGGGCCAAGATGATGGATGTGGTACTGGAAAACCTCATGCATCAACATGTTAGAGACACTACCAGAGAGAGAGGAGAGGATGAACCAGCAAGGATGGACTTGTATTCACCTTGAGTAGTTCTGACATCGAGGATATCATGTATGAAAGGCCCCTGGGAGCTAGTGATCACGTGGTTCTGTGCTTCGACTACATAGTTGAGCTCCAAGTGGAGAGAGCAGCAGGAATAGGGTGGGGAAAAAAACCAAACTACAAAAGGGGGGGAACTACTCAGGCTTGAGAACTTTTTTTCAAGACATCAGTGGGAGAGGGAACTGACAGGAAAACCAGTACAAGAAATGATGGACTATGTGGCAACAAAATGCAAGGAGGCAGAGGAGAGGTTTGTTCCCAGGGAAACAGAAATAATGGGAAGAAACAGAACGAGTCCTTGGTTCACCCAAAGGTGTAGGGAGGCAAAAACTAGGCGTACTAGAGAATGGAAAAGGTACAGAAGACAGAGAACTCAGGAAAATAAAGAGATTAGCCGAAGAGCCAGAAACGAATATGCACAGATAAGAAGGGAGCTCAGCGGCAATACGAAAATGACATAGCATCGAAAGTCAAGACTGACCCGAAGCTGTTGTACAG
>NC_069434.1:18395696-18423196 GCF_026875155.1 Cherax quadricarinatus
TGGAATAATACTGTGGTTAGGACAATACCGTTTCCTGGGACTATACTCTGGTTGGGACAATACTGTGGCTGGGATAATACTGTGATAGGGACAATACTATGGTTGGAATAATACTGTGGTTGGAACAGTACTGTGGTTGGGACAATACTGTGGCTGGGATAATACTGTGGGTGGGACAATACTGTGGGTGGGACAATACTGTGGCTGGGACAATACTGTGGCTGGGACAATACTGTGGTTGGGACAATACTGTGGCTGGGACAATACTGTGGTTGGGACAATACTCTGGCTAGGACAGTACTGTGATTGGGACAATACTGTGTTTGGGACAATGCCATCGCCAGGACAATACCGTGGCTGAGACATTACTGTGGTTGGGACATGTTACAAAAAACGCGATTCTAAAAGCTTAGAGATCTCCAGTGAATACTAGAAAGGACTGCCCTTCTATCATCCAGCCTGTTACTGGGTTTTTGTAACAAGTAGTCAGTATCCTTGTCCAATTATCCATTAGAATTCAGTATGATTCAATAGTGCTTCAGGATTACAACTGGTAGGCTACTAACTAGAGAAATTAAAATTTAATAAATTTATTAAGTCTAGAGGTATATTATCAAATTAAATTGAATTAAATTAATCACAGTAATCAAAATAATATTAATCACTTCTCTCGTATACAGTATTATTGTGCTGAAAGCACATATCACCTTTATAATTCATAATTACCGTCTGGTACATTAACATTTAATAAGATATTACAAATATGTACAAGCAAGTTTATGTGTATGTGTGTAAGTGCTCTAAGTAGTTCGCTATGTCTCATGACACGACTAGACTTAAACAAGTGACTGACAAAGTCCTCACAAACTAACTTCTTGACCAACTGGCAATCAGAACAGTCTGCTTGAACAATAAAAAGAATGCTAAGCCCAATAGCAATATAACAAGCAACTGCGACACAGAATCAGGAACAAGGAGATAATATAACGACACTAAGCAGGGACCATCTGCAGATCCTCCACAAAAAGTCACAAAACTCCCATACTACTGAATCTAAGTTCAGCATAAGAAAATCTCCGACTGTGATAATACACAGATACCAGTACAAGTTAGGTCAGAAGCTACAGCTCAGGACCTGAGTTACTCAGAGTGTCTATGCGACACACAACCTCAGTACAACGTCGAAAATCACTAAGTCTATACAATATTCTGTGAACAGAGTTCTACAGAACTAACAAGAATAATGAGACAGACAATCTATCCAACCACCAAGAGAGTCTAGACCAGACTGAATACTTCAGGCGAGGTGAGGACACCCCCCCCCCTCGATCACGTGATAGCTCCGTGGGTCGCTGCCCAGCAAGAAGCCGGCAGGGAAACGAGCAAAGAGCGATAATTACAGTAGTTAGACAATCAAGACTTGAAATGAGCACATAATATGCTGCATCCTACCTAACAACATAACTAAGTCAAATAATAATATAAAGTCATATATTTACGATTTAGCTATTATCGCAAATATAAGCAATATAAAATTATATGAAAAAGGTAATATACATGTAATATATATATTAATCATTGCAACCCATTCAGGGGTTGCAACAGGACAATACCGTGGTTGGGACAATACCGTGGCTGGGACAATACTATTATTGGGACAATACTGTGGTTGGGACAATACCGTTGCTGGGACAATACCGTGGCTGGGACAATACTGTGGGTGGGACAATACCGTGGCTGTGACAATACCGTGGCTGGGACAATACTGTGGGTGGGACAATACCGTGGCTGAGACAATACTATGGTTGGGACAATACTGTGGTTGGGACAATACTGTGGTTGGGACAGTGTTATGGCTGGAACAAAATAGGACGTCGAGGTCTTTCCTGTAGGGACCATCTACGTCGTCTAAGCTCACCTCAACAAACTCTGGGTTAGTTGGGATTCACTCCGAAAAGTTATCTTGTAATTTAGCAAACATATCTTCCTCTTTTTCTTAATCCTTCTCACCCGGGAATTATTATCTCCACTATTCTTATTATTTCTGTTATTATTTGTGTCATTTTCTCGCTTCGCCGATCTAGAGTTTTGCGTGGAAATCCTTGATCATATTTACCCCGGAAAAGGTTTGTTTCCGGCTCTGGTAATGTTGTTAACGTTACGACCCACTGTGTCAACAGCGTTTTCGATTCGCTGCTTTGAGTGTACCCTTTTGTTAACGCTTTTTTGGGGGGAAGGGGGGCGAATTTTTTTTTTTCGTGTGTTAATGCTCGGAGGTTACCGAGCAGTGAGCCGGTGATTACATTCCGCTCTGCCCTGGACTAGCAGAAAAATTTGTTGTCTTCCACAGGCACGCCAATACTTGGTCTTCCTTGGACTGTACTCACCTAATTGTACTCACCTAATTGTGGTTGCAGGGGTCGAGACTCAGCTCCTGGCCCCGCCTCTTCACTGATCGCTACTGGGTCCTCTCTCTCTCTGCTTCCTGAGCTTTGTCATACCTCTTCTTAAAACTATGTATGGTTCCTGCCTCCACTACTTCACTTGCTAGGCTATTCCACTTGCTGACAACTCTATGACTGAAGAAATACTTCCTAACGTCCCTGTGACTCGTCTGAGTCTTCAGCTTCCAGTTGTGACCCCTTGTCCCTGTGTCCCCTCTCTGGAACATCCTATCTCTGTCCACCTTGTCTATTCCCCGCAATATCTTGTATGTCGTTATTATGTCTCCCCTGACTGTGTGTGTGTGTGTGTGTGTGTGTGTGTGTGTGTGTGCTTTTAACAACTTCGTTGCATGTTCAAGATCTTAACTCAAAATCCACTAATTTATTGCGAATGCAACGTCCACTTTGAGCCTCAGATAACACGGTTGAACATAAAATTACAACACAATTTCTGAAAAAATCCCATCCTCCCCCCATCCCCCCCCAAAAAAAAATGGCAATAAACTACATCTTTAGTCCCCCCTTCCCTGTGGATCTTCAAACAGTGAGCAGACAACCAGGCCATTTCCACTCCTACTAGTTACCTGTTTATAATTAACAGGACTTAACTCAGGTCAAATTAACTTAAGACCACTCCCTGTAACACACACACACACACTCACACACACACACACACACACACACACACACACACACACACACACACACACACACACACACACACACACACACAACACACACACATACATTTAGCTAACATGACAGACACAACAGTCTAATCACGAATAGGAAAGTCTGTCAATTATTCCTCTCTGTAATTGAATTATTACCCCCTCCACCCCCACCCCCGTAGTGAATACAGATTATTACTCCCTGTATTTCTGTTCCTCCACCGTATTAGGAATACCCTTAGCAATTGGAATCTTCCCTGACGCAAAAAAAATATTCTCTAGTATTAATTTTCTCAGTAGTTTGTCTCCTTTGTAGTGGATGTCTTTGCTATGTTAGGAGCCTTAGGTATGGTAGTAATATTACTTGATGTATTAGTAATATTACATGATATATCAGTAATATTATTTGTTGCATTAGTAATATTACCTGATATATCAGTAATATAACCTGATATGTCAGTAATATTACCTGATATATCAGTAATATTACCTGATATATCAGAAATATTACCTTATATATCAGTAATATTGCCTGATATATCAGTAATATTACCTGATATATCAGTAATATTGCCTGATATATCAGTAATATTGCCTGATATATCAGTAATATTGCCTGATATATCAGTAATATTACCTGATATATCAGTAATATTACCTGATATATCAAAAATATTACCTGTTATATCAGTAATATTACTTGATGCATTAGTAATATTACCTGATATATTAGAAATATTACCTGATGTATTAATAATAGTTCATGAAGTAACAGTAACATTACCTAAAATCAACTGCTGTAGAAAAAAATTAATTTCCGTGTCTCAGTATTTACCATTTTGCAGTGAGAATGCATCCTGCAGCAGCAATATTCCCTGTAATAGATCTCACTGTATCAGGAGTCGTTGCTAAAGTAGGAATCTCCACTGTATTGCTCCTGTGGGAATTAGCAATGCTGCCTTGCAGGAGCAATCCTTCCTGACGTGCTGCAATTAGGATTTGGGATTGTTTTGTGTCCCAGACAGATGGTTAAATTCTGTCGTTGCTGTAGCGCAAACACAGACATTTTAGAGGCTGGCGAATGTGTTTGTCCATTTGTCAGTGACATGTTGGCTTCTAGACTGTGTTCTAGCCAATGACGTTTTGGCATCTAAAACGTATTTTAGCCAATGACGTGTTGGCTTTTGAAACGTATTTTATCCAATGACGTGTTATCTTATAAAATGTGTTTGAGCCAATGACGTGTTAGCTTATAAATCTTGCTTGACCATTAACCAGTCAAGCGTTAGCTGCCTACAGTTCTATAACTCATAACTTGAGAACACCTCACCTTATCGGTTTCAAACTTTCACCACTAGTGCATCTCAGGTAAGAGAAAAGCCCATGCAAATTTTGACATGTGCGGGCGCCCGCTGGTCAACGTTACGTAAACCGTGCGATAATAATACTAATAATAATAATAATAATAATAGTAATAATAATAATAATTGCAACAGTAATAATAATAATAATAATAATAATAATAATAATAATAATAATAATAATAATAATAATAATAATAACCCCAGGCATGTTAGGTGGGTTCTAACCCCCTACATGTTAGATGGGTTCTAATCCCCCACATGTTAGGTATGTTCTAAACCCCCACATGTTAGGTGGGTTCTAAACCAGCACAAGTTAAGTGGGTTCTAAACCCCCACATGTTGGGTGGGTTCTAAACTCCCACATGTTAGGTGGGTTCTAAACCCCCACATGCTAGGTGAGTTCTAAACCCTCACATGTTAGGTAGGTTCTAACCCCTCACATGTTAGGTGGGTTCTAAACCCCCACATGCTAGGTGGGTTCTAAACCCCCACATGTTGGGTGGGTTCTAAACTCCCACATGTTAGGTGGGTTCTAAACCCCCACATGTTAGGTGGATTCGAACCCTACATGTTAGGTGGGTTCTAAAAACCACATGTTAGGTGGGTTCTAACCCCCACATGTTAGGTGGGTTCTAAACCCCCACATGCTAGGTGGGTTCTAACCCCCCACATGCTAGGTGGGCTCTAACCCCCCCACATGTTAGGTGGGTTCTAAAACCCCACATGTTAGGTGGGTTCTAAACCCCCACATGTTAGGTGGGTTCTAAAAACCACATGTTAGGTGGGTTCTAACCCCCACATTAGGTGGGTTCTAAATACCCACATGCTAGGTGGGTTCTAAACCCCCACATGTTAGATGAGTTCTAAATCACCACATGTTAGGTGGGTTCTAAACCTCCACATGTTAGATGGGTTCTAACCCCCACATGTTAGATAGGTTCTAACCCCCACATGTTAGGTGGGTTCTAACCCCCACATGTTAGGTGGGTTCTAACCCCCACATGTTAGATGGGTTCTAACCCCCACATGTTAGGTGGGTTCTAATCCCCACATGTTAGATGGGTTCTAACCCCTACATGTTAGGTGGGTTCTAACCTCCCACATGTTAGGTGGGTTCTAACCCACACATGTTAGGTGGGTCTAACCCCCACATGTTAGGTGGGTTCTAACCCCCACATGTTAGGTGGGTTCTAACCCCCACATCTTAGATGGGTTCTAACCCCCACATGTTAGGTGGGTTCTAACCCCCACATGTTAGGTGGGTTCTAACCCCCCACATGTTAGGTGGGTTCTAATCCCCACATGTTAGATGGGTTCCAACCCCCACATTTTAGATGGGTTCTAACCTCCCACATGTTAGGTGGGTTCTAACCCCCACATGTTAGGTGGGTTCTAACCCCTCACATGTTAGGTGGGTTCTAACCCCCACATGTTAGGTGGGTTCTAACCTCCCACATGTTAGGTGGATTCTAACCCCCACATGTTAGGTGGGTTCTAACCCCCACATGTTAGGTGGGTTCTTACCCCCACATGTTAGGTGGGTTCGAACCCCCACATGTTAGGTGGGTTCTAACCTCCCACATGTTAGGTGGGTTCTAACCCCCACATGTTAGGTGGGTTCTAACCCCCACATGTTAGGTGGGTTCTAACCCCCACATGTTAGGTGGGTTCTAACCCCCACATGTTAGGTGGGTTCGAACCCCCACATGTTAGGTGGGTTCGAACCCCCACATGTTAGGTGGGTTCGAACCCCCCACATGTTAGGTGGGTTCTAACCCCCACATGTTAGGTGGGTTCGAACCCCCACATGTTAGGTGGGTTCTAACCCCCACATGTTAGGTGGGTTCTAACCCCCACATGTTAGGTGGGTTCGAACCCTCACATGTTAGGTGGGTTTGAACCCCCACATGTTAGGTGGGTTCTAACACCCACATGTTAGGTGGGTTCTAACCCCCACATGTTAGGTGGGTTCGAACCCCCACATGTTATGTGGGTTCGAACCCCCACATGTTAGGTGGGTTATAGCCCCCACATATTAGGTGGGTTCGAACCCCCACATGTTAGGTGGGTTCTAACCCCCACATGTTAGGTGGGTTCGAATCCCCACATGTTAGGTGGGTTCTAACCCCCACATGTTAGGTGGGTTCTAACCCCCACATGTTAGGTGGGTTCTAACCCCCACATGTTAGGTGGGTTCTAACCCCCACATGTTAGGTGGGTTCTAACCCCCCACATGTTAGGTGGGTTCTAACCCCCACATGTTAGGTGGGTTCTAACCCCCCACATGTTTTGGTGGGTTCTAACCCCCCACATGTTAGGTGGGTTCTAACCCCCACATGTTAGGTGGGTTCTAACCCCCACATGTTAGGTGGGTTCTAACCCCCACATGTTAGGTGGGTTCTAAACCCCCCACATGTTAGGTGGGTTCTAACCCCCACATGTTAGGTGGGTTCTAACCCCCACATGTTAGGTGGGTTCTAACCCCCCACATGTTAGGTGGGTTCTAACCCCCACATGTTAGGTGGGTTCTAACCCCCCACATGTTAGGTGGGTTCTAACCCCCCACATGTTAGGTGGGTTCTAACCCCCACATGTTAGGTGGGTTCTAACCCCCACATGTTAGGTGGGTTCTAACCCCCACATGTTAGGTGGGTTCTAACCCCCACATGTTAGGTGGGTTCTAACCCCCACATGTTAGGTGGGTTCTAACCCCCACATGTTAGGTGGGTTCTAACCCCCACATGTTAGGTGGGTTCTAACCCCCACATGTTAGGTGGGTTCTAACCCCCACATGTTAGGTGGGTTCTAACCCCCCACATGTTAGGTGGGTTCTAACCCCCCACATGTTAGGTGGGTTCTAACCCCCACATGTTAGGTGGGTTCTAACCCCCACATGTTAGGTGGGTTCTAGCCCCCACATGTTAGGTGGGTTCTAGCCCCCACATGTTAGGTGGGTTCTAACCCCCACATGTTAGGTGGGTTCTAGCCCCCACATGTTAGGTGGGTTCTAACCTCCACATGTTAGGTGGGTTCTAGCCCCCACATGTTAGGTGGGTTCTAGCCCCCACATGTTAGGTGGGTTCTAGCCCCCACATGTTAGGTGGGTTCTAACCCCCACATGTTAGGTGGGTTCTAACCCCCACATGTTAGGTGGGTTCTAGCCCCCACATGTTAGGTGGGTTCTTACCCCCACATGTTAGGTGGGTTCTAGCCCCCACATGTTAGGTGGGTTCTAGCCCCCACATGTTAGGTGGGTTTTTAACCCCACATGTTAGGTGGGTTCTAACCCCCACATGTTAGGTGGGTTCTAGCCCCCACATGTTAGGTGGGTTCTAGCCCCCACATGTTAGGTGGGTTCTAGCCCCCACATGTTATGTGGGTTCTAACCCCCACATGTTAGGTTTGTTCTAACCCCCACATGTTAGGTGGGTTCTAACCCCCACATGTTAGGTGGGTTCTAACCCCCACATGTTAGGTGGGTTACGCCCCTGTTACTCGGTATTCTTTTTATTTTTATGTTATTGATAACTTTTCATTTTTGGGGAATTTTCAATATAAAGTTTTTTTTTCTTCCCTCGTTGAGTGTAATATAACTGACGTGACTTTGTTGTCTTCCTGTCTTCCTGTCTTCCTGTCTTCCTGTCTTCTTGTCTTCCTGTCTTCCTGTCTTCTTGTTTTCCTGTCTTCCTGTCTTCTTGTTTTCCTGTCTTCCTGTCTTCTTGTTTTCCTGTCTTCCTGTCTTCTTGTTTTCCTGTCTTCCTGTCTTCTTGTTTTCCTGTCTTCCTGTCTTCTTGTTTTCCTGTCTTCCTGTCTTCCTGTCTTCTTGTCTTCCTGTCTTCTTGTTTTCCTGTCTTCCTGTCTTCTTGTTTTCCTGTCTTCCTGTCTTCTTGTTTTCCTGTCTTTCTGTCTTCTTGTTTTCCTGTCTTCCTGTCTTCTTGTTTTCCTGTCTTCCTGTCTTCTTGTTTTCCTGTCTTCCTTTCTTCTTGTTTTCCCTGTCTTCCTGTCTTCTTGTTTTCCTGTCTTCCTGTCTTCTTGTTTTCCTGTCTTCCTGTCTTCTTGTTTTCCTGTCTTCCTGTCTTCCTGTCTTCTTGTCTTCCTGTCTTCTTGTTTTCCTGTCTTCCTGTCTTCTTGTTTTCCTGTCTTCCTGTCTTCTTGTTTTCCTGTCTTCCTGTCTTCTTGTTTTCCTGTCTTCCTGTTTTCCTGTCTTCCTGTCTTCTTGTCTTCCTGTCTTCTTGTTTTCCTGTCTTCCTGTCTTCTTGTTTTCCTGTCTTCCTGTCTTCTTGTTTTCCTGTCTTCCTGTCTTCTTGTTTTCCTGTCTTCCTGTCTTCTTGTTTTCCTGTCTTCCTGTCTTCTTGTTTTCCTGTCTTCCTGTCTTCTTGTTTTCCTGTCTTCCTGTCTTCTTGTTTTCCTGTCTTCCTGTCTTCTTGTTTTCCTGTCTTCCTGTCTTCTGTTTCCTGTCTTCCTGTCTTCTTGTTTTCCTGTCTTCCTGTCTTCTTGTTTTCCTGTCTTCCTGTCTTCTTGTTTTCCTGTCTTCCTGTCTTCTTGTTTTCCTGTCTTCTTGTCTTCTTGTTTTCCTGTCTTCCTGTCTTCTTGTTTTCCTGTCTTCCTGCCTTCTTGTTTTCCTGTCTTCCTGTCTTCTTGTTTTCCTGTCTTCCTGTCTTCTTGTTTTCCTGTCTTCCTCTCTTCTTGTTTTCCTGTCTTCCTGTCTTCCTGTCTTCTTGTCTTCCTGTCTTCCTGTCTTCCTGTCTTCTTGTCTTCCTGTCTTCCTGTCTTCCTGTCTTCTTGTCTTCCTGTCTTCTTGTCTTCTTGTCTTCCTGACTTTCTGTCTTCTTGTCTTCCTGTCTTCTTGTCTTCTTGTCTTCCTGTCTTCCTGTCTTCTTGTCTTCTTGTCTTCCTGTCTTCCTGTCTTCTTGTCTTCCTGTCTTCCTGTCTTCTTGTCTTCCTGTCTTCCTGTCTTCTTGTCTTCTTGTCTTCCTGTCTTCCTGTCTTCTTGTCTTCCTGTCTTCCTGTCTTCTTGTTTTCCTGTCTTCCTGTCTTCTTGTCTTCCTGTCTTCCTGTCTTCTTGTCTTCCTGTCTTCCTGTCTTCCTGTCTTCTTGTCTTCCTGTCTTCCTGTCTTCCTGTCTTCTTGTCTTCCTGTCTTCTTGTTTTCTTGTCTTCCTGTCTTCCTGTCTTCTTGTTTTCCTGTCTTCCTGTCTTCTTGTTTTCCTGTCTTCCTGTCTTCTTGTTTTCCTGTCTTCCTGTCTTCTTGTTTTCCTGTCTTCCTGTCTTCTTGTTTTCCTGTCTTCCTGTCTTCTTGTTTTCCTGTCTTCCTGTCTTCTTGTTTTCCTGTCTTTCTGTTTTCCTGTCTTCCTGTCTTCTTGTTTTCCTGTCTTCCTGCCTTCTTGTTTTCCTGTCTTCCTGTCTTCTTGTTTTCCTGTCTTCTTGTTTTCCTGTCTTCCTCTCTTCTTGTTTTCCTGTCTTCCTGTTTTCCTGTCTTCCTGTCTTCCTGTCTTCTTGTCTTCCTGTCTTCCTGTCTTCCTGTCTTCTTGTCTTCCTGTCTTCTTGTCTTCTTGTCTTCCTGACTTTCTGTCTTCTTGTCTTCCTGTCTTCTTGTCTTCTTGTCTTCCTGTCTTCCTGTCTTCTTGTCTTCTTGTCTTCCTGTCTTCCTGTCTTCTTGTCTTCCTGTCTTCCTGTCTTCTTGTCTTCCTGTCTTCTTGTCTTCTGTCTTCCTGTCTTCCTGTCTTCTTGTCTTCCTGTCTTCCTGTCTTCTTGTTTTCCTGTCTTCCTGTCTTCTTGTCTTCCTGTCTTCCTGTCTTCTTGTCTTCCTGTCTTCCTGTCTTCTTGTCTTCCTGTCTTCCTGTCTTCCTGTCTTCTTGTCTTCCTGTCTTCTTGTTTTCTTGTCTTCCTGTCTTCTTGTCTTCCTGTTTTCTTGTCTTCCTGTCTTCCTGTCTTCCTGTCTTCTTGTCTTCTTGTCTTCCTGTCTTCCTGTTTTCTTGTCTTCCTGTCTTCTTGTCTTCCTGTCTTCTTGTCTTCCTGTCTTCTCGTCTTCCTGTCTTCCTGTCTTCTTGTCTTCTTGTCTTCCTGTCTTCCTGTCTTCTTGTCTTCCTGTCTTCCTGTCTTCTTGTCTTCCTGTCTTCTTGTCTTCCTGTCTTCTTGTCTTCATGTCTTCTTGTCTTCTTGTTTTCCTGTCTTCCTGTCTTCTTGTTTTCCTGTCTTCCTGCCTTCTTGTTTTCCTGTCTTCCTGTCTTCTTGTTTTCCTGTCTTCTTGTTTTCCTGTCTTCCTCTCTTCTTGTTTTCCTGTCTTCCTGTCTTCCTGTCTTCTTGTCTTCCTGTCTTCCTGTCTTCCTGTCTTCTTGTCTTCCTGTCTTCCTGTCTTCCTGTCTTCTTGTCTTCCTGTCTTCTTGTCTTCTTGTCTTCCTGACTTTCTGTCTTCTTGTCTTCCTGTCTTCTTGTCTTCTTGTCTTCCTGTCTTCCTGTCTTCTTGTCTTCTTGTCTTCCTGTCTTCCTGTCTTCTTGTCTTCCTGTCTTCCTGTCTTCTTGTCTTCCTGTCTTCCTGTCTTCTTGTCTTCTTGTCTTCCTGTCTTCCTGTCTTCTTGTCTTCCTGTCTTCCTGTCTTCTTGTTTTCCTGTCTTCCTGTCTTCTTGTCTTCCTGTCTTCCTGTCTTCTTGTCTTCCTGTCTTCCTGTCTTCTTGTCTTCCTGTCTTCCTGTCTTCCTGTCTTCTTGTCTTCCTGTCTTCTTGTTTTCTTGTCTTCCTGTCTTCTTGTCTTCCTGTTTTCTTGTCTTCCTGTCTTCCTGTCTTCCTGTCTTCTTGTCTTCTTGTCTTTATGTCTTCCTGTTTTCTTGTCTTCCTGTCTTCTTGTCTTCCTGTCTTCTTGTCTTCCTGTCTTCTCGTCTTCCTGTCTTCTTGTCTTCTTGTCTTCCTGTCTTCCTGTCTTCTTGTCTTCCTGTCTTCCTGTCTTCTTGTCTTCCTGTCTTCTTGTCTTCCTGTCTTCTTGTCTTCATGTCTTCTTGTCTTCTTGTTTTCCTGTCTTCTTGTCTTCCAGTCTTCTTGTCTTCCTGACTTCTTGTCTTATTGTCTTCCTGTCTCCGTGTCTTGTTGTCTTCCTGTCTTCTTGTCTTCTTGTGTTCCTGTCTTCATGTCTTCGTGTCTTCCTGTCTTCTTGTCTTCCTGTCTTCTTGTCTTTCTGTCTTTATGTCTTCTTGACATCGTATCTTCTTGTCTTTCTGTCTTCGTGTCTTCCAATCTCCCTGTCTTCTTGTCTTTCTGTCTTCTTGTCTCCTGTCTTCATTTCTTTCCTGTCTTCTTGTCTTTCTGTCTTCTTGTCTTCCTGTCATCTTGTCTTCCTGTCTTCTCGTGTTCCTGTCTTCTTGTCTTCCTGTCTTCCTGTCTTCTTGTCTTCTTGTCTTTCTGCCTTCCTCTCTTCCTGTCTTCATGTCTTCCTGTCTTCTTGTCTTCCTGTCTTCCTGTCTTCCTGTCATCTTGTCTTCCTGTCTTCCTGTCTTACTGTCTTCTCGTGTTCCTGTCTTCATGTCTTCCTGTCTTCTTGCCTTCTTGTCTTTCTGTCTTCCTGTCTTCCTGTCTTCATGTCCTCCTGTCTTCTTGTCTTCCTGTCTTCCTGTCTTCCTGTCTTCTTGTCTTCCTGTCTTCCTGTCTTCTTGTCTTCCTGTTTTCTTGTCTTCCTGTCTTCCTGTCTTCTTGTCTTCTTGTCTTTATGTCTTCCGGTTTTCTTGTCTTCCTGTCTTCTTGTCTTCCTGTCTTCTTGTCTTCCTGTCTTCTCGTCTTCCTGTCTTCCTGTCTTCTTGTCTTCTTGTCTTCCTGTCTTCCTGTCTTCTTGTCTTCCTGTCTTCCTGTCTTCTTGTCTTCCTGTCTTCTTGTCTTCCTGTCTTCTTTTCTTCTTGTCTTCCTGTCTTCTTGTCTTCCAGTCTTCTTGTCTTCCTGACTTCTTGTCTTATTGTCTTCCTGTCTCCGTGTCTTGTTGTCTTCCTGTCTTCTTGTCTTCTTGTGTTCCTGTCTTCATGTCTTCGTGTCTTCCTGTCTTCTTGTCTTCCTGTCTTCTTGTCTTTCTGTCTTTATGTCTTCTTGACATCGTATCTTCTTGTCTTTCTGTCTTCGTGTCTTCCAATCTCCCTGTCTTCTTGTCTTTGTCTTCTTGTCTTCCTGTCTTCATTTCTTCCTGTCTTCTTTTGTTTTTCTGTCTTCTTGTCTTCCTGTCATCTTGTCTTCCTGTCTTCTCGTGTTCCTGTCTTCTTGTCTTCCTGTCTTCTTGTCTTCTTGTCTTTCTGCCTTCCTGTCTTCCTGTCTTCATGTCTTCCTGTCTTCTTGTCTTCCTGTCTTCCTGTCATCTTGTCTTCCTGTCTTCCTGTCTTACTGTCTTCTCGTGTTCCTGTCTTTATGTCTTCCTGTCTTCTTGCCTTCTTGTCTTTCTGTCTTCCTGTCTTCCTGTCTTCATGTCCTCCTGTCTTCTTGTATTCCTGTCTTCCTGTCTTCCTGTCTTCTTGTCTTCCTGTCATCTTCTCTTCCTGTCTTACTGTCTCCTCGTGTTCCTGTCTTCTTGTCTTCCTGTCTTCCTGTCTTCCTGTCTTCTTGTCTTCTTGTCTTCTTGTCTTCCTGCCTTCTTGTCCTCCTGTCTTCCTGCCTTCTTGTCTTCCTCTCTTCCTGTCTTCTTGTTTTTTTATCTTCCTGCCTTCTTGTTTTCCTGTCTTCTTGTCTTCCTGTCTTCTTGTCGTCTTGTCTTCTTGTCGTCTTGTCTTCTTGTCTTCATGTCTTATTGTCTTCCTATCTTCTTGTCTTCATGTCTTCCTGTCTTCTTATCTTCCTGTCTTCCTGTCTTCTTGCCTTCCTGTCTTCTTGGCTTCTTTCTCTCCTGTCTTCTTGCCTTCCTGTCTTCTTGGCTTCTTGTCTTCCTGTCTTCTTGGCTTCTTGTCTTCCTGTCTTCTTGCCTTCCTGTCTTCTTGGCTTCTTGCCTTCCTGTCTTCTTGGCTTCTTGTCTTCCTGTCTTCTTGGCTTCTTGTCGTCCTGCTTTCCTGTGTTCCTGTCTTCTCATCTTCCTGTCTTCTTGTCTTCCTGTCTTCTTGGCTTCTTGTCTTCCTGTCTTCTTGGCTTCTTGTCGTCCTGCTTTCCTGTGTTCCTGTCTTCTCATCTTCCTGTCTTCTTGTCTTCCTGTCTTCTCATCTTCCTGTGTTCCTGTCTTCCTGTCTTCTCATCTTCCTGTCTTCTCATCTTCCTGTCTTCTTGTCTTCCTGTTTGCTGTTAACACATTATGCTTGACAACAGTACTGTTATTAACAGTCACCTGAACTTATTATTCTCGTATTTTGATTTATTTTGTCTCATACGTAGGATTACACCCGTTGTTTACCGTTACCGTTATGCTACTCTTCTGTTTTGTTTTTAGAGCTGGTAATGTGTGCGTGTATGCGTGCGTGCGTGTACCCACTTAGTTGTGGTTGCAGGGGTCATGTCATAGCTCCTGGCCCCGCCTCTTCACTGGTCGCTACTAGGTCACTCTCCCTGAACCATGATCTTTATCATACCTCTGCTTAAAGCTATGTATGGATCCTGCCTCCACTACATCGCTCCCCAAACTGTTCCACTTCCTGACTACTCTGTGACTGAAGAAATACTTCCTAACATCTCTGTGATTCATCTGTGTCTTCAACTTCCAGCTGTGTCCCCTTGTTGTAGTGTCCCATCTCTGGAACATCCTGTCTTTGTGTGTGTGTGTGTGTGTGTGTGTGTGTGTGTGTGTGTGTGTGTGTGTGTGTGTGTGTGTGTGTGTGTGTGTGTGTGTGTGTGCGTGTGTGTGTGTGTGTGTGTGTGTGTGTGCGTGTGTGTGTGTGTGTGTGTGTGTGTGCGTGTGTGTGTGTGTGTGTGTGTGTGTGCGTGTGTGTGTGTGTGTGTGTGTGTGTGTGTGTGTGTGTGTGTGTGTGTGTGTGTGTGTGTGTGTGTGTGTGTTGTGTGCGTGTGTGTGTGTGTGTGTTTGTGTGCGTGCTTGGCCCTACTCCTCCACTCTCAAGCAAGCAGCCCATCTCTCTTTCCTTTACAGTCCCTATCCATCAGACTTTCTTTCCTCTCGCTTCCTTCCCTCGTTTCTGACATCCATCACACACACACACACACACACACACACACACACACACACACACACACACAGACACACACACACACACACACACACACACACACACACACACACACACACACACACACAAAGAGAGCCAACAAACAGCTTGAATGGGATAAAACATGTCTCTCAGTCTCTCTGGGAAAGAGAAAGGGTGACAGAGTATGCCTTATTTCCCTTGGCATTGTGCTTTATTAAGGCATTTCCATGTATAATATACTCGAAAGGTCTCTGCATACCACAGAGTGACATTGTACGTTCTTGGAAGTCAAGAGACGCATTTGAGAATGAGAAGAAGTAGGAAGAAGGAGGAGGACTTAGGAATAAAAGAAAGTAGCCGATAAGGGATATATATTGCCCTTGAGATCGGAAGAGACATGGTCGCTCGGAGAGACAGAGATTCGGATTGGGTTGAGACGGCCAGGAGATGAGTGAGCATCCAGGGAGATGTGAAGATTCTGAAGGAGGCTGTGAAGATGCATGTGGCGTTGAGAGGAGACGGAAGCAGGACGATTGATTACAGGATCCTGGTTGTGGGTTGCACGGATTGAAACCTCCTGGAAGCATCAAGGGAGACGTAAAGATGATGCAGGAGGATGAAGATATAGGAAGCTGGATGAGTGATTACAGGGTCCTGGGCGTGAGTTGCAAGGATTCAAACCTCCTGGAAGTATCAAGGGAGATGTAAAGATGATGCAGGAAGGTGTTGAGATGTATCTGGCGGAGAGATTAAGAACGGAAGCTGGAAGATTGATGGCTGTGTACACGGGTTGTGGAACAATGATAGAAAGTGCAACATTTCGCCCAGTGTAGAGTTTACATAGTAATTACTTGATAAAGCTCTCTTCAGAGCGAAACGTTGTCTTCGTAAGAACTCTTTCTGGAACCCTTCTCTTATTCACCATTGTACAGTAGAAGTAGTGGAAGAAGAGAAATGAAAAGAAAAACGAGAAGAAAAACGTGAATAAAAACGAAAAGAAAAATGAGAATAAAACTAGAATGAAAACGAGAAGAAAAACGAGAAGAAAATGAGAAGAAAACGAGAAGAAAAAAAAGACAATAGTATATAGTTGATACGAGGATCTGGCAAAGTCGAAAATGAAAGAAACTTCAGTGAATGCAGTGACAGTGAAAGAAGTTACTACAATGAGTGCACGTCAGTGAAGGGCGAAGTGAAGGGACAGTGCCACCACAAGAGATCTGTACAAGGTCAGTGATACCTTAACCTCACTAGCCACTGGACAGCTGGGATCAACCTCACTAGCCACTGGACAGCTGGGATCAACCTCACTAGCCACTGGACAGCTGGGATCAACCTCACTAGCCACTGGACAGCTGGGATCAACCTCACTAGCCACTGGACAGTGGTGATCAACCTCACTAGCCACTGGACAGCTGGGATCAACCTCACTAGCCACTGGACAGCTGGGATCAACCTCACTAGCCACTGGACAGCTGGGATCAACCTCACTAGCCACTGGACAGTTGGGATCAACCTCACTAGCCAGTGGACAGCTGGGATCAACCTCACTAGCCACTGGACAGCTGGGATCAACCTCACTAGCCAGTGAACAGCTGGGATCAACCTCACTAGCCACTGGACAGCTGGGATCAACCTCACTAGCCACTGGACAGCTGGGATCAACCTCACTAGCCACTGGACAGTGGTGATCAACCTCACTAGCCACTGGACAGCTGGGATCAACCTCACTAGCCACTGGACAGCTGGGATCAACCTCACTAGCCACTGGACAGCTGGATCAACCTCACTAGCCATGGACAGTTGGGATCAACCTCACTAGCCAGTGGACAGCTGGGATCAACCTCACTAGCCACTGGACAGCTGGGATCAACCTCACTAGCCAGTGAACAGCTGGGATCAACCTCACTAGCCAGTAGACAGCTGGGATCAACCTCACTAGCCAGTGGACAGCTGGGATCAACCTCACTAGCCATTGGACAGCTGGGATCAACCTCACTAGCCATTGGACAGCTGGGATCAACCTCACTAGCCAGTGGACAGCTGGGATCAACCTCACTAGCCAGTAGACAGCTGGAATCAACCTCACTAGCCACTGGACAGCTGGGATCAACCTCACTAGCCATGGACAGCTGGGATCAACCTCACTAGTCACTGGACAGCTGGGATCAACCTTACTAGCCATTGGACAGCTGGGATCAACCTCACTAGCCAGTGGACAGCTGGGATCAACCTCACTAGCCACTGGACAGCTGGGATCAACCTCACTAGCCACTGGACAGCTGGGATCAACCTTACTAGCCATTGGACAGCTGGGATAAACCTCACTAGCCAGTGGACAGCTGGGATCAACCTCACTAGCCATTGGACAGCTGGGATAAACCTCACTAGCCAGTGGACAGCTGGGATCAACCTCACTAGCCACTGGACAGCTGGGATCAACCTCACTAGCCATTGGACAGCTGGGATAAACCTCACTAGCCAGTGGACAGCTGGGATCAACCTCACTAGCCATTGGACAGCTGGAGATAACCTCACTAGCCATTGACGCTGGGATCAACCTCACTAGCCACTGGGCAGCTGGGATCAACCTCACTAACCATTGAACAGCTGGAATCGACCTCACTAGCCAGTGGACAGCTGGGATCAACCTCACTAGCCAGTGGACAGCTGGGATCAACCTCACTAGCCAGTGGACAGCTGGGATCAACCTCACTAGCCAGTGGACAGCTGGGATCACCCACTAGCCAGTGGACAGCTGGGATCAACCCACTAGCCGAGGAGACAGCTAGGATCAACCTACTAGCCGGAGAGCAGCTGAGGATCACCAACCAGCCACAACCTAGCCAGAGAGCAGCTGGATCAACCCCACTAGCCGGAGAGCAGCTAGGATCAACCTTACTAGCCGGAGAGCAGCTAGGATCAACCCCACTAGCCAGAGAGCAGCTAGGATCAACCCCACTAGCCGGAGAGCAGCTAGGATCAACCTCACTATCCAGTGAGGATTCGCAACAGCTAAGGAGCATTATGGAGTAAGAGAAGAGAGTCAGTTTACAGAACTCAAGCCTCGCCTCTGACAATATTGGCAGGGAAAATGGCTTCCCAAATTAGGTTGGCTGGCTTGAAAGGGAGAAGATAGATTAAAGTGGGAGGAAGTAGAGTGAGGGAGACAGAGATATGCGAGACAAATAAAATGAGTGTGGGTAAAAAAAAATATTTTTGATTTTAAGGCTGGTTGACTATTTTCATTATTATTTCTCTTCGTGTCCGCCATCTTTTCCTTCTTAACTCGACTGCTCCACTTACGTAAGGATGTCGAAACGAGAGTGAAGAGAGAAACGCAGGGAGAAACAGGTAACAAAAGATAGGAGACAGCAGTAGAAAAGGATCAGATACTGAGGAAAGTAAGAATTATTTAGGAGAAAGTAGAGGAAAGGGCGTCACATCTTTCGTGTTGTCAAGCTGTCGTCAACACAGTCACATATCGAATTAGACGTTTGTGCAACACTTGGGTATCTTTATTGTAGAGACGTTTCGCCAGCTAGTGGCTTCCTCAGTCTAATACAGAGAGGAATAATTGAAGATCAGAAGGAATTTGAGGTAATCAGTCCCTCAGCCTGGAATCGATAGGATTAGTCCATAAAGATTGATGGACTGATTACATCGACTCCAGGTTGAGGGACTGATTACCTCAAATTCCTTCTGATCTTCAATTATTCTTGTCTATACTGGACTGAGGAAGCCACTGGTTGGCGAAACTTTTCCACAATGGCGATATCCAAGTGTTGCACAAGCATCTAATTCATCATCCTGTCGGTTTCCTGAACCATTCGTCAACACATTTAGATATCGCGTTCCCCCTCGACCCGGTCTCAGCTTAGGCTTCTAGGTTGCTGGCCCCTTCAATCAAGCTGTTGGTGCTAGTAAGAAGGCAATTTAACGTAGGTACTACAGCACGGCTGAACAGGAAGTGGTTTTTGGAACTTATCCAGTTCCTTCTTGAAGGCACATTGTGGGTCTGTTGGTAAGTGTCTTTATTTATGAAGGGATGGTGTTGAAATGCTTTTGTCTCTTTCAGAGCTAAAATATCAGAAGTGGGAAAAGAGAAGGAAAAGGACATTTAGTTTTTAAGAATGTAGAGGTTGGGAGAGTAGAAATGGACGGACGCAGAGGGTGATAAAACCAGGGAGCATAAAGCCAAGGATTGAAAAGAGTCAGATTCGTGAAGACTTGATGAAAATGGGCACGGGAAACTGTTGTAAACGAAGAGATAATAAGAATAGCAATACAACATTAAAAAAGGAGAAGACTGCCAAGATCTCTGGGTAGTTAGGTAAGACACATATGCAACAGTTAGGTATCTTTATTTCGAAACGTTTCGCCTACACAGTAGGCTTCTTCAGTCGAGTACAGAAAAGTTGATAGAAGCAGAAGAGACATGAAGACGATGTAATCAGTCCATCACCCTTAAAGTTTTGAGGTGGTCAGTCCCTCAGTCTGGAGAAGAGCATTGTTTCATAGTCTGAAACAATATGTTTCAATATGTTTCGCCTACTGTGTAGGCGAAACGTTTCGAAATAAGGATACCCAACTGTTGCATATGTGTCTTACCTAACAACCTGTCGGTATTTTATACCATTTTAATGTTCAATCTCTGGGTAGGTTGACAAAAACTCACGGAAGAAAAATTACAGTGAAACATACAATAGAGATAGCAGGCGTACAAAGAGACTAGAAAGTCTAATAAAACATAGGAACACAAGTGAATCAACAGAGAACTCAGGCCACACCGAGGCTTTGTGCTACTAAAAAGAATGACCTACTTATATCTGAATTAAGGACTATCGTGTAATATTTAAGTGTGCGATTCTAGGATATATAGTTTTTTTATAGAGTAGGAAGAACCTAAAAACAATATTAAAAACTTCCAGCAAAAGTTTTATTTGAAATGGCTGAGGGAATTAATGGCACATTATATTTATGTAAATTTCTAAATTCATGAGGGTCTCTCAGCGCAATGAGTAGTGGAGGCTCGATCACGTGTCTGGTTAACACACGCTACCATAGAGGGACGTCACAGCAGAGGCAAGAAATCAGGTAATAAAATAAAAAAAAACTTAATCCCATAAGATCATTCAGGGTAATGATTTTCCTGCGCTTGGACCGGTCCCTTAGACCGGTCCCTTAGACCGGTCCCTTGGACCGGTAAGATCTGCAGTAAATACAGAACGCATCATCAGGTCGCCTTCAAACGTTTTGTGTTGATGTGTTTCTCCTCAAAGGAAGCTCCTCATTAACTGTGAAAGTTTTAATGAGCTAATTTTATTAAGAGAAAACACTGTACAATATAGGAAAAGACTACTGGTCGTAATTAAGAGGGTTCAGTCCTCCTGCTGCTGCTGCTGATATTATCGAGACAAATATTCTACCTTAAACATACTCATCCCTGGAATGGATTATCTAGCTTCCATAACGAGTGCTGTTAGTGCATCCACTAAACTGAAGTGAGTAACATGGTAGCTCAGATGAGAAGAATTAAAACAAGGCAGAGAACAAAGAAAGGGTAAGCATGTCACAGAACACCCAGACTAGACTCAAACTTCAAATAACAACAGACGGGGAGCAAGGAACGGAGAGGCGTGTCTGAGAACAACCAGATGGATTAGACCCAACCACAAGTAAGAACCAGGAACGCCAACGTCCACCTCCCATGACACACTCCTCAATGTCTCTCTCCACCACTGTGTGGAAGACTGGATGCCGAAACAGTGTGTTTGTCTTACTATTAGTGAGGAAGGAATCCAGCCTCCACCACCCCTTGTGTTGACTGATCCAGTCTCCACCACCCCTTGTGTTGACTGATCCAGCCTCCACCACCCCTTGTGTTGATTGATCCAACCTCCATCATCCCTTGTGTTGATTAATCCAACTTCCACCATCCCTTGTGTTGACTGATCCAGCCTCCACCACCCCTTGTGTTGAATGATCTAACCTCCACCACCCCTTGTGTTGACTGATCCAATCTCCACCATCCCTTGTGTTGACTAATCCAGCCTCCACCACTCCGTATGGTGAATAATAATCCACTCCTCCTCATACTGTGAAATCACTTAAAAACATGAAACACAAACAACGAAGATCTGTGCATTTCGCCTTCAGCCAGAGACCTTCTTCAGCATGTACTTTAACCAAAGTCTCAAGCCCTATCTTTTCTGCCCCACTCTATCCCCTTCAACTCTACCTATCTCCCTTTAATCCCATGCCTCTCCCTTCCTTCCTTCCTTTCACCTATCCGTCAATATGAGGCGGGCCAAAGCAGCATGGGTTCGAGTCCTTGGCTAGTGGCAGTGTTGTCATTGATCAATACCACTCGTTCGTGGTCACTACCAGGCCCTCCACCAACCTACCCATCAAAGGGGTCATTAACCCTATCCCCCATCCACCCCATTTAAGTTATGGGTAGCTAATGGGTTAATAGTTTTATTAGGCTCTGATACCTTCCTAATGGGATTGACCCTATGGATGGTTTATGGAGTAATTAATGGATTCAAACCCATTCAGTTTGGTTTAATGGGTTTATGCGATATAAAGAGACCCATTAATGAGGAAGTTGCATGTGGTCTCATTCATGTGGCAACGTACACGGACGTGACTCACGAATTCGTAAATAATGAGATTGTAGATTACGTACCAGTAGTGAACCAGACCTATATATGGAAGACCATTGTTAGAAGAATAAATAGAAGAAGAAGAAGAAGAAGAAGAAGAAGAAGAAGAAAGAAAGAAAGTAAAAAAGGAAGAAATAGAAGGTGAGAAGGAGAAGGAGGAGAAGGAAGAAGAAGGAGAGGAGGCCTGAAAAATGATAAGAAACTACAAAAAATATAGTTGTGGTGGGTAGGTTTATGTTACAGGGAGAAGCAATCAGAGAAGACAATACGAAGGTTAGGAGCATCTTCGTAGCGCGGAAAGATTGTGTATCTGTCTGTCCGTCATACACCGTCGTGTGTGTGTGTGTGTGTGTGTGTGTGTGACACGTTAAGGTACTTCTTTGTTTCTCCCCTTCTCTCCCTTTCTTTCTCTCTCGTTGTTGTCTATGATAGCATGCTCCTCCTGTTATCCCTTATTCACTAAAGTGCACTCAGACATACGCAGTGTGTGCGTGTGTGTGTGTGTTTGTGTGTGTGTGTGTGTGTGTGTGTGTCGTCTACCCTAGTTACCTGGTAATTGAGCAGTGATGGGTGAAGTTTCACCCCTCACTTCTGCTTCCATTCTCTCGTTGAGTACGACAATTATGAGTAGAGATAGATTCACTACAGGGGAGGTGTGTTGTACCTTCCTGTTCCTCACAACTCCCGTGTGTGTGTGTGTGTGTCTGTGTGTCTGTGTGTGTGTGTGTGTGTGTGTGTGTGTGTGTGTGTGTGTGTGTGTGTGTGCATTTTCACGACTCGCATACCCTCAGAGCAAGCTTGAGTTGGGGCTTCAGTTCTCTCTGTGTAAAACCCCATTGAGTCATTACTGATAAAACCTTTAGAACTAGCGAAACGTTGTCTCCCCCCCAAAATTTCTCCTACAGCGTGGGTGCCTTTTTTTTTTTTTACTAGTGCCGGCAGTAGGGCATCTTCATCCACCTGCCTGGATGCTGAGGAGGAAGATGGGAGATGAGAAAGAGGTGATGCTGTCCTCTTTCCACTTGATTTCCTGGCGTTTCTTGCAGGAAAAGACGCGGACCAGAAGACCAAATCTATGTTTTTCCCTCCTTCCTTCTTTCCAATTTTCTGAATGCACTCAATGCAAAAATTTCAGACTTGAACCGAGAAAGTTAACATACTTTTATATTTCTGTGGAAAATGCTAAAGAAATGTTTAAAGGAGATATGCAGAATTTATTTACAAAATGTTGCTGTTGTTCCTTCGCAAGCTGGACGATGCTAGTAAAGGAGATGAAGAAGATGAGAGGAAACGAGGCTCCTGTTACAACGTGGAACATGTAGCAAGGGAGAGGGTAGCTGGAGATGGGAGATAAGATATAATGCTCATTTTCTAGTTTGCTTGTTATTAGAGACTAGAGGAGGAAGATGGAAGATGACGGAGATGGTGCGGCTCCTCTTTCATCTTCATGCTTTTAAAAGAAGATGAGAGAAAAACTCAGACACATATACACACACACGGTCTCTCTTTCTCTCTCTCTCTCTCTCTCTCTCTCTCTCTCTCTCTCTCTCTCTCTCTCTCTCTCTCTCTCTCTCTCTCTCTCTCTCTCTCTCTCTCTCTCTCTCTCTCTCTCTCGACCACTCGATCTGTCTCTTCAGAATCAATGTTTCTCCTCCCTAGCAGTCTTTCTCCCAGTCTTCTTTTTCTTCCTCGTCCTCCTCCACTTTCTCTTCCCCTCCTTAGCACTCACCTCTCTCTCTCTGTTTCAGATATAACGCCTCCCCTGATATACCATTGGAGGAAGTATAGCGCCTCCCCTGATGTACCACTGGAGGAAGTATAGTGTGAACGTAGATCAACAGCGCATATCTCTCCTCTCTTGTCTCCTCTCCTCGTATATATTTCTCGCTTACCTTTATTTGTGCTTAGTGGGAGAGAGGGTTGGTGTTCTTGTCGGAAATATTATATTTCAGTGTGTTGTTGTTGTATTTGTAAGTCTTGGAGTGTTTTTGGTGGGTGTTCGTGTTTGTGTGTGGTTGGCGTGTTTGTAAATCTTGGCGTGTTAGTGGTTGATGTGAATGTGTTGTTGGTGCTTTTCGTGATTTTCGCGTTTGTGTTGTTGGTTCGTCTTTTGTTGTGTGCATTCGTGTTGCTGGTGGTGTGTTTGTGAGGGCTTTCTGTTTGTGTGTTTGAAAGTGTCGTTGGCGTATTCTTGTGTGTTGATGGTGTGTTGGTGTACGTTGTGTTGGGGAACTTTGTGATTGATGCTGCCATGTTTATGTGTATTGTTAGTGAGTGTTTACGAGTATTTCAAGAACGCCTCTGTGACTCTCGTTGTTCTGTTCGTAAGAGAGTCGCTTGAAGATTTCTGAGCTTCCAAATTAGCCTCTCAAGTGAGACTCTATAGAACACTCCTCTCTCTCTCTCTCTCTTTATATATATATATATATATATATATATATATAATATATATATATATATTATATATATATATATATATATATATATATATATATATATATATATTATAAACATTAAAAGAAACACAAACTCATTTTTGAAGCTTCAAAATAAAACTTGCAGATTAAGAGAAGGTCAGGTTGGTTCCTTGCTAAGTTTGACCTGGGCTTCACTCGGGTAAAAGACCCAGAAGACGATCCCCAAGTAATTAAACTGAGGGATGCCTCCTCCAGTAGTGTTGTTGGCTGTGTTCCTGCTAGGGTCGCTGCCTTCCTGCCATGGTGGCTGCTGCTCCGGTAGTGTTGTTGGCTGTGTTCCTGCTAGGGTCGCTGCCTTCCTGCCATGGTGGCTGCTGTTCCAGTAGTGTTGTTGGCTGTGCTCCTGCTAGGGTCGCTGCCTTCCTGCCATGGTGGCTGCTGCTCCAGTAGTGTTGTTGGCTGTGTTCCTGCTAGGGTCGCTGCCTTCCTGCCATGGTGGCTGCTGCTCCAGTAGTGTTGTTGGCTGTGTTCCTGCTAGGGTCGCTGCCTTCCTGCCATGGTGGCTGCTGCTCCGGTAGTGTTGTTGGCTGTGTTCCTGCTAGGG
The DNA here is from genome assembly GCF_026875155.1 of Cherax quadricarinatus. Taxonomy (NCBI): domain Eukaryota; kingdom Metazoa; phylum Arthropoda; class Malacostraca; order Decapoda; family Parastacidae; genus Cherax; species Cherax quadricarinatus. The sequence continues at coordinate 18,419,950 of NC_069434.1, forward strand.
TCGCTGCCTTCCTGCCATGGTGGCTGCTGCTCCAGTAGTGTTGTTGGCTGTGCTCCTGCTAGGGTCGCTGCCTTCCTGCCATGGTGGCTGCTGCTCCAGTAGTGTTGTTGGCTGTGTTCCTGCTAGGGTCGCTGCCTTCCTGCCATGGTGGCTGCTGCTCCAGTAGTGTTGTTGGCTGTGTTCCTGCTAGGGTCGCTGCCTTCCTGCCATGGTGGCTGCTGCTCCAGTAGTGTTGTTGGCTGTGCTCCTGCTAGGGTCGCTGCCTTCCTGCCATGGTGGCTGCTGCTCCAGTAGTGTTGTTGGCTGTGTTCCTGCTAGGGTCGCTGCCTTCCTACCATGGTGGCTGCTGCTCCAGTAGTGTTGTTGGCTGTGCTCCTGCTATGGTCGCTGCCTTCCTGCCATGAACGAGGTATTTCTGTCATGGTAGCTGCCTTTATGCCATAATAGATGCATTTCTGCCATGGTGGCTGTCTTCCTGCCATGGTGGCTGTCTTCCTGCCATGGTGGCTGTCTTCCTGCCATGGTGGCTGTCTTCGTGAATAGGTGGCTATTTTCCTGCCATGGTAGCTGCCTTTCTGACATATTGGCTGTCTTTCTGTCAGTCTGGCTGTCATACCACTATTACCTAACTCATGTGCCTTGAGAGGATATCAACCAGTCACATTGTGGTTACAGTGGTGCAGTGGTTTAACAAACACAATAACACAACCGGCTTACCCAACACTGGTTAAGATGAACTAAAACGAACAACACAGCGTGGTTACACAACAGCGGTCAAGAGTCACACAAACTACGATCTTCATTGGAAATCAGTATTTTTTTTGGGGGGGGGGGGGGGGACCGTCTCCTGCCATTGGTCGCTGGGCGAGAAATGCGATCGAGAGGTCACTTCTGATTGGACAGTATCCGCCAATCAGCGAGCGATGATGATAACCAGAAGTGTAAAAGAAAACAGAGCCGTGAAAATAAGTGTTATTTTTAGAGGTATTTTCACTCTTATTTTTCTCCCTTCTATCTCGGCGCTTTTTATACTTTCTATATATATATATATATATATATATATATATATATATATATATATATATATATATATATATATATAATATATATATATATATATATATATATATAAATATAATATATATTACGATGAGGTGGTGGCCGTCTCTCAGGCGAAATTTTAAAAAAATAATTTCTAATTCCCCCAAAATGCCATTACGTATTGGAATGCTGCAGACTTAGAGGCGCTCACTCGAAATTTTGACACGCACAAAAAAACCCGCCTCTGCCTCCCTCCACGAAATGTAATTTGTCGAAAATTTCCTTCAAAATTTACATATATTTTTTGCCATCTATAAATAATTTTTTTAAGGAAAATAACCACCACAGAAAATGCCAAGTGTTGTCTTTTTTTTTTTCTTTTAATATACGTATTTTTCTTCTGCCGTCTCTGTGAATTTCTTAGTTTGGTATTAAAGGTTAATAAATCATTTGCGAACGTACATGAAAAGTGGCAGCGGAAGCTGTATCCTGTTGCTAGGCAACCACATATATGTATACAATGAATTTTTCAGATTTTTTTCTTTTTAGCGTAAAGAATTCCGTGCATGTGAGTAGAAGTGTTTGATATAACTATCGTGATCACGTCTGTGTTTAGGAGCGTGAGAGAGAGAGAGAGAGAGAGAGAGAGAGAGAGAGAGAGAGAGAGAGAGAGAGAGAGAGAGAGAGAGAGAGAGAGAGAGAGAGAGAGAGAAGAGAGAGAGAGAGAGAGAGAGAGAGAGAGAGAGAGAGAGAGAGAGAGAGAGAGAGAGAGAGAGAGAGAGAGAGAGAGAGAGAGAGAGAGAGAGAGAGAGAAGAGAGAGAGAGAGAGAGAGAGAGAGAGAGAGAGAGAGAGAGAGAGAGAGAGAGAGAGAGAGAGAGAGAGAGAGAGAGAGAGAGAGAGAGAGAGAATATATTACCGGTTCATCTGCTATGTACTGGTTTTTGGTGAATTATTCGAGCCACGGTATCTACCTTGAGGTTGTTCCGGGGGTCAACGCCCCCACGGCCCCTTTCTCGTCCAGGTCTCTCGGTGAATCAGGACCTGATCGCCCAGGCTCTTACTACTGGCCGTATGTAGTCCAACGTACGTACTACAACCCGGCTGTTCTGTTGTAGATTCGCCGGTATAATCGCCTGGCCCGGGTCTTTTTCGAGAGATGGCCCAGTTTTCGCTCCCTGTCGTGGGAGTGTCTCAGACTACTGTCTGCCTTGGGAAGAGGTACAAGTACCTCCTCGTCTTCCGGGACCAGCTGTCCCCAGGCCTAGCCCCATTTCCCGCCCCCACGGGGCTCGGAGGGAGAAGATAGGCACCTTGGGCTGCCACAAACCCCTACCACACTGGGTTTGAAGGGTGTGGCAGCGGCATAGCAGCAGACAATGTCAGGAGGTGCAAAGGCAGCAAGCACTACAGGATGCTTTTGGAGCCACACCCCAGCTTTGAGCATTAAGCCCGATCGCTGGGGAAACTCAAGTATCCCTCTTACTGTGTGTTGCTGCTGCTACTAGTACACTTGTCTGGTGCACTCTTGATCTGACAGCCCGCTAATTGGACACTGACTTTAGGCATCTGTCCACCTCCCTCTCGAAGACAACAAGGGGTCTTTTGGTAATTCCCCTTATGTGTGATGGGAAGCTGTTGAACAGTCTTGGGTCCCGTATACTCATTGTGTTTTTTCTTAGTGTACTAATGGCGCCTCTACTTTTCATTGGTGGCATGTTGTACTGTCTGCCTAGTCCTTTGCTTTTATAGGAAATGATTTCTGTGTGCAGATTTGGAACCAGTTACTTTAGGATTTTCCAGGTGTAGATTTTGATGTATATTTCTCGCCTGCATCCCAACTTCAAGGAACTTCAAACGTTCCCAGTAATTAAGGTGCTTCACTGAACTAATCGCGACATTAAAGGCAGGTTTCACCTGCCTTTAATGTCCCTGTTAGTGTACAGCATAACTGCATGGCATATCTTGTTTTGTAAGTTCTCTTTATCCATCTTATAATTTTCCTTGCGGATGTGATAGTGACACTGTTGTGATCCTTGAAGGTGAGATCCTCTGACAATGACACACACAAGTCCTTTACATTACTTCTTAGCTCTGTTGTGTGGCTAGAATTTGTCGAATACTCGGTTCTGGCTATTGTTTCCTTAAGTTTTCCACAATGGAGTAACTGAAATTTACAGTCACTGAACATCATATTGTTTTCCGCAG
>NC_069434.1:18435696-18458196 GCF_026875155.1 Cherax quadricarinatus
TATTTTTTAATGCTAGGTAACCATATTTCAATTCAAATAAGTGAAGTTTATTTTAAAAATGTATATATCAGAAAATTAGGTGACGGTACCATAGTGTACAATGACATAGTGTATGATATGGTGTATAATGACATAGTGTATGACATAGTGTATAATGACATAGTGTATAATGACATAGTGTATAATGACATAGTGTATAATGACATGGTGTATAATGACATAGTGTATAATGACAATGTATAACATGATGTATGATGACAAATGTATGACATGGTGTATAATGACAAGTGTATGATATGGTGTATAATGACAAGTGTATAATGACATAGTGCATAATGAGAATGTACAAAGACATAGTATATGACATAGTGTATAATAACACTGTACTATGACAGTGTACAATGATAAAATGTACCATGAAATAGTGTATAATACTTGAGTGCTGTGAAATTGGTCTCGCGAAATTGATGTTGCGAAATTGGTCTTGCGAAATTGGTCTTGCGAAATTGGTCTTGCGAAATTGGTCTTGCGAAATTGGTCTTGCGAAATTGGTCTTGGGAAATTGGTCTTGCGAAATTGGTCTTGCGAAAATTGGCCTTTAGAAACTGCTCTTGAGAAAAATAATCTTGGTAAAAGTCCATAGAATGCAGCGTGGAATTTATTTTTTTAACCTTTCTCCAGTATTAAATTATTAAATTAGATTTATTTCCTGGCGTATCAACAAATTTTTCTCGACAAGGATTGAAATTATTTTACTGGCTGCGAGTGGCTCAGACATTTCATAATTTATAAGGTTATCGTTATGTAATTTGTTCCCCCAGGTTTCCCTCGGCACAGAAATGGTAAAGACCGATACAGTCTGTCGGTGTGTGTGTGCGTCTATCTCTCTCTCTCTCTGTCTGTCTCTGTGTCTTCATTCTGTTTGCCCAACTGAAAGAAGTTCTGGGGGGAGTTTTCTAGTTTCGTGAAGTATCGGTCAAATTTGGATTTAAATGTGGGAGATTGAGAGAGAGAGAGAGAGAGAGAGAGAGAGAGAGAGAGAGAGAGAGAGAGGAGAGAGAGAGAGAGAGAGAGAGAGAGAGAGAGAGAGAGAGAGAGAGAATATGATGCCTGTCATCCCTGGTCATTAATCATTGCTGGGTAGGATATGTAATGCTGAAAAAAATCTGTATATAATGCGTTATACCAAAACATATACATGTATATATAGTATATATATATGTATACATATAAATTATATATATTATATATATATATATATATATATATATTATATGATATATATATATATATATTATATATATATATATATATATATATATATATATATATATATATATATATATATATATATATATAATATATTATATATATATATATATATACATATATATAAGCGTCAGGGTGACCTCATTTCAGACCACCCTAAATCCCTAAAATATGTGGCATAGTTGAAATTAAATTTACAATTTACAATTTACGTTTATTAACTAGCATGAAAATTCAGTTTCGCAATTCATGACATTAATTCGTTTGTCATCTGTTTTATTGTTCATAATACGTAATTATTGTTTAAATAATTTATTAACTCATTGTTATGTTTTCGTTATATATTCATGTGAGTTTTATGATTCGTTTACATTTCTGATTAAAGTTTTTTTGGATATTGGTGTAAATTTTGTAGAGAGGAGCCACTTTCCCGTGACCTTTAATAAATATAATCTTGGACGTAGTGAGAGATTTTAATTTTTTTTTTAGATTTTATAAATAATCGAGGAACAGACACATATACTGTTGATGTTGTTCTCATTTATGTGTGTGTATGTGAGAGAAAGACAGAGGTGTGTGTGTGTGTGTGTGTGTGTGTGTGTGTGAGAGAGAGAGAGAGTCTGTGTGTGTGTGTGTGTACTCTCAGTGTGTCTGCTGTTACCGCCTCTGGGTATGAAGTTCTCCTCTGCAATTCCCAGCTGGGTAATTTATCGTTTCATTCGCTGACTCCTTTCAGTTCTCTTCCCCACCGAACTACACTTATTCAAGGATTTCTCTCATACCTTCGAAGTCTCCTCTTCCAAAGTCTAACTTCTCCCGCCCTTCATCTGGCATCCTTTCCCAACTACATATACTTCCACAAACCTCTCAAGAGCTCAGTATTGTATGGTCATTAACACCAGAGTGCTCAGATATTCTATTTCATATATGGGATGTCTTCCTCAGAGGCCTTCCGTCAGTTCTCTCAACTCCGCAGATTCGTGTCTGGGTATTTCGTAAAGTCTTCCGTTAGCCTTTCAATTCCAGTAGATTCGTGAGGCAGGTTTGACGAGCATTAAATTCTTGTTGATCTCCGTAACAAATCCCCTTTTCTCTGCTGTGATCTAGCAATATGTCCTGATTGTCTTACCTGTGCACAGTGCATGTCAGGGATACCTGCGCACAGTGCATGTCAGGGATACTGGTCTGCAATTTGGTGCCTCCTGTCTGTCTCTTTGGTTCCAAATTGGCACAGGATTAACTGTTTTCCAGCTCCACTTCCCGATTTATAGTTGCAGAAATCGAGTCTCAGCTCCTGGTTCAGCCTATTTACTGGCCATTACCAGGCTCACTTACCCTCTAGAATTCTGGCCGTGTCATACCTATACTTAAAGCTATGTTTGAAGCTTTAATTTTGCTGGTACATTCGTAAACACACGTTCGCTTTGTCTCGTATTCCTTATTTTCATTTATTTTGATTTCTTTTTCTACCTTTCCACAAAAGTCGACACGTATGGGTCTAGTAACACTCAGATAATTAATTATTTCTGGGAGAACAGAATTCTCAAGTTACAAGAGACGTGTCGATACATCTTGCATTTATCAGGGACAGATTTTCGAGACTTTTCAGATATGCGTCGACTGGTGTGTGTGTGTGTGTGTGTGTGTGTGTGTGTGTGTGTGTGTGTGTGTGTGTGTGTGTGTGTGTGTGTGCGTGTGTGTGTGTGTGAAATTAAATATTAATATTAACTCATACTTGTAGTGCCTCACCTTCTGGTATAAAATCGTCGTAAAAGTCGTGAAACATTTCAGTCTTTTACAACCATATTATTTTTCCAGTCGTCTAACAGTCTGTGTATAAAGATTTTTGTTCCCACATCTCATCTCAATGGTTACCCATTTTAAAGTCATAATGTTTTGTTCTCCCTGTTGCGGAGCCAAGAAATTATCCTTGCATACATTTCGCAGACTTCTGCCAACGATGGTGAAGGAACGATGTTTCGCTCAGTGCAGAGCTTAATTGTCCAAATTAAGGCTTGATTATTTACCACTTTGTACGTAGTTATTGCAGTGCCTCTCCTCCCATCCTCCAGCGAGAGTATATCCACTTTCTTTAGCATTTCTTCCCATCTCATCTTTCTCAGTTCTGAAATCAACTCTTTCTTGTGTGTTTAAACTTTTCCATTTGAAACTATATGTAAAGGTATCTACACTGGGGAGTGGAGAGGAATTCTTCCTCCGAAAGCCGTGTGTGTGTCGCAACAGGCGACTAAAATGCCGGGAGCAAGGGGCTAGTAACCCCTTTCTCCTGTATACATTACTAAATCTGAAAAAAAAAAAAAACTTTTTCTTCTTTATTTTTGGGTCGCCCAGCCTAGGTGGGAGGCGGCTGGTGTTTTTTTATAGCGCTTTGAAAATCAAAATCAAAATACAATAAGAGTTATCCATTATAAAATTTAAGATAGTCTGTGGATAACTTATCAAAGAGTGATCTTAATATTACAGTGTATATACACTGAGAGGTTTGTTTCTCCTAGGGTATATACACTGAAACATAATTTTTTTTTTGCATACACACACACACACACGACGCACACACACACACACACCACACATACACACACACACACACACACACACACACACACACACACACACACACACAACTATATATAAATATAATAATAATATAATAATAATATATATAATATATATATATATATATATATATATATATATATATATATATATATAATATATATAATATTATATATATATATATATATATTATTGGTTAAAATAATGTACACACAGCTTACGTGGCAACAACATCATTGTCATTGATACATAAACATAATCTTAATACAATTACGCTTAAACAATGCAGATATATGTATATATATCTTTGAGAGTTTGTCCATGGATACCAAATGTGAGTTGTCATGGTAACCAAATTAACAGAAGATGCGCATTCTTAGAGGAAAGCAGTCAAGGTATTGTTACCTTCAGGAGGAGTGTTGCAACCCCTGAATGGGTTACAATGATTATTATGTATATATATAATGTATATTATCTTTTCATATAATTTTATATTGCTTATATATGCGATAATAGCCAAATTGCCTTATATTGTTATTTGACGTAGCTTATGTTGTGAGGTAGGATGTTACATATTAAGTGCTCAGTTCAAGTCTTGATTGTCAAACTACTGTAATTATCGCTCCTTGCTCGTTATATTGCCGGCTTCTCGCTGGGTGACTGCTGTCCACGGAGCTATCACGTGATCGAGGGGGGGGGGGTGTCCTCACCTCTCGTGAAGTATTCAGTCTGCTCTAGACTCGCTTGGTGGTTGGACAGATTGTCTGTCTCATTATTCTTGTTAGTTCTGTAGAACTCTGTTCACAGAACATTGTATAGACTTCGTGATTTTCGACGTTGTACTGAGGTTGTGTGTCACATAGACACTCTGAGCATCTCAGGTCCCGAGCTATAGCTTCTGACCTAATTTTGTACTGGTTTCTGTGTATTGTCACAGTCAGGGTTTTTCCTATGCTGAACTTAGATTCAGTAGTATGGGAGTTTTGTAACTTTTGTGGAGGATCTGCTGATGGTCCCTACTTAGTGTCGTTATATTATCTCCTTGATCCTGATTGTGTCGCAGTCGCTTGTTATATGGCTATTGGGCTTAGCATTCTTTTCATTGTTCAAGCAGACTGTTCTGGTTGCCAGTCGGTCAAGAAGTTAGTTTATTAGAGGACTTCGTCAGTCACTTAAGTCTAGTCGAGTCGTGAGACATAGTGAACTACTTAGAGCACTTACACGCATACACAAACTTCTTGTACATATTTGTAATATCTTATTAAATGTTAATGTACCAACGGTACTTAAGAATTATAAATGTGATATGTGCTTTCAGCACAATAATATTGAATCTCGAGAGATTGATATTATTTCATTACTGTGATTGATTTAATTTATTTTGGATAAAACCTCTAGATTTAAATTTAAAATTTATTAAATTTTTTAATTTTTCTTGTTAGTAGCCACCATTTAATCCAAACCCACTATTAAATTTAATACTAAATTTTTCTAATGGATAATTGGACAAGGATACTGACTACTTGTTACAAAAACCCCAGTAACAGGCTGGATGCTAGAAGGGCATCCTTTTTTTTAGTATTCCCGGGAGATCCCCAAAGTTTTTTAGAATCGCTTTTTTTGTAAAAGGGGGAATGGAGGGAGGAGTGGGGTGAGGAAAGGAAGGAGGGAGAGAGAGAGAAAGAGAAAAGAGAGAAGAGAGAGAGAGAAAGAGAGAGAGGAGAGAGGAGAGAGAGAGAGAGAGAGAGGGGCGAGAGAGAGAGAGAGAAAAGGGGGGAAGGAGAGAGGGAGAGAGAGAAAAGGGGTGAGAAAAGGGGGGGAAGGGGAAAAGGGAACCACTGATAGCGGGGGAAAACATTCCGGGGTGTAACAAATTTTTAAACCAGCATGGGAAACCGTTTTTAACAGGAGTTCCCCCCGAAAATTGGGGAAACTGTTTTGGGAGACGCACCCACAGGGGCTGCAGTCACACTTCCCACGGGGTAACCCCCACAAAAATACAAAACGCACAAAAAGTGTGTGTGTGTGTGTTGTTTTATTTCCCCCTAATTTTTGGTTTTGCGGGGGACGAGATTTCAAAATTCGGGCCCCGCCTTTTTTCCCTAACCCCTACAGGTAGTCTCCCCCTTTCGCATAAAGCTTTACATCCCTCGTTTTTAAAAGCTATGTAGGGGTTCCTGGCTCCACAACATCACTTTCTAGACATTCCATTTTCCTGACTACCCTATGCCCGAAGAAATATTTCCCTAACACCCCTTTGACTTACCTAATTTTCTGTATTGTTGTGTGTGTGTGTGTGTGTGTTGTGTGTGTGTGTGTGTGAAATTGCAAAATGTCCCTTTACTTACCAAGTAAAGGGAAAGTTAAAAAAACCCCTCCCCTAAACGGGGTGCAAATCGCGAGGTAAAATAGGGAAACCCTTTGGGGAAGCATTCCCTTGTGTCTCAGACCAAAAGTAAAACGAATTAGCCCAATGAAATGAAAAGGAAATTTCCCAAAAACACAGTTTCAAGAGTGGGCCCTGATATGGTCCTTTAAGGCAAAAAAAAAACAGAAAGGTCAAGCAGTAAACCCCCGTAAAATGAAGATAAAAAGTACACGAAAACCCCAAAACCCAAAGTACCTCCCCAACACGTTCTGTACACGTAAATGGACCAATAATAAATAAAGTTTAATTAGGGCGTTAAAAAAGAAAAAAACCTTCGCACTGAATACCCCAACGAGGTTTTTTTTCAATTAGGGTTTTAACCCCGTCGATTACGTGATCTTTAGGTTGCCTTTCACTAGTATAAATAAAATCGAAAATACTTTTTAAAATTTTATATTATATATATATATATAAAATATATATTAAAAATATATATAAATAAAAAAAATATATATATATATAATATATTATATATATAAAAATATATAAAATATAATAATATAAAATATAAATATATAAAATATATTATATTTATAATATATAAATATATATATATATATAATAAATATATTTTTGGGTATTGATTTCTTAGATTTTTTGTAAGGCATTTGATAGAGTTCCCCACCAAAGAAAGGTTGAAGAAAGTAGCACTCATGGCATTTGGGGGAAAGGGGGCTCTCGGTCGAATTTTGGCTCAAAAAAAAGGAAGCAGAGAGTGTCTATAAATGGGTTAAAACCGATGGGGATTTATAACAAAGGCGTTCCACGGGATCATCCCTTGGGGCCCCCCTTTTTTGTTTTTTTAAAAATATATCAATGATCTTGAAGAGGGAAAATTAAAATATGATAAGACAAATTCGCCGTTTACACGAAGATAGGTAGGATAATTGATTTAAACGTAGATTTGTAGATGAATGGTTCGAGAACCGACAAGTTGATAAAAATTTGACACATGGCAACTCTTGGGGGTTTTTTTTTGAGGAAACGTTTTTCCACACAGTGGGTTTTATCAGTCCCTACAAAGGAGAAGCTTTTTTAAAAAGGAGGGGAATGAGGTAATCAGTCCCTCAACCTTGAGTCGATTGGTCAGTCCTCAATCTATTTTAAAATTGATTTGGCTGCCACATCGACTCAAGGTTGAGGGGGCTGAAATTTCCTCATTTTCCTCCATTCTTTAAGATTCTCCCCTTTTATGGACGATGAAGCCACTGTGCGGAGAAACGTTTCCTAATAAAGATACCCAAAGTTCACATGTGGGCAAATTTTTCAAACGTAGATTTTTAGGGAACTTCAGAAGGATTTAGACAAACTCTACCCTTGGGGCAGAAAAGGGGCCCAAACATTTAAGTAGATAAATGCAAGGTTCGGAAAGCTCGGGGGTGTCCATAACCCCCACACTTAAAGTTAAATTTAAAGTAGAAAAGCCCTACAGATTGCGAAAAAAGGAAAATTGGGGGTTATGGTAAAAGCAACCTTAAACCCAAAAACAATGCCTAAGCGTACGTTAAAAAGGCAAATAGATTTCTGGGATTTAATCAAGAAGTGTAAACAAAAGAAGTCCAGGGGGTCATAAGGGACTTTTTACAAACTTAAATAAGGCCTCACCTAGATTTTGCACTTCCCGTTCTGGTCTCCATATTTCAGAAGGGGCATAAATTCGTTAGAAAAAATTCACTAGGAAAAGACTAAATTAATACATAGCATTTAAGAAACTTCCCTTTTGAAAAAGATTGAAGACTCTTAAATTACATTTACTTGTTAGACGAAGAAGGGGGAGACCTTATCGAAGTGTATAAGGGGAAGATAAATTTTAAAGGGGAAATTTAAAAAGGTCTTGAAAGGGTATCCCTCCACGAGAGAAAAACCCCCAGTAATGGATTTTTAAAATTTGATAAGTTTAGATTTAGAAAGGACATAGGAAAGTATTGGTTTGGGAAAAAGGGTATAGATGAGTGGAACAGTCCCTATTGGGTTATGAGGTAGGATTTGGGCATTTTTCAAATTTGGGTGAAAATTACATGAGGGGGAAAAGGGGGTGGTTTTGATGGGCTTGCACCGATTTATTTTTTGGGGGTCATTAAAAAATTGGGGGTTGGTAAAAAGTTTTTTTGTGGGATGAATTGTAAGGCCCCTCCCTATAGGGGCCCAACAGGCCTCTGCGGGTTTCCTGCTTTCTTAGGGGCTTATATATATATATATATATATATATATATATTTATATAAATTATAATATATATATAAAAATTAAAAAATTATAAATATATATATACAGGAAGAACAATGCTTAAAAAAATTTACTTACTAACAGTAAAATTAAAAACAAAATTGGAAAAAAATTTTGAGGGTAATGTTAGTGGAGTCTGTAATGTATATTTTTTTTTAAAAAAGGAAATTTACAGAACTGAACCAATCCCCTTTGGAAGACTGAACAACCGGGGGGGGGTATGACTACAGCATAAAAAATTATTCAGAGGAAATTGAAAGACGACTGGAAAAAATGTTTGTGCAACCTCCTCCCACACCACACCCCACACACACACAACACCACACACACACACACACACACACCACAACACACACACACACACAAACACACACACACACACACACACACACAACACCGCTCACATTTGGGGGGGGGCAAAGAAAACCCAGCCCAGAGAAAGGGCTACGGGGACAAAGACTACAACCTCACTCGGGGAAAAGATTTTGGGGGTGACCAAACCCGAGCCATCACCGGAGGCCACTAAACCCAAATAACGCTGCAGCATACGGGCGCCGGGAAAAACCGAGAATAGCGTCCAAACCTTAATAAGGAAATTCCAAGACAGTACACGTGTATTTGGGCCCATACTGGAGTATGCGCACATCTGGAGCCCAACCGGGTCGCCGTAAGAAGTTAGAGAAGGTACAAAGGTTTGAACAAGGCTAGTCCAAGCTGGGGGGAAGTCGTACGAAAAAAGGTTGAGGGAAATGGGACTGCGACAGGGGGGACAAAAGGGGTCAGGGGAGACATGATAGCGACATACAAATACTGCGGGGGTAGACAAGGTGGGCAGAGATGGAGTTCCAGAGAGGGGACACAGAAACAAGGGGTCCAAGGGGAACTGAAGACTCAGACGAGTCAAGGGACTTTCGAAGTATTTCTTAGTATAGGCCGTCAGGGAAAGGGGGGTAGCCAGCAAGTGACGTATGAGGAGGAACCTACATATTTTAAAAAACGGTTTTCAAAGCCAGGAACAGAGAGGGAGAGGACCTAGTAGCGATCAGTGAAAGGGGGACCAGACTGAGTCCGCCCCTGCAACCACAATTAGGTGAGTACAATTAAGGGGAGTACACACCCACCCCCCCCACCCACCCACACACACCACAACACACACACCACACACACACACACACACACAACAACACAACACACACAACAACCACACACACACAAACCAAACCACACACACCCCACACACACACACACCACCCACACACACAAAAACACACAACACAAACACACACAACCACAAAACACAAACACCACACACACCAAAAACACACCACAAAAACAACCCCCCACACCACAACACACACACACACAAAACCAAACACACCCACACACACCACACCAAAAACAAAACCACCACACAACACCACCACCACACACACAACACACACACAACACAAAACACCAAAACACACACACAACACACACACAACACAAAACACACACACACAAAACACACACACACACACCAAAACAAAAAACACACACACACACAACAAACAAAACACAACAAACCAACACACAAAAACACAAAAACACACACACCCACACCACACACAATACACACAACACAAACACACACCCCCAAAAACAACACACACACACCCACACACCAACACACACACCCCACAACACCCACACAAACACACCACACACACACACACCCCCAACACCCACACACACAACACCCACAACCCCCACACAATACACACCACACACACACACACAACACACAACACACACACACAATACAACACACCCAACACAACCACAAACACACACACAACACACAAACACACACCAAAAACACACACCACACACACCACCAACACACACCACACAAAACCCCCACCCACCACACACAACATAAAACACACCCCACCACACACACACAACACACACACACACACACAAAACAACACACACACAAACCCCACAAAAACACACCCCCACCACACAAAACACACACAAAAACACACCACACACCCCAAAACCACCACACACACACAACACACCAAACCCCCCATACACCCCACACCCCACACACAACACACACCAAAACAACACACTCCTCCCCCCCACTCTCCTTTTCCCTTTCCTTTTATCCCCCTTTCCTCCCTTTTATTTTAGCCTCCTCCCCCCCCTTTTTTTTCCCCTTTTCCCATTCCTTCCCCCTTCCACCTCCCCTTTCCCCTTTTTTACATACCTGCCTCCCTCCCCTCCCCCTCCCCCCCCTCCCTCTCCTCCCGGGGCCTCCCGGCTCCTCCCTGCTGCCTCCCTGGTGCCTCCCTGACTGCCTCCCTGGCTGCCTCCCTTACTGCCTCCCTGGCTGCCTTCCTGGCTGCCTCCCTGGCTGCCTCCCTGACTGCCTCCCTGGCTACCTCCCTGACTGCCTCCCTGGCTACCTCCCTAGCTGCCTCCCTGGCTGCCTCCCTGGCTGCCTCTCTGGCTGCCTCCCTGGCTTCCTCCCTGGCTGCCTCCCTGGCTGCCTCCCTGGCTGCCTCCCTGGCTGCCTCCCTGGCTGCCTCCCTGGCTGCCTCCCTGGCTGCCTCCCTGGCTGCCTCCCTGACTGCCTCCCTGGCTGCCTCCCTAGCTGCCTTCCTGACTGCCTCCCTGACTACCTCCCTAGCTGCCTCCCTGACTGCCTCCCTGGCTACCTCCCTGGCTGCCTCCCTGGCTGCCTCCCTAGCTGCCTCCCTGGCTGCCTCCCTGGCTGCCTCCCTGGCTGCCTCCCTGGCTGCCTCCCTGGCTGCCTCCCTGGCTGCCTCCCTGGCTACCTCCCTGGCTGCCTCCCTGGCTGCCTCCCGGGGCTGCCCCCCCTGACTGCCCCCCTGGCTGCCTCCCTGGCTGCCTCCCTGACTGCCTCCCTGGCTGCCTCCGGGGCTGCCCTTCCCTGGCTGCCTCCCTGGCTGCCTCCCTGGCTGCCTCCCTGGCTGCCTCCCTGGCTGCCTCCCTGGCTGCCTCCCTGGCTGCCTCCCTGACTGCCTCCCTGGCTGCCTCCCTGGCTGCCTCCCTGGCTACCTCCCCTGGCTGCCCCCCTGGCTGCCTCCCTGGCTGCCTCCCTGACTGCCTCCCTGGCTCCCTCCCTGGCTGCCTCCCTGGCTACCTCCCTGGCTGCCTCCCTGGCTGCCTCCCTGGCTACCTCCCTGGCTGCCTCCCTGGCTACCTCCCTGACTGCCTCCCTGGCTGCCTCCCTGGCTGCCTCCCTGGCTGCCTCCCTGGCTGCCTCCCTGACTGCCTCCCTGACTGCCCCTGGCTGCCTCCCTGATTTGCCCCCCTGACTGCCTCCCTGACTGCCTCCCTGGCTGCCTCCCTGGCTACCTCCCTGGCTGCCTCCCTGGCTACCTCCCTGGCTGCCTCCCTGGCTACCTCCCTGACTGCCTCCCTGGCTGCCTCCCTGGCTGCCTCCCTGGCTGCCTCCCTGGCTGCCTCCCTGGCTACCTCCCTGGCTGCCTCCCTGGCTACCTCCCTGGCTGCCTCCCTGGCTACCTCCCTGACTGCCTCCCTGGCTGCCTCCCTGGCTGCCTCCCTGGCTGCCTCCCTGGCTGCCTCCCTGACTGCCTCCCTGACTGCCTCCCTGGCTGCCTCCCTGGCTGCCTCCCTGGCTACCTCCCTGACTGCCTCCCTGACTGCCTCCCTGGCTGCCTCCCTGGCTACCTCCCTGACTGCCTCCCTGACTGCCTCCCTGGCTGCCTCCCTGGCTACCTCCCTGGCTACCTCCCTGACTGCCTCCCTGACTGCCTCCCTGGCTGCCTCCCTGGCTGCCTCCCTGACTGCCTCCCTGGCTACGACCTTCGCACAATAACCTCTACCAGGCACTCGCGAAACCTTTATCTTTCATTATACTCTGAGAAATGCTTTGAAAATTCCTTTATTAAATCTCTTCTACGAAAAAATAACTTGATAGAGTTTTACCAGGTAATATAATGTGTATAATGCTACCAGGTAATATAATGTGTGTGATGCTACCAGGTAATATAATGTGTATGATGCTACCAGGTAATATTTGTATAATGCTAACACACACACACACACACACACAGAGGTATTTACAGTGGAAACCAGTAGGACTCCAGGAAATAAGAACAGGGGGGCACACCAGCAAGTGCTGGATGAGGTACATATAACCAAGGAGGAAGTGAAGAAGCTGCTATGCGAACTTGACACCTCAAAGGCGGTGGGACCAGACAGCATCTCTCCATGGGTCCTTAAAGAGGGAGCAGAGATATTGTGTGAGCCATTAACAAAGATCTTCAACACATCATTTGAAACTGGGCAACTCCCTGAGGTATGGAAAATGGCAAATGTAGTCCCAATTTTTAAAAAGGGAGACAGACATGAGGCACTAAACTACAGACCTGTATCACTAACGTGTATAGTATGCAAGGTCATGGAGAAGATCATCAGGAGGAGAGTGGTGGGGCACCTGGAAAGAAACAAGTGTATAATTGACAACCAGCACGGTTTCAGGGAAGGAAAATCCTGTGTCACAAACCTACTAGAGTTTTATGACAAGGTGACGGAAGTAAGACAAGAGAGAGAGGGGTGGATCGACTGAATATTTTTGGACTGCAAGAAGGCCTTCGACACAGTTCCTCACAAGAGGTTACTGCAAAAGCTAGAGGATCAGGCACACATAACAGGAAAGGCACTGCAATGGATCAGAGAATATCTGACAGGGAGGCAACAACGAGTCTTGGTACTCGACGAGGTGTCAGAGTGGGCGCCTGTGACAAGCGGGGTTCCACAGGGGTCAGTCCTAGGACCTGTGCTGTTCTTGGTATATGTGAACGACATAACGGAAGGGATGACTCAGAAGTGTCCTTGTTTGCAGATGATGCGAAGTTAATGAGAAGAATCAAATCGGATGAGGATCAGGCAGGACTACAAAGAGACCTGGACAGGCTACAAGCCTGGTCCAGCAACTGGCTCCTTGAATTTAACCCTGCCAAATGCAAAGTCATGAAGATTGGGGAAGGGCAAAGAAGACCGCAGACACAATATAGTTTAGATGGCCAAAGACTGCAAACCTCACTCAAGGAAAAAGATCTGGGGTGAGTATAACACCGAGCATATCTCCTGAGCGCACATCAATCAGATAACTGCTGCAGCATACGGGCGCCTGGCAAACCTACGGATAGCGTTCCGATACCTCAGTAAGGATTCGTTTAAGACTCTGTATACCATTTACGTCAGGCCCATACTGGAGTATGCAGCACCAGTTTGGAATCCACACCTAGTCAAGCACGTCAAGAAATTAGAGAAAGTGCAAATGTTTGCAACAAGACAAGTCCCAGAGCTACGGGGATTGTCCTACGAAGAAAGGTTGAGGGAAATCGGCCTGACGACATTGGAGGACAGGAGGGTCAGGGGAGACATGATAACGACATATAAAATACTGCGCGGAATAGACAAGGTGGACAAAGACGGGATGTTCCAGAGAAGGGACACAGACACAAGAGGTCACAATTGGAAGTTGAAGACTCAGATGAATCAAAGGGATGTTAGGAAGTATTTCTTCAGTCATAGAGTAGTCAGGCCGTGGAATAGCCTAGAAAGTGACGTAGTGGAGGCGGGAACCATACATAGTTTTAAGGCGAGGTATGATAGAGCTCATGGGGCAGGGAGAGAGAGGACCTAGTAGCAATCAGCGAAGAGGCGGGGCCAGGAGCTGTGACTCGACCCCTGCAACCACAAATAGGTGAGTACAAATAGGTGAGTACACACACACACACACACACACGCTTCACTCTGGAGGTCCCAAGGTGGTAATTGCAGTGATGTATAACTCACCACAGAACAGCAGGAGGCCAAGGCAAGAGTATGACGAGAGCAATAGAGCGATGGTTGACACACTGGCTGCAGTGGCCAGAAGAGCTCATGCATGCAGGGCAAAGCTCCTGATCATGGGTGACTTTAACCACATGGGGGCCAAGATACATGGAGGGCTAAGATGATGGAGGTGGTACTGGAAAACTTCATGTACCAACACGTAAGGGACACTAGAGAGGAGAGGATGAACCAGCAAGACTGGACTTAGTATTCACCTTGAGTAGTGCAGATATTGAGGACATTACATATGAAAGACCCCTTGGGGCGAGCGATCATGTGGTTTTAAGCTTCGAATACACAGTAGAGTTACAAGTGGAGGGGGAAGCAGGAAGGACAGGACGAATGAAGCCAAACTACAAGAAAGGGGACTACACGGGAATGAGGAACTTCCTGAACGGGGTTCAGTGGGACAGAGAACTGGCAGAGAAGCCAGTTAATGAGATGATGGAATATGTAGCAACAATGTGCAAGAAGGCTGAGGAGAGATTTGTACCCAAGGGTATCAGGAATAATGAAAAAGCCAGGATGAGCCCATGGTTCACCCAAAGGTGCAGGGAGGCAAAAACCAAGTGTGCTAGGGAATGGAAGAAATATAGATGGCAAAGGACCCAGGAGAATAAGGAGAGCAGTCGTAGAGCCAGAAACGAATATACACAGATAAGAAGGGAGGCCCAACTACAATAAGAAAACGACATAGCAGCGAAAGCCAAATCTGACCCGAAACTATTATACAGTCACATCAGGAGGAAAACAACAGCCAAGGACCAGGTAATCAGGCTAAGGAAGGAAGGAGGAGAGACAACAAGAAATGACCGTGAAGTATGTGAGGAACTCAACAAGAGATTCAAAGAAGTGTTCACAGAGGAGACAGAAGGGGCTCCAGAAAGACGGAGAGGTGGGGCACACCACCAAGTGCTGGACACAGTGCACACAACCGAGGAAGAAGTGAAGAGGCTTCTGAGTGAGCTAGATACCTCAAAGGTAATGGGGCCAGATAACATCTCCCCATGGGTCATGAGAGAGGGAGCAGAGGCGCTATGTGTACCCCTAACAACAATATTCAATACATCTATCGAAACAGGGAGATTGCCTGAGGCATGGAAGACAGCAAATGTAGTCCCAATCTTTAAAAAAGGAGACAGACATGAAGCAGTAAACTACAGACCAGTGCCACTGACATGTATAGTATGCAAAATCATGGAGAAGATTATCAGGGGAAGAGTGGTGGAACACCTAGAAAGGAATGATCTCATCAGCAGCAGCCAACATGGTTTCAGGGATGGGAAATCCCGTGTCACAAACCTACTGGAGTTCTATGACTTGGTGACAGCAGTAAGACAAAAGAGAGAGAGGGGTGGGTGGAGTGCATATTCTTGGACTGCAAGAAGGCGTTTGACACAGTTCCACACAAGAGATTAGTGCAAAAACTGGAGGATCAAGCAGGGATAACAGGGAAGGCACTACATTGGATCAGGAAATGCTTGTCAGGAAGACAGCAGCGAGTCATGGTACGTGGCGAGGTGTCAGAGTGGGCACCTGTGACCAGCGGGGTCCCACAGGGGTCAGTCCTAGGACCAGTGCTGTTTCTGGTATTTGTTAACGACATGGCGGAAGGAATAGACTCCGAGGTGTCCCTGTTTGCAGGTGACGTGAAGTTGATGAGAAGAATTCATTCGATCGAAGACCAGGCAGAACTACAAAGGGATCTGAACAGGCTGCAGACCTGGTCCAGCAATTGGCTCTTGGAGTTCAATCCCACCAAGTGCAAAGTCATGAAGATTGGGGTGGGCAAAGAAGACCGCAGACGGAGTACAGTCTAGGGGGCCAGAGTCTACAAACCTCACTCAAGGAAAAAGATCTTTGGGTGAGTATAACACCAGGCACATCTCCTGAAGCGCACATCATCCAAATAACGGCTGCAGCATATGGGCGCCTAGCAAACCTCAGAACAGCATTCCGACATCTTAATAAGGAATCGTTCAGGACCCTGTACACCGTGTACGTTAGGCCCATATTGGAGTATGCGGCACCAGTTTGGAACCCACACCTAGCCAAGCACGTAAAGAAACTAGAAAAAGTGCAAAGGTTTGCAACAAGACTAGTCCCAGAGCTAAGAGGTATGTCCTACGAGGAGAGGTTAAGGGAAATCAACCTGACGACACTGGAGGACAGGAGAGATAGGGGGGACATGATAACGACATACAAAATACTGAGAGGAATTGACAAGGTGGACAAAGACAGGATGTTCCAGAGATTGGACACAGTAACAAGGGGACACAGTTGGAAGTTGAAGACACAGATGAATCACAGGGATGTTAGGAAGTATTTCTTCAGCCACAGAGTAGTGAGGAAGTGGAATAGTTTGGGAAGCGATGTAGTGGAGGCAGGATGCATACATAGCTTTAAGCATAGGTATGATAAAGCTCACGGTTCAGGGAGAGTGACCTAGTAGCGATCAGTGAAGAGGCGGGGCCAGGAGCTTGGACTCGACCCCTGCAACCTCAACTAGGTGAGTATAATTAGGTGAGTACACACACACACACACACACACACACACACACCAACAAAGACTCACCCAGAATTTAGCTGTTTTGCTTGTAGATCAAAATTTCATAATTCTGCCTATAGGAGCGCAGGCCTAGCCTCAAAATTAATTAGGCTTTGAATGAAAATGGTTTACAGATCAAGAAGGAAGCATAGGGAGAAAAAACAGTGCAGGAAATAGAGGAAAATTGGAGGGGTGAAGGTGGTGGAGGAGACAAAATGGGATTTTATGAACGAGGAAGAGGCAAGAAACACTGATAAACATGAAGTGTAACAACACGTGGAAGAGAATTATACGAGAAAGTAAAAAAATACATTAGTGTTTGGAATGAAGGAATAAAGAGGGGAGGAAAGGAATGAAAAAAGAGAATGAAAGAGAGAGAGGAGAGAGAGAGAGAGAGAGAGAGAGAGAGAGAGAGAGAGAGAGAGAGAGAGAGAGAGAGAGAGAGAGAGAGGGAGAAGATTTTTCTGATAAAGTTTTAGTAGAGGAAATAGAGCAATATACCAAGAAGAAATCAGACTTCATGTGAATATTTTTTAAAAGAGAGTGAAATATCGACCTAAGAAATGAATATATTCTTGAAGAATTCCAAAGAATAAGTTATTAAGAATGTAAAGAAGAGAGAGGTACAAGAAGGTGGACGTGAACAATGCCATCTCGTAGTAAAGACATAGAAAAGGAGAAAAAAAATGGGTTTTGCGAGAGAGAAATGATCTAGTGGAAATAACCCACTTTATTGGGGCAACATTTCGCCCGATTCGAAGCGAAATGTTGCCACAACGAGAGCTAGTTCTGCAACTTGTGTCTTCGAAGTTGTGGGCAGCAAGATATTGTGGAAGTCAAAGTGAGGGCACATCGTCGGGGCTGTGAGGCAAGACGGATAAAGGGGTAGGAGGGATGAAGGGGCAAGACGGATAAAGGGGCAAAACGGATAAAAGGGCAAGCTCTGCCCGCCACCTGGGCAAGGGGAGATGCGACTAAAAGGGTAAAAAAAAAAAAATCCATCTTCATCACCCACCCACTCACCACTACTTACACCCTTCCCCTACCACTGCCATCACTCCTTGCTTCGTGTCCCCTTACACACGCTATCATCCATCAACATCCCCCTCCCACTCCCCTTCTCTCCCCCTCCCTCCTTCATACTCATCAACTCTTCCATTATCTAACCCAGCTGGCTTCTCCAATCTTGTCTGGGTTTCTCATGACTTACATGCCCAATCCATCCTCCACCAGACGTTCACTTATCACATTTACATCTCTCTCTCTCTCTCTCTCTCTCTCTCTCTTTCTCTCTCTCTCTCTCTCTCATATGAGTAATCACGTCTGATTCTGGATAATAATATTGGCATTCGTAAAATATGGCCTCGTTATTGACACTACAATCTCTGGCGCCGCTGCCGTCACGGCGACGTTAATCAGCGCTTGAGACGACGTGTGTGCGTGCAGGCGTTGACGGATGCTGCGGTTGTTGCCTCTCGACGCGTCTCAACGACCTAGCGAAGCCAGACATCGGCAGCATCTTGATCTCTGTGATCTTCATATCTGTCAGTTTTATATGCAGTCAGTCATTCCATCTGTTTATTTATCGCTTCCAGCCGCCTCTTGGAGCCGTGTAAAGCAACGATCGTAGCTTATAAAGCAAAAAAAGAAAAAGCTTTTAAAGCAATGATCTAAGCTCATAACGCGATGATTTAAGCTTATAAAGAACTATCTAAACTTATAAAGCAAAGAACTTAGCTCATAAAGTATCGATCATATCTTATAAAGCAAAGAAGCTTTTAAAGCAACGATCTAAGTTTATAAAGGCAACGATCTAAGCTTATAAAACAATTATTTAAATGTCTAAAAGAAAGATCTAAGCATTTAAAGCTATGATCTTAGCTTACAAAGCAATGATTTTTACCTTACAAAGCAACGACCTTTGCTCCACAACAGACGAAAGTTAAAAAGCTAAGCAATGGCTTCACTTTTATCTGTGTCTGGCTTAGAGGAGAACTCTCAGGTGGCTTAGCCTCCCTTCGTGGCTTTGTCATCCCCGGTCACTCTGCCCGGTGCAAATTCCTTAACGTAATAACTCCGCCAGAATCAGTCTGAATATTTCGTAATTAATGAGTGTACCTGTTGTTTAATAACACTAATTAGATTTTGGCTGACACAAGGTAAGTTTGGTAGCATTAATTTTGATTAAAGAAAGTTAATTTAAACAACGTTAGGCTAAGTTGGCAAGTTAGATTTGGTTACCAAATAAGAAAATGTGTGTGTGTTTGTGTTTGTGTTTGTGTGTGTATGTGTGTGTATGTGTGTGTGTGTGTGTGTGTGTATGGCGTATGTGTGTGTGTGTGTATCCTTTCGAAAACATTATCCCATATACGTGTACTTTCGCATATATCACTATTTGTTCTCAACCGAATATCAGAAATCACACGCCCTCTTTGTCACCTAGGGATCAGCCTTTACACGGGCGCATTCCGTACTTCGTTTGCTGAGAGCCTCTATGTAGAGTCTGGTGAGTTCCTCCTGGATTTCCGACGTTAGGAGCTCAGCTTGCTCTACCTGTTTTGGGTTCTGTGTGCTCCTGACAACCCGGCTTCTTTAGTGGTCTTTGCGAAGTGAAGAAGGGGGGAGTTAGATCCCCTTTACTCTTCATGATAGGCTTCGAATGTGCAACCATCTCTTGTGATGTGGTCTCGATCTGTTTGCGGTCGGAGAGATTGGCTCCTTTTCCCACCCTCCTCCTTGGATGGTGCGTCACTGTTGGCAGTAAATTAAAACACCCTAAGTGTCTAGCCCCCGTTGATGACCTAATTTCCAGGAGCATGATTGACTTCGTGCGTCAAGGATAACGGCCTTTACTGGAGCGGCTAAAAGCGAGGGTGGTGGTCGCTTTGCTGTTGAGGACTCTTGCACGTTGTAAGAAGGAGTTGCTGGTGCGGATTCTTACTGAGCACGGTTACCGAGTGAGTCCTCTGTGCTCACTGCTGGAGCTCCGTACAGTCCTCTCCTCCTCTTGTCCTTAAAACTGGTAGAGTTGGTTCTCGGGTCACTCTGTATTCATATTACCAATGTTTACCTTGGGCCAGCATTCTTCTGTCCACCCTTTGGCTTGTGACCTCTGAGTAACTTACGTGATCAAGGTGTTTCCTAACTACCCCTACTGCTACTACTTACTATTGCTATTACTAGTAGTACTACTACTACTATTACCAATAATGCTATTGCTACTACTACTACCAATGCTACTACTAATACTACCACCACTAGTAATACTACTTCTACTTCTACTACCATCACCACCACCACTACTACTACTACTACTACTAATACTACTACTACTACCACTACCACTACTACTACTACCAACTACTACTACTACTACCACCACCACCACCACCACTACTACTACTACTACTACTACTACTACTAACTACTACTACTACCACTCACTACTACTACTACCACTATACTACTACTAATACCACCACCACACACTATACTACTACTACTACTACTACTACCACTACTACTACCCCTACTACTACATTACTACTACACTACACTACTACTACTACCACCACTACTACATACTACCACCACCAACCACCACCACCACCACCACACCACCACCACCACACCACCACACCACCACCACCATCACCACCACCACCACCACTGCTACTACGACAAAGACAGCAAATGTAAACACAAAACAAAAGAAAATCACCAGAAGCCACTAAAATGCTCATTGATACCTTCCATTCAGTCGTTTTTAATTCAATAATAGATCGAATTCAAATAACGATTTCACAAATTTCTGACTTTGACATTTCATAGCAGTAATTATGCAGTTTTAATAGCCCTTTCATCATTCAAAGTGGATTTTTGTCTGTCAAATCCGAACTCATATAAAAAAATATAATTAATCTTGAATGTCTGTACTGACTGTTAGTCTGTGAAAAATACTTTTGCGTACTCTAGAAAAATACATATATATGTACTCTAGAAGATTACTTATATGTACTCTAGAAGATTACTTATATGTACTCTAGAAGAATACTTATATGCACTCTAGAATACTTATATGTACTCTAGAAGAATACTCATATGTAGACTAGAAGAATACTTATATGCACTCTAGAATACTTATATGCACTCTAGAAGATTACTTATATGTACTCTAGAAGAATACTTATATGCACTCTAGAATACTTATATGTACTCTAGAAGAATACTTATATCTACTCTAGAAAAATACTTAGATGTACTCTAGAAAAATTTGTGGTTTTGCTGTCAGTTTTTAGTTGATTGATTATTATTATTATTATTATTATTATATTTTATTATTATTATTATTATTATTATTATTATTATTATTATTATTATTGTTATTGCTTACTTTCGTAGGTGTGTGTGTGTGTACTTACCTATTTGTGGTTGCACGGGTTGAGTCACAGCTCCTGCCCCCGCCTCTTTACTGTGTGTGTGGGATGACAGTCACAGTTGTTTAAGTTTTGATAGTGGTAGAGGTTGTAGTTGATGACAGTGGTAGTGGTGGTGGTAATGGTAGTAGTGGTGTTAGTGGTAGTAGTGGTAGTGTGGCGGAAAGTACCACTGGGCGAAAGTGTTATATTATAGTGTGTAAACTCAGCCTTGTGAACTTCTCCCCCACACTGTGTACATTATACTCCCTCAGCCTCTCCCCTCAGCCTCTTCCCTCAGCCTCTCCCCTCAGCCTCTTCCCTCAGCCTCTTCCCTCAGCCTCTTCCCTCAGCCTCTTCCTCAGCCTCTCCCTCAGCCTCTCCTCGCCTCTCCCCTCAGCCTCTTCCCTCAGCCTCTTCCCTCAGCCTCTCCCTCATGCCTCTCCCTCAGCCTCTCCCCTCAGCCTCTTCCCTCAGCCTCTTCCCTCAGCCTCTCCCCTCAGCCTCTCCCCTCAGCCTCTTCCCTCAGCCTCTTCCCTCAGCCTCTCCCCTCAGCTCTCCTCAGCCTTTCCTCAGCCTCTTCCCTCAGCCTCTCCCCTCAGCCTCTTCCCTCAGCCTCTTCCCTCAGCCTCTCCCCTCAGCCTCTCCCTCAGCCTCTTCCCTCAGCCTCTCCTCAGCCTCTCCCTCAGCCTCTCCCCTCAGCCTCTCCCTCAGCCTCTTCCCACAGCCTCTCCCCTCAGCCTCTCCCCTCAGCCTCTTCCCTCAGCCTCTTCCCTCAGCCTCTCCCCTCAGCCTCTCCCCTCAGCCTCTTCCCTCAGCCTCTCCCCTCAGCCTCTCCCCTCAGCCTCTCCCCTCAGCCTCTCCCCTCAGCCTTTCCCCTCAGCCTCTCCCCTCAGCCTCTCCCTTCAGCCTCTCCCCTCAGCCTCTCCCCTCAGCCTCTCCCTCAGCCTCTTCCCTCAGCCTCTCCCTCAGCCTCTCCCCTCAGCCTTCCCCTCAGCCTCTCCCCTCTGCCTTTCCCCTCAGCCTCTTCCCTCAGCCTTTCCCCTCAGCCTCTACCCTCAGCCTCTCCCATCTGCCTTTCCCCTCAGCCTCTCCCCTCAGCCTCTTCCCTCAGCCTCTCCCCTTTATAATCCATCCAATAGCCTTCTCTCCCGCA
>NC_069434.1:18460696-18495696 GCF_026875155.1 Cherax quadricarinatus
AGTACGCAATTAACATTAATTATATCAGATGCGTTTACGCTCACTGAACCTTGTGTGAGTGTGTGTGTGTGTGTGTGTGTGTGTGTGTGTGTGTGTGTGTGTGTGTGTGTGTGTGTGTGTGTGTGTGTGTGTGTATGTGTGCACAATCACCTATGTGCACGCATTCATAACACAAATCTATCTTCTTATCTAAACCCTTCACACACGTCTTCAGGAACAGGCACAACACCTCTCACCAGCCTATGGAAGAACGAGCGTATCCCCAGCCTCTTATCAGGAAGCGGCGACTCGACCCTTGGTACCTGGAGATAGGCAAGTACACACATATAAATCCACGGCTTTACACTGCCAGTATTTTTCCCCCAGTATTATCTGAGAGTGATAGTGATGGTGTTGGTGTGTCGTGGTCCGCGGGCAGTGTTGTCAGGACGGACAAGGAACATCATTATCTCTGGAATACGGATGACCTGTCAGTAGACGTAATTCAGATACGATTAATTTATAGACCATTATTTTTTTTTGAGACCAGGAGAGGTTGGGTCTCTGTTAATGTTGTTTGTGTAAATTTCTATTGGTGCAGAGATAATTTATCAATGGAGAGAACGATAGATATAGTGTGGAATAGATAACGAGAGACATTGACCTGGAAGTAGTGAACGAAGACACAATAAAATGACTGGAGCAATATACAAATGAGTGTGACTGATTAATGGCCCAAGTGGGACAGAAACGTTGTCACACGTTTCATTCTCCTGTGTGCGTATTATTTGTACCATGACGTTACATTAAACACGTGATTTATAATAGGATTGACACACTTCACAAGCATTTAACAACATTATTATCTAACATTAAATCACGCGGGGAAGCATTTCATGTTCTCTGATTCAATATATGTAAAGCAAAACATGTGCAATAGAACACCTTCAGTGAGCTACGCCACTGCTGTTCCACTGATTGTGTTTCACTGTGTCTCAGTCATTTCGGCCACGTTCCAAAACGTTCCACTGTGTTCAACACGCTTACACTACGTCCCAAAACGCTTCTTTAGGTCCCAGGCGGTTCTGCTATTTCTCAGATCATTGTAGTATGTCCTAATAAGATTCCAGTACGTCATAAAAATTCCCAGAATGTCCAGAAAATTTCTTGTACGTCCAAAACTGTTCCAACTGGGGACAGGAAACGAAAGAAAACATGTCGGATATAATTGGCAGCCAGTTTTAGAGTCAATCAATCAGTGTGAAGGGTTGACGCCAGTCGATTTGATTTAATTCCTGCACCCTACACCAACGGTCTAGAGCCAGTCTCTCATTTGCTGTGGCTGATTACACATATTAGTTTCTCTCTTATATAAATCTATGGGAGTGAGTGGACTCATTTTGCTTTCATGACTCACGAAATCGTAATAATACGATTGCAAACAAACCACACAATAGATGGGGTTTGAACTCTACCGCCCTGTGAATTTTACGACTCATTTGCCCTGGGTTCAATTCCCACCTGGCCTGTGATTCACTCTCTCTCTCTCTCTCTCTCTCTCTCTCTCCTCTAAAACAAATACGGGGGGAAGTTGAATGATAGCACTAGGCCTTTCGTGTTGCAATCAACACATCATCAGTAACTTGCAATTTTCCAGAAAAGAAGAAGTCCAAGCAAATACGATCACAGGAAAGAAAAAACAAAAGAAAAACGAAATAAAAGGCACCTGTGTTTAGAGAGAGAGGGTCGGGGTTCGAACATGCGGTATGGTCGCTAGAGCTCTTGTCCCCCCTTTTTTTCTCATGATCTTACAGGGATATTTTGATCCCTAAACCAGGGCTTCAAGTAACTTTTTGAGTGAATACACATACAGAGGTATACACTTGCTGGGGAAGGCTAGGAGACGGTAGTGACTTGCTGCTTTCCAGCTCCCGGGCTTCGCTATGCTGTGACAGGGAAATGAAGGTGGGAGACCTGATTAGACATATACTACTGCACATGCACACACACACATACACACACACACACACACACACACTTACACACACATACACACACACACACACACACACACACACACACACACACACACACACACACACACACACACACACACACACACACACACACACACACACACATACACACACACACACACACACCTCCTTCAGCAACTCTTCCCCCCAAAAAACAGAACTCCCTTAATTCCAGACAATTTCCAAATTTAATTATATAACCTTTGATAGCTAGTCATTATAACTTCAGCCGGAGTTTGAACATTAATTCTGAAACCCAGCGGAAACTATTCCTTCTGCACTTGTTTATCCCACTCTCTCTCTCCTCTCTCTCTCCTCTCTCTCTCTCTCTCTCTCTCTCTCTCTCTCTCTCTCTCTCTCTCTCTCTTCTCTCTCTCTCTCTCTCTCTCTTTCATAATTTCTGCTCATTAGGGTACCTTTGAGTTTTTCATATCTTTTTCTAAGATTTAGAATGGTGAAGGTGAATGATGATTAATGGAGTGGTAATTAAAGGAATGATAAAGGGCCGATAAACAAAGAATTGATAAACAAGAACGATGATAAATGAATAATTATTGAAGGAATGATAAGTAAATTTGATACTAAACATGAATAATATAAAAGGATATGTATATATATATATATATATAATATATATATATATATATATGTATATATATATATATATATATATATATATATAAGAAATGTTTTCTTTTGTTGTTCATTATTATCTATTTCTTCTTCTAAATCTTCTTTCTCTTCTTGTTCTTCGAGAAGACCGAGAAAGGTGTGTTATCTCTTGTAATTAATTAAGGGATACCTTAATTGACCTAGTGAAGAATTAGTTAATTAAACAGTGACGTTAATGAGGCAGTAATTATCGTCTGACACGCTCTACTTATTTCCATATTCTTTAATTCTCGTTTACTGAGGGTTTCTTATCCTCCTCTCTCTCTCTCTGTTACGTTTCTCTGGACCCATACTGATTACAGCTCTCCGTGGACATGCACTGATCTTAACAAAAGTGTCTTGATTCGAGGAATTGGAGCTGACTAACCTCACCCCGCCACTTCTCGGATCAAATTCAATATTGGAAGCTATTGAAGATGTGTTGATTAGAACACGAAAGGCCAAGAGCTATCATTCAACTCCTTCCGCAGTTGTTTTGCATCCTGTTCGCGATTTTGCATATTATATATATACCCTTTTAGAGCGCGTTTAACGATGCGTCTTCTTATTACGTCTACTCCACAACGTTCAACGAGCCACGTTTAACTTCCGCTACGTAAAACCCTCGGATAACTTTCACATATTTTACCCTTTTATTATCAGAGGAAAAAAAAATTAAACGATCTCTCAACGAATAATTTTTTTTTAACGAAATTAGCGTTAAGAGTAATGCACTCACCCCATCCCCAACCGGGAACTTTTAACGAAGTATTAACGAGAAACATTTGTTAATGTAGGGAGGAAGTATTTCCCGAAACATTCATGAACACAAAAAAAAAAAAAAAAAAAAAAAAAAATATATATATATATATATATTTAACTTTCTCCTTTTGAGTTTCACTCAATGCTACTGAAAAAAAAAATTAGTCACCCCTTAATGGGGGGATATTTTTTGCCCCCTTCCCCCTATTCCTCCCCCCCCTGAAATTCAAAACTAGAGGGGGAGGAGGTCTTGATGCTGGTGAAGGGATCTTGATCCGAGGACCAAGAGCCCTCCAATGTGTAGCCCATGCGGGTGTACAGCTCCCCTAATAATAATAATAGTAATAATAATAATAATAATAATAATAATAACAATAATAATAATAATAATAATAATAATAATAATAATAATAATAATAATAATAATAATAATAATAATAATAATAATAATAATAGGAGAAACATTTCTACACACAATGCAACATTTAACGAGACTCATCAAGGTTTTATTGGCAAATATTAACAAACTTAGCGAGGAGCACTGCTTAACGAGAAGCTAAGAACTTAATTAGTTACGGAATTTAACGAGAAACTTACCAAACTTACCATCACAAATACTGCTCCACTGTATATACACTGAGAAGTGCATAAGTAAGTCTCAGAGTATATACACCGAGGTGTACTCACCTAGTTGTACTCACCTAGTTGAGGTTGCGGGGGTCGAGTCCGAGCTCCTGGCCCCGCCTCTTCACTGATCGTTACTAGGTCACCCTCCCTGAGCCGTGAGCTTTATCATACCTCTGCTTAAAGCTATGTATGGATCCTGCCTCCACTACATCGCTTCCCAAACTATTCCACTTACTGACTACTCTGTGGCTGAAGAAATACTTCCTAACATCCCTGTGCTTCATCTGTGTCTTCAGCTTCCAACTGTGTCCCCTTGTTACTGTGTCCAATCTCTGGAACATCCTGTCTTTGTCCACCTTGTCAATTCCTCTCAGTATTTTGTATGTCGTTATCATGTCCCCCCTATCTCTCCTGTCCTCCAGTGTCGTCAGGTTGATTTCCTTAACCTCTCCTCGTAGGACATACCTCTTAGCTCTGGGACTAGTCTTGTTGCAAACCTTTGCACTTTCTCTAGTTTCTTCACGTGCTTGGCTAGGTGTGGATTCCAAACTGGTGCCGCATACTCCAATATGGGCCTAACATACACGGTGTACAGGGTCCTGAATGATTCCTTATTAAGATGTCGGAATGCTGTTCTGAGGTTTGCTAGGCGCCCATATGCTGCAGCAGTTATTTGGTTGATGTGCGCTTCAGGAGATGTGCCTGGTGTTATACTCACCCCAAGATCTTTTTCCTTGAGTGAGGTTTGTAGTCTCTGACCCCCTAGACTGTACTCCGTCTGCGGCCTTCTTTGCCCTTCCCCAATCTTCATGACTTTGCACTTGGTGGGATTGAACTCCAGGAGCCAATTGCTGGACCAGGTCTGCAGCCTCTCCAGATCCCTTTGTAGTTCTGCCTGGTCTTCGATCGAGTGAATTCTTCTCATCAACTTCACGTCATCTGCAAACAGGAACACCTCAGAGTCTATTCCTTCCGTCATGTCGTTCACAAATACCAGAAACAGCACTGGTCCTAGGACTGACCCCTGCGGGACCCCGCTGGTCACAGGTGCCCACTCTGACACCTCGCCACGTACCATGACTCGCTGCTGTCTTCCTGACAAGTATTCCCTGATCCATTGTAGTGCCTTCCCTGTTATCCCTGCTTGGTCCTCCAGTTTTTGCACCAATCTCTTGTGTGGAACTGTGTCAAACGCCTTCTTGCAGTCCAAGAAAATGCAATCCACCCACCCCTCTCTCTCTTGTCTTACTGCTGTCACCATGTCATAGAACTCCAGTAGGTTTGTGACACAGGATTTCCCGTCCCTGAAACCATGTTGGCTGCTGTTGATGAGATCATTCCTTTCTAGGTGTTCCACCACTCTTCTCCTGATAATCTTCTCCATGATTTTGCATACTATGCATGTCAGTGACACTGGTCTGTAGTTTAATGCTTCATGTCTGTCTCCTTTTTTAAAGATTGGGACTACATTTGCTGTCTTCCATGCCTCAGGCAATCTCCCTGTTTCGATAGATGTATTGAATATTGTTGTTAGGGGTACACATAGCGCCTCTGCTCCCTCTCTCAATACCCATGGGGAGATGTTATCTGGCCCCATTGCCCTTGAGGTATCTAGCTCACTCAGAAGCCTCTTCACTTCTTCCTCGGTTGTGTGCACTGTGTCCAGCACTTGGTGGTGTGCCCCACCTCTCCGTCTTTCTGGAGTCCCTTCTGTCTCCTCTGTGAACACTTCTTTGAATCTCTTGTTGAGTTCTTCACATACTTCACGGTCATTTCTTGTTGTCTCTCCTCCTTCCTTCCTTAGCCTGATTACCTGGTCCTTGACTGTTGTTTTCCTCCTGATGTGGCTGTACAACAGTTTCGGGTCAGATTTGGCTTTCGCTGCTATGTCATTTTCATATTGTCTTTGGGCCTCCCTTCTTATCTGTGCATATTCGTTTCTGGCTCTACGACTGTTCTCCTTATTCTCCTGGGTCCTTTGCCTTCTATATTTCTTCCATTCCCTAGCACACTTGGTTTTTGCCTCCCTGCACCTTTGGGTAAACCATGGGCTCATCCTGGCTTTTTCATTAATCCTGTTACCCTTGGGTACAAACCTCTCCTCAGCCTCCTTGCATTTTGTTGCTACATATTCCATCATCTCATTAACTGGCTTCCCTGCCAGTTCTCTGTCCCACTGAACCCCGTTCAGGTAGTTCCTCATTCCTGTGTAGTCCCCTTTCTTGTAGTTTGGCTTCATTCGTCCTGGCCTTCCTGCTTCTCCCTCCACTTGTAGCTCTACTGTGTATTCGAAGCTTAAAACCACATGGTCACTGGCCCCAAGGGGTCTTTCATATGTGATGTCCTCGATATCTGCACTACTCAAGGTGAATACTAAGTCCAGCCTTGCTGGTTCATCCTCATCCTCTCCTGTGTGTGTGTGTGTGTGTGTGTGTGTGTGTGTGTGTGTGTGTGTGTGTGTGTGTGTGTGTGTGTGTGTGTGTGTGTGTGTGTGTGTGTGTGTGTGTGTGTATCTCATAATTAATACACAATGACAATTTACTTAAAATAAGAATTTTTAGGTGAGTTACAGGTGAGGTGCAGGTTTAATGACCCTCTTTAGTCGACAACCTTCAACCCTGACAAACCAACTCACTCGTAGACGCCAGACCTTCAAATCTGACAAAAAAAGCCCTCGCGTAGACGCTAGACCTTTAAACACGACAAACCAGCCCTCGCGAACACTCCAATAGTCAATTGACTGGAAAGCAAGCAAAAGAGCAAGCAAGCAAGGAAGCTAGCAAGGAAGCTAACAAGGAAGCAAGGAAGCTAGCAAGCAAGCAAGCAAGCACGCTAGCAAGCACGCTAGCTAACAAGCTAGCAAGCAAGCAAGCTAGCAAGCAAGCAAGCATGCAAGAAACCAAGCACTCTAGCAAGCACGCTAGCAAGCAAGCAAGCAAGCAAGCAAGCGAGCAAGCGAGCAAGCAAACTAGCAAGCAAGCTAGCAAGCGAGCAAGCGAGCAAGCAAGTAAGCACGCCAACAAGCAAGCAAGCAAGGACGCTAGCAAGCACGCTAGCAAACAAGCTAGCAAGCAAGCAAACTAGCAAGCAAGCAAGCATGCAAGAAAACAAGCACGCTAGCAAGCAAGCTAGCAAGCAAGCAAGCAAGCGAGCAAGCAAGCAAGCAAGCAAGCAAGCAGTACAGGGTGGTGGAGGAGAGCCAGGCCCATCACATCCCACACACCTTCAGTGTCTCGCTCACCTCTGCCGAAATTACACCTGTCTCCAGGTGCGCATTCCTCCTGCCACCTGTGCACTCAGGTGTACTAAACGGGAAGACCTGACAGCTAGTACTCAGGGAACCATGGCGCCTCTGGGAGAGTGGCAGAACGAGTGAAAGTCCGGGGGGAAGGAGGGGGAGGGAGGAGGATAGAACGAGTGAAGGTTCCTGAAGGAATGAGAGGTAGAGAAGATTGAAGCGTGAGAGAGACAGATAGAGAGAGAGATAGATAGATAGATAGATAAATAGATAGATAGATAGATAGATAGATAGATAGATAGATAGAGAGAGAGAGAGAGAGAGAGAGAGAGAGAGAGAGAGACAGAGAGACAGAGAGAGAGACAGAGACAGAGACAGAGAGACAGAGAGACAGATAGATAGATAGATAGATAGATAGATAGATAGAGATAGATAGATAAATAGATAGACAGACAGATAGATAAATAGATAGATAGATAGATAGATAGATAGATAGAGAGAGAGAGAGAGAGAGAGAGAGAGAGAGAGAGAGAGAGAGAGAGAGAGAGAGAGAGAGAGAGAGAGAGAGAGAGAGAGAGAGAGAGAGAGAGAGGGAGAGAGAGATGCAGTATTAGTGAAGAGGGACGGAGACACGAAGAGACAGATAAACAGGACATACATAAATGTATACATAAATACATTCATACATACATACATACAAACATATATACATACATAAAAACATACATACATACATACACACATATATACATACATACATACATACATACAGAAATGCATACAGAAATACATACAGAAATACATACAGAAATACAAGCATACATAACAGGCGGACAGACACACAGCCAGCCAGCCAGACAGACAGACAGACAAGCGGGTAAATACACAGACATACTTAACAAAAGAAACAAACACATGCACGCGACATTAACGGCAACACCTGTCATTTTTAGACAAAAGTTACTACGGCAACTTTTATTGTTTTTTTTCTTGCTGGTTTTGCTTTGCTCCTTCCCTGTCCCTCTGTGTGTGTGTGTGTGTGTGTGTGTGTGTGTGTGTGTGTTTAGGCAGTTCTTAGAGTATGATATATATATCACCTGGGGACGGGAGACTTGGTTCGTTCTGCTCTAATATGCTCACTGATGGAAGCAGATTTCTTCAGAGTCTGGGAACGAGAATGAAATCCAACCCTACCTCCCCAAAGTACAAATCTGTGAGCATAAACATATCTGTCTATCTATGTATCAACCTATCTTCAGAAATAGATTTTCATCGTGTGAATCTCAGACGAATGAGGAAGACAGTTAAAACATACTTATTCTTAACGTAAAAGTTTCGGTGTTTGAGATACCATCATCAGTGTTCAGACAATTAAGATCAATAACCAAGCGGAATAGCTGGCCAGTCTATATCAAAAACAAAATCGTCAAATTCAAAATACAGTTAAGTTAGGAGAATCACTCTAACATGAAGTATATCCCCACGTACCATGTGGTGCTTCCCCACGTACCATGTGGTACTTCCCCACGTACCGTGTGGTGCTTCCCCACGTACCGTGTGGTGCTTCCCCACATACCATGTGGTACTTCCCCACGTACCATATGGAACTTCCCACGTACAGAACACAGCATTTCTGACACTTTAACCAGATACCATCACTGGATCTCAGGCCTCAGAGAGGAGGATCAACACTCTCTAGAAACACTAAGCTGGGATCTAGCTCTTATCCCTTTAAAGTCGTAATTGATAATGGTCGTGCAATAAAATAACGTTTTAGCCCATTTCATCGATATTTCTGTAATATTCCACATATATTTTTCAATAATAACATGAGAAAACTCCATGGTAACCTCAATTATTTTTTTTTTCAAATTCCGTCTTTTCAGAGTAGTTAGAGGCATTTTTTCTTTTTGATAATTGATACAAACAACGTGCATTTGACGTTTCTATAAAGGTTGGGAAAAAATTGTAGATAGGAAAAGCTATGGTAAATGTGGAAGACCGAAATTGGTAAAGATTGGACAGATCGGGAGTTGATAAAGATAGAGGCAGGAAAGAGGCATAGCTTAGAATAGAAAAAGTCGAGGAAAAAAAAATAAGAACTAGAAAAAGATGAAATAGTGGAAAACGATAAATCTGGAAAAAGATAAAGAACTGGAAACAGATAAAGTCTGGAAAAATAGAGACTGGAAAAAGATAAAAAACTGGAAAAAGATAAAGACTGGAAAAAGATAAACTCTGAAAAAATAAAGACTGAAAAAGATAAAAAAATGGAAAAAAAGATAAAGTCTGTAAAAAGAAAAGCAACTGTCCCAATTTTCTTTAAACGGAGATAAGCAACGTAACAACAGGAAAGAGAGAGAGAAGCAGCCAACAGTAAGCAAAGGAACAACGAGAGTAGAACCAACAGCAACAGTAGCAACAGGTACAACGAAAACAGAGCCAAGGACAACAGAACAACAAAAGGGTAACACAAAAAAAGCAAAGGGTTAAAAATATCTGCGGATCAAAGAACTGAAGTTGAGAATTGTTGGAGTGATTGATGTCAACTTCTGTTTTGTGAATGTTGCTTTTCTTGCGAGAGAACAACAGCAACCTTGAAAATCCTATTTTGCTTGAACAATAGCACTGATAACTTTCTCTTCAAGAGCATTATAACTTTCTCTTCAAGAACGATATTACTAATAACTTTCTCTTTAAGAATATATAACTTTCTCTTTAAGGACATTATAACTTTCTGTTAAAGAACATTATAACTTTCTCTCTAGGAACATTATAACTTTCTCTTTAAGAATATATAACTTTCTCTTTAAGGACATTATAACTTTTTGTTTAAGAACATTATAACTTTCTCTTTAAGAACATTATAACTTTCTATTTAAAAGCATTATAATTTTCTCTTCACAAGCATTATAACTTTCTCTTCAAGAACGATATTACTAATAACTTTTTCTTCAAGACCATTATAACTGATAACTTTCTCTTCAAGAACATTATAACTGATAACTTTCTCTTCAAGAACATTATAACTGATAACTTTCTCTTCAAGAACAATATAACTAATAACTTTCTCTTCAAGAACAACATAACTAATAACTTTCTCTTCAAGAACAATATAACTAATAACTTTCTCTTCAAGAACAACATAACTAATAACTTTCTCTTCAAGAACAATATAACTAATAACTTTCTCTTCAAGAACAATGTAACTGATAACTTTCTCTTCAAGAACAATATAACTAATAACTTTCTCTTCAAGAACAATATAACTAATAACTTTCTCTTCAAGAACAATATAACTAATAACTTTCTCTTCAAGAACAACATAACTAATAACTTTCTCTTCAAGAACAATATAACTAATAACTTTCTCTTCAAGAACAATGTAACTAATAACTTTCTCTTCAAGAACAATATAGCTAATAACTTTCTCTTCAAGAACAATATAACTGATAACTTTCTCTTCAAGAACAGTATAACTGATAACTTTCTCTTCAAGAACAATATAACTGATAACTTTCTCTTCAAGAACAATATAACTGATAACTTTCTCTTCAAGAACAATATAACTGATAACTTTCTCTTCAAGAACAATATAACTGATAACTTTCTCTTCAAGAACAATATAACTGATAACTTTCTCATCAAGAACAATATAACTAATAACTTTCTCTTCAAGAACAATATAACTAATAACTTTCTCTTCAAGAACAATATAACTAATAACTTTCTCTTCAAGAACAATATAACTAATAACTGTCTCTTCAAGAACAATATAACTAATAACTTTCTCTTCAAGAACAATATAACTAATAACTTTCTCTTCAAGAACAATATAACTAATAACTTTCTCATCAAGAACAATATAACTAATAACTTTCTCTTCAAGAACAATATAACTAATAACTTTCTCTTCAAGAACAATATAACTAATAACTTTCTCTTCAAGAACAATATAACTAATAACTTTCTCTTCAAGAACAATATAACTAATAACTTTCTCTTCAAGAACAATATAACTAATAACTTTCTCTTCAAGAACAATATAACTAATAACTTTCTCCAGTGCCAACATTACCAACAAGTTTTCTCAGAAACAAACATGACTTTGAGAACTTTCTTTCCAAACTTTCTCTGTGAAAGCAATGTAACTTTTTCAGCTTTCTGCCTAAGAATAATCTATATTATTTTTATTGATATTATTATGATTTTATTATTATTATTATTATTATTATTATTATTATTATTATTATTATTATTATTATTATTATTATTATTATTATTATTATTATTATTATTATTACTATTATTATTATTATTAATTATATTATTATTATTATTATTATTATTATTATTATCTATTATTATTATTATTATTATTATTATTATTATTATTAGTAGTAGTAGTAGTAGTAGTAGTAGTATTGAGAGTAAGCTCTAAAATCGTAGGGGTCATTCAGTGACTGAAGAATGAAAGGTAAACAGGAGAGTGGTAGCTCTCCTTTCATGGATCAAGAGCCCCATCACCAGCACTCCTGTGACATACATGTGGCCAGATTCAAGACTCTTTTAGCGATCCGAAACCAAGCCTTCCTCGTCCACCGCTTGGTCAACCAGGTTGTTGGTGCTAGCGGCCTGCAGGTTCACAAAGCTATCACAAGTCGGCTGATCCAGCGCTTGTATGAAGAATCTGTCCAGCTGCTTGTTGAAAAATTCAGTCTTCGTTCCGACAATATTTCTGATATCTGCTGGTAGTGCGTTGAAGAGTCTTGGGCCTCGCATGTTGACACAGTGCTCTCTAATTGTGTCCAAGCTTCCCATACTCCTCACTGGGTCTATTCAACACTTTATCCCATAACTTTCACTCCAGTAGGTTACCTGGAGGCTGTGCTACCTGGAGGGTGTGTTACCTGGAGGGTGTGTTACCTGAAGGGTGTGTTACCTGGAGGGTGTTACCCGGAGGGTGTGTTACCTGGATGGTGTGTTACTTGGAGGGTGTGCTACCTGGAGGGTGTGTCACCAGGAGGGTGTGTTACTTGGAGGGTGTGTTACCTGGAGGGTATGTTACCCGGAGGGTGTGTTACCTGGAGGGTGTGTTACCTGGAGGGTGTGTTACCTGGAGGGTGTATTACCCGGAGGGTGTGTTACCTGGAGGGTGTGTTACCTGGAGGGTGTATTACCCGGAGGGTGTGTTACCTAGAGGGTGTGTTACTTGGAGGGTGTGTTACCTGGAGGGTGTGTTACCCGGAGGGTGTGTTACCTGGAGGGTTGTGTATCCTGGAGGCGTGTGTTACCTGGCAGGTGAATGTATTACCCGGAGGTGGTTAACCTGAGGTGTTTTCCGTGGGTCATCGCCTCCGGTCCACAGTCAGACTCTGGCCTCCGTGATCAGTGAGTATGCCTGGGACACAGAACCTCCAGGTGTTCCTCCACGTTAATATTATAGTCATGTATCGCGTCACATTTCAAGATCTTTCGCATTCTTTGCGTCGTCAAGAGCTATCAATTTTTTTGCAAGACAACAGCAATATCACAGAGTGTGATACGGCTGCAAAACTGTCTGCAATATGCATGCTCTACTACGCACGAGACTGGAAAGATCTGGACTAAAATTTCAATCCCCATGTAACCTTGTTCACCATTATTAAGATCACACCATTTTTTTTGCATGTCAAAACAAATATCAGTATATCCACTGAAATTCATGAATTTTAATAAGCAGTTATTATTGTAGTAATATTGCTGAAATAAATTTGTAATACAAGTGAAACATATTAAAAAAATTGATTATGCACACTTTGTGGCTTCAAGACAGACATTTACCAGCAACATGAATACTTTTTACAGTTTTCTTCGAATTGGTTAAACTCAGTTGTTTAACAAGTGGAAGACAGTTGCAGAATGTTACACCTGATTTGGGTAGCCCAGGATCATTAACACAGGAAGTTTTTCTGAAGTTTATCTCTCAGAATGTGGGTTAGTTTACATCTAGTTTTGTGTGTGTGTGTGTGTGTGTGTGTGTGTAATTCATGTATATGTGGTTGTAGGGTCGATTCACAGCTCCTGACCGCTTCTTTGCTGGTGGCTACTAGGTCCTCTCCTGTGTACATACATATAAGTAACTCACCTAATTTGTGTGTGTGTGTGTTGTTTGTGTGTTAGTGTAGTGTGTTTTGATGCGATGTGTGTGTGTGTGTCTGCCACGTGTTTATCTGGTCCTGTGTGTTCGAGTGTTCTTTCCAACAATGACAGCAAAATGCAGCGAGAAATCGCTTAGGAAAAGAAAAAATGTCGTCTAGTATTAAACGACACATTTAAACGCAGTGATAAGATTTCACTGAACTGCACGAAAACTTTTGTTGAACATCACACGAGTTTATCACTACTGAGCCTAGTATTCGGCAACCTTTCTCAAAATCAGCACAGCCTTAACTAGCGAGTTATCACAGCTTTAAGTAGCAAATAAAAGTTGACAATTATCACAGCTGTACATTGCAGTCTGCTTAAATCTCCAGTGCAGCACCAACACCATTTCTCACTGTCAATTCTTGCACTCTGGTCTGCACAATCGGAACAGTATTCCGCAAAGCAAGTTAAACTCTCTCAGCCAGCATGCACACGCCTCTCTCTAAGGCAGCAGTTTTCCTCCTTCTCCTATTCTCTTTGTCTTTATTCCTCCTCCTCTCCTCCTGTTTTGTCTTCTTGTTTATTGGTTGTGTGGGCCTGTGTTTCGAATAACACCCTTGATCTTACAGCCAAAGAAGATAATTTCTGATCTCCAGACAAGAAGAACTGTGTTGTGTGTGTGTATGTGTGTAGTGTGTGTGTGATGTGTTTGATGTGTCACACTGAGCTACCGACCCTTGGGAATACTTCTACTTTAGGCTCCTAAACTAGCCATTATGTCTTATCATTTACCTGATCAAGCAGACGCGGTGTAGTTAACTTTTTCAATGTGCGGCTATTTTTACTCTCTCCTCTCACTCTCACTCTCTCTCTCACTCTCTCTCTCTCTCTCTCTCTCTCTCTCTCTCTCTCTCTCTCTCTCTCTCTCTCTCTCTCTCTCTCTCTCTCTCTCTCTCTCTCTCTCTCTCTCTCTCTCTCTCTCACTGTAGTTGCAGTGTATAAACTACAATAAAGTTTATATATAATTTCTCTCACAAAATCACATTCAATATGGTGATGAGAGAGAGAGAGAGAGAGAGAGAAAGAGAGAGAGAGAAAGAGAGAGAGAGAGAGATCTTCGCCCTAAAATCTCGAAACCAGAAGTCAAAATGACATTTTAAACGTCTCCACGTGTGTGGAGAAAAAAAAACATTAGGGGGGAGGGGGCATTTCTTAGCCCCTGAAATTAAATTCTGAAACCCTATTAGAAACTTCAGCGCTGAAATTGGCATCCGGAATGCATCATAATGGCAGGCATAGACGAGTAGGACGGCCATACTAAACACACTACCCCCTGTAGGAACGGATTGAGGCGTGTTCCTCTGTTCTGAGGATCACGTTAAGGTAAATACCTTCAGATACACACACACACACACACACACACACACACACACACACACACACACACACACACACACACACACACACACACACACACACATGAAGAGCAGGGGCAGGAGCTCGGACTCGACCAGCGAACCTCGAACTAGGGAGGTACAACTATGGTGAGTAAACACATCACACACACACACACACACACATCAGACCATCATCACACACACCAACACACAACAAAATGCATTAACAGGGCGGGCTCTGCAATGGATCAGGGAAAACCTGACAGGAGAGGCAACAACGAGTCATGGTACGTGAAGTGGTATCACAGTTGGGCGCCTGTGACGAGCGGAGGGGGCCCACAGGGTCAGTTCTAAGACCAGGCTATTTTTGATAATGCGAACGACATGAGGAAGGAATACTCTGAAGTGTCCCTATTCGCAGATGATGTGAAGACTGATGAGAAGAATAAATCGGATGAGGATGAGGCAGGAACTGCAAAGAACCTGGACAGGCTGGTACTGGTCCAGAAACTTGCATCTCGATTCAACCCTGCCAAATGCAAAGTCATGAAGATTGGGAGGGGCAAAGAAGACCGTAGACAGAGTATAGGCTAGGTGGACAAAGACTACAGACCTCACTCAGGGAGAAAGATCTTGGGGTGACCATAACACCGAACACGTCACCGGAGGCACACATCAACCAAATAACTGCTGCAGCATACGGGCGCCTGGCAAACCTGAGAATAGCGTTCCGATACCTTAATAAGGAATCGTTCAAGACGCTGTACACTGTGTATGTTAGGCCCATACTGGAGTATGCAGCACCAGTCTGGAGCCCACACCTGATCAAGCACGTCAAGAAGTTAAAGCACAAAGGTTGGCAACAAGGCTAGTCCCAGAGGTCAAGGGAATGTCGTACGAGGAAAGGTTGAGGGAAATCGAACTGACGACACTGGAGGATAGAAGGGTAAGGGGAGACATGATAACGACATACAAGATACTGCGGGGAATAGACAAGGTGGACAGAGATAGGATGTTCCAGAGAGGGGACACAGAAACAAGGGGTCACAACTGGAAGCTGAAGACTCAGACGAGTCACAGGGATGTTAGGAAGTATTTCTTCAGTCACAGAGTCGTCAGGAAGTGGAATAGCCTAGCAAGTGAAGTAGTGGAGGCAGGAACTATACATAGTTTTAAGAAGAGGTATGACAAAGCTCAAGAAGCAGAGAGGGAGAGGCCAGGTAGCGATCAGTGAAGATGGGGGCACAGGAGCTAGTCCGACCCCACAAACCACAATTAGACTAATACAAACACACACACACACACACACACACACACACCATAACAACAATACACGTCGTAACATACGTACTAAATACGTACAAAATACGTACACAGGGATAGACAGACATACAGACACACATACACATATATACATAAACACACGAATTGAAAAACACAGAAATATCCGTACATACACATGCAGATGCACACACCAAAGCACAGATGTGCACACAAACGTAGCATAAAACTACACATAAATACAGACATACATTTCAGCATAAATTTACATGCACTCAAATACACGTACACACATGCAGACGATATACATACACAAGCGAACAGATGTGCACACACAAAAACTGACTCACGTATACACGTACACACGCACACATACAGACAGATTTACATAGACACAAGGACATACAGACATACCAATCGACACAGACGAGCCAACACCCTTCACAACCCCCTCCCCTTTAACCCCTTCCCCTTCACCCTCCCCCTTCACCCTCCCCCTTCACCCTCCCCTACACCTCCAATTCCCCTCTCCCAACAACCTGGTTGATCAGGCCAGCAACCGGAAGGCCTGGTCTGGCACCTGGCCGAGGGGGCGCTGACCCCTCGATATTTACTGCAGGTAATTCCCCTCCCCTTTCCACCCACATCTTATTCCCCACAACTCCCTCCCCTCCCCACACCCCCAACATTCAACCTTCCACCCACAAATACAAACGAGAAGACAATATTCAACCGAAGTCAATTTCCATCCTGTCTGGCGCATGTGTGGTAACAATCCTGAAGAATATCTCCCCAGGGTGTAATATCTCCCCATGATGTAATATCTCCCCAGGGTGTAATATCTCCCCATGATGTAATATCTCCCCAGGGTGTAATATCTCTCCATTATGTAATATCTCCCCATTATGTAATATCTCCCCATTATGTAATATCTCCCCATTATGTAATATCTCCCCATTATGTAATATCTACCCAGGGTGTAATATCTCCCCAGGGTGTAATATGGTGACTTATATCATGTAGAAAGGCGGAAAGTATTGCAAGAGGCGTGCAAAAAGACACGTGTGTGAGAAAGCTGTGTGTATGAGCGAGGAGAGGCAAGAAATGGCCTAGGATAGGTAGGCTCGACCACAAGAAAAAGTTTTTTTTTTGCCTATTAACGAGTGATGGTTTTCAGGTGGTGGTTGTAGTGGTGGTCGTCAGGTGGTGGTTGTAGTGGTGGTCGTCAGGTGGTGGTTGTAGTGGTGGTGTGGTGGTGGTTGTCAGGTGGGGGTTTAGTGGTTGTGGTAGTGGTGGTTGGTGATGGTGGTAGTGGTGGTGGTGGTGATGGTGGTTGTGTGTGATTGTGGTAGTGGTGGTTTGTGGTGGTGGTGGTGGTGGTGTGGTGGTAGTGTGGTGGTAGTGATGGTGGTAGTGGTAGTGATGGTGGTAGTGGTAGTGATGGTGGTGGTGGTAGTGATGGTGGTAGTGGTAGTGATGGTGGTGGTGGTAGTGATGGTGGTAGTGGTAGTGATAGTGGTGGGTGGTGGTAGTGATGGTGGTAGTGGTAGTGATGGTGGTGGTGGTAGTGATGGTGGTAGTGGTAGTGATAGTGGTGGTGGTGGTAGTGATGGTGGTAGTGGTGGTGGTTGGTCAGGAGCTATGGCT
The DNA here is from genome assembly GCF_026875155.1 of Cherax quadricarinatus. Lineage (NCBI taxonomy): Eukaryota > Metazoa > Arthropoda > Malacostraca > Decapoda > Parastacidae > Cherax > Cherax quadricarinatus. The sequence goes on from NC_069434.1 coordinate 18,478,441, forward strand.
CATGAACGCTGGTGGAAGCTTTTAAAACGTCGCGTTGACGACGTCTCAAAATCTGTCGCCTGTCTCTCCCCTCACTGTCTACAGTAAGATGGAGAAACAGACGTAATAAGCACGAGCGTTGTACCGGGGGCGATGTTTCGCCCAGTGAGTGCCCCACGAGGGTTTAGCGCTTCATTCCCTCCTGCTCATCACGAGGCGGGAATATTGTTAACCATTACACGATTTGTATATAAAAAAGCAAAAAAAAAAAAAAAATTGTGTGTGTATTTAAAATTGATCGTCATCTGTTTATTTCTATTTTTTATTAATGTAATCTTTATTGCTATTTTTTTCTGTCGTATTGCCATAATTTTTTTTTATAATCGGGTCTAGTTCCTCCTGGAAAACAGTATTGTCGACTGTCTTATCTTCCTCCTCTTCCTATATCTCACTTTCCCCTCTTCCTCCTCCTCTCCTCCTCCTCGTCTTACTGCTTCATCTCCTTATTTGTAGCATCTTCAGTTGACGTCAAGTACAGGTGTCGGTCTCTGGTCTGAGTCGTGGAGCTGCTGACGGCTCAGTCACAAGTCTCCAGGAGTTAGTCGAGACGCTGTCTGTCTGCTTCTCTGTCTGTTTGCCCGTCTGTATACCTGTCTGTCTGTCTGACTGCCTCTCTGTCTGCCTGCCTGTCTGTCTGCCCGTCTGTATGCCTATCAATTTACTTGCTTATCTATGGGTGAACTTGCCTTTTTAACCCCAGCCCGGAGAATCTCCCCGTCTGGTACTGTTATTATCTCGTAACTTGAGCGCTGTCACACCTGCTCTTGAAACTGTGCACGCAGTTTTCACAGCATTTTCAGCGTCCCAACTTACCCTGACCGTGGAAGGCGCAATGCTGTGGCAGGAGCAATTCACAGCTTACAAATGGGAGATAAATTTTTAGTAGTGAATTACACTCCCGTATTCTTTTTGCTCTTTCTCTCTCTCTCTCTCTCTCTCTCTCTCTCTCTCTCTCTCTCTCTCTCTCTCTCTCTCTCTCTCTCTCTCTCTCTCTCTCTCTCTCTCTCTCTCTCTCTCTCTCTCTCGATTATCTCCTGCCATTTTTCTCTCTATTTCTTTCGTTACTTTCTCTTTCCTCAAGTGAGAGCAAGAGTGAATGTTGCCATCGGTGAATGTCCCATGAATAACTACCGGCTACTGCTCAATGTGTTCGGGTAAAAGAGAGGGGAGGTGAGTTGAAGTATTCGTGGTCAGAACCCCCGTTGCCTGCTGCGAGAACTGCAGAAGCAGGAAGTAACGACCTCCCAGCTGAAACAAGGTCATTAGGGCCACCATTACCAGCGGGATGGTCAGTGGAACGCGCCCTGAGCCCTGAATTTCCCTGCCTGGAGATTTCGGGTGCCAGCCATGCCACGGTGAGTGAGGTGATGGTGTCCGCTACTCACGTTTTGTGTGAGGTGTGGCGGAGGGAAGAGGCAGTGATAATCAATATATTTTACACTAGGGTGACACGAGAATGAAAACACATTTGTCACTGACTCTCTGCTGGCTCTGCCCACTCACAGACACCCCATAACACTAAGCAGACATCAGACTCCGTTGTTTCCCGAAGCCGGGTACTTCAGCAGAATGTTGAGCAGTAGCCAGCCCCTTTATGCCGTCCACGAGAGATGTTAAGACTTCTTGTAAATAATCCCAATATTCAGTAGCCTCACTCCCCTATCAGTTCAATTCCTCCCTTGTTCCCCTCTTTCAACTATAACAACATCCATTTTGGCTCAGTTGTCCCCATTCATAAAGGTCGTAGCAATAAAGGCGAAAGCCTCAGGCACTTAGACTTCTAATCGAAACTGCCGATACATAAGGGTGAAACTGGCCCACGCTTCTCCATCACAGAGAGGCACTGTGATGTACAGAGATAGTGTTAGAATCCTTGCTTCAGCATTCTTGAAGGATAGAGGGAATATTATTGAATACAAATTCAGCCAGAGAAAATTGGGACTATTACAGCGAAAGGGGAATATCGCCTATTACAAAGATTGGGAATGTCATCAAAGCAGTAGCAGGGAATATCACGTAAATTAAATTCAGAAAATAGCGCTGATTACACTTTGGGGGAATATTGGCAGTGAATATCGCCTACTACATTAACAAAATTAACAAGAAGAAATGAGAATACTCATCACTAATTACCTATTTAACGTGGAAAAAAAGAGGATAAAAATTACTCATCAGTGAGAGATCAAAAGATTATATATATTTCCGAGTTTCTTGCGTAACTCAAGAATAGTATATATATATATATATATATATATAATATATATATATATATATATATATATATATATATATATATATATTAATATATATATATTTATATATATATATATATATATATATATATATATATATATATATATATATATATATTATATATATATATATATCAAAACAACCACTGTGAAAGAATAGAGAAATTCCAAGCGCTTTCGTGACTACTCACATTATCAAGGAACTATGAAAGAAAAGCATCCAAGGAAGGTATATAAGGGGTCTGGCCAACACCTCACTATCAGATCCCACAAAATTTATGAAATAGGTAATGATTTAAAATACCCAAGAAATGTAATTGATAAATCTTTTAAAGTTGCTAGAAATACTTTTTACAATCCAAAAAGGGACAACCAGCCTTATTCAACTAAAAATATGTTGGTTCTCCCTTACCATGAAAACTTGGTTGATATGCCTTCTCTTCTTAAGACTTTTAATATTAAAGTTGTATTCAAAAATCTTGATACAGTAAAAAAAACTTTTGATAAAGAATTCCCCCCAAAATGCTGAAGGATGTGTCTATAAGATTCCTTGTAAAATTTGCGATAAAGATTATTACGGTCAAACTGGTAAAATTCTCGAACATAAATATAGCATTAGAACTGGACAAGATTCCAATGCTCTATTTATACATGTAAGAGATTTTAACCATCCAATTGATTTTCAAAAAGTTGAGAAAGTAGTATCAAGAAAGTCCATGGTCGACAGGAATTTAATTGAATCTTGTTTCATAAAAAGCAGTTTTGACAATAATATGAATATTTCCTTTGGTTTATATAAATTAGATCCATTTATAATTAATAGAATTTGGGAAGAATTTAATAATACACTGGACAAATAATAATTTTTTAAAATTTTCTTGGGTAGAATAGTTTGTGGGTGAGTTGTGCAAAGGACCTATCCAAGTTGGGTCGGCGCGCGTCAGGTGTTTAACTGTTGTGGGATCTGATAGTGAGGTGTTGGCCAGACCCCTTATATACCTTCCTTGGATGCTTTACTTTCATAGTTCCTTGATAATGTGAGTAGTCGCGAAAGCGCTTGGAATTTCTCTATTCTTTCACAGTGGTTGTTTTGCATATTCTGAAATCACCTGTTTACTGTGATCTTATTGCATATATATATAATATATATATATATATATATATATATATATATATATATATATCTATAATATATATATATATATAATAAATATATATATATATATAATAGTACATATATATATATAAATACATACATATATAATATATATATATATACTATATATATATATATATATATATATAATATAGTATATATAAATAAATAAAGAGTTGGTATGCACTTGCCCTTCGATCTATCAGGAGTAGACAGAAGACACGCGGTACCTAGACTGGTTCCAACGTTGTTCGGTCAGCACCCGGATTCGTTACGTCGTACTCTGATGCATTCCACTGGGGTTCCCACCGTACCCCGATCTGTTTTTCCTGGGCCTCGTTCCATCGGACCCTTTCCACTGATATTTCGACCGACCCCGACTTTTTGAGTTTTTTGAGTTCATTCCGCAAGCGTATTAACAGTTCCCCAAGGATCATTCCACTGGCCTATCCACCCTCCCCACCATCATTCCACTGGCCTATCCACCCTCCCCACCATCATTCCACTGGTCTATTCACCCTCCCCATGATCATACCATTGGCGTATCCACCCTCCCCAGCATCATTCCACTAGTGTATCCACCCTCCCCAGCATCATTCCACTAGTGTATCCACCCTCCCCAGCATCATTCCACTAGTATATCCACCCTCCCCAGGATCATTCCACTCGGAGAATGGGGTGACTGAGGGAGTACAAGCGTTATATCAACACTGTGATGGCTGGTGAAGGGGAATAAGATAATTAACTCTTAATTGCTGCCATTATTAACACAAAATCATTAAAATTTTTGTTCCGTTGTACTTCACTAATGGCATTTATTTTTTTTTACACGGAGTTTGACAAGGTCAGGTTAAGGATCCCTAGCTTTATTGACCAGCTATTTACAACTTAAGGATTCCTAACTTTATTGACAAGCTATTTACAACTTAAGGATTCCTAACTTTATTGACAAGCTATGAGCTCTCTCTCTCTCTCTCTCTCTCTCTCTCTCTCTCTCTTAATCTAGAAAACTTCTGAGAGTAATTAAGGCTGAGGTATTTAATTAAAACTCTCTCTCTTGCTCTCTCTCTCTCTCTCTCTCTCTCTCTCTCTTTTGAGAGTCATACAGAGTAGAGACAGAGAAATTTCTCCAAGCTCCAAGCTCCCCACCCATTTCCAAGCTTCCCTTACCAATTTCTAAGCTCCCACCCATTTCCAAATCCTCCACAAAGCTTTTCCCAACCCATTTCTAGGCTTCCCCCACCTATTTCCAAGCTCCCCCACCCCATTACGAATCCTCTCCATTTCATTTCCCATTCCTTATTCCCGCTTCCCCAGTCACCACCTTTATTCAAGAAATTCTTATCTTCTTCTCCTTATCCCCGTCATTCGTTACTCCGCTGTCACTGTGGTGAACGAAGAGGAAATGAAGGAATTGCAGAAGGAGAGGGAGGAGATGAACAGCGATAAGGACGGAAATGTAAGAAAATGGGGCGAGAAAGGAGTGAAAAGAAGAAAGGGTTAAGGAAATAACAAGAATGAAAGGGATTGGGTTTTAGGGAGTAAAGTGACAGAGGAGGAAGAGAGATTGAAAGAAGAGGAGGAGGAGGAGGAAGAGGAGAAGGAGAAAGAGGAGAAGGAAGAGGAAAGAGGAGGAGGAGGAGGAAGGGGAGGAGGATGTAAAAAGATTTGTAAAGAGAGGGGTGAAATTAAGGGAAGGGGACTTAGAAAGGGAGAGGGGAGAATAGGGTCATAGAAAGACAAGGGGAAAGGGAGAGAGAGAGAAAAAGAGAGAGAGAGAGAGAGAAACAAAGAGAAAAAAATTACAAACCCACTATAATTTTTCACAAATTATATGTTTACTGCAAGTTGCCACAAGTTGCCACAAGTTGCCATAGCTTCTCTCCCAGGTTGACATAAGCGTTCCACCAGTCGCCATATTACGCCCACAAGTCGCTCTAAGTTGTCTTAAGTTGGGCGCCCCTCACTGCTGGCGCTGCCACACAACAAATTTACCTAAGTTAGCTTAAGTTGCGCTAACTTGGTCATTGCTCACCAAGCGACGACAACCTGTCAAGTCATTTGTAATAATCTCCCGAGAATATTCTTGATATTAACCCCCACCATAATGGTAATCGTAATATTCTCCGTGGAATGTTTGGAATATTCTCAGCAGAATATTCTGCAATATTCTTCATAGAATATTCTGCAATATTCTTCATAGAATATTCTGCAATATTCTTCATAGAATATTCTGCAATATTCTTCATAGAATATTCTGCAATATTCTTCATAGAATATTCTGCAATATTCTTCATAGAATATTCTGCAATATTCATCATAGAATATTCACAAAATTCTCCCATAATATTCGTAATATTCGTCTTTATCAATCTTACATATTAACCCATGTTTCTAACATCTCAGATATTAACCCATTATTCTTACATCTTCGATATTAACCCATGAGTCTTACATCTTCGATATTAACCCATGCTTCTAACATCTCAGATATTAACCCATACTTCTTCTTTCTTTCCCCTATTTCCCCTTCTTTCTTTCTCCTATTAATTCTCTCAGTTTACTTTCTTGAGAGACTTTCTTTCCTCCTTCTTTCTTTCTTCCTGCCTTACCCTTCTCTGTCTGTCTGTCTATCTGTCTGTCTGTCTGTCTGTCTGTCTGTCTTCCTCTCTCTCTCTCTCCTTCTCTCTCTCTCTCTCTCTCTCTCTCCTCTCTCTCTCTCTCCTCTCTCTCTCTCTCTCTCTCTTCCAATCTTCTGCACGTCACTTTTTACTCTTCTTTATTTTCTTTCTCTGTGTCGTCTTTTCGTCCTGTTTTCTTTCGTCTCGCATTCAATCTCTTTCTCTGTTTCTCCAATTCGTTCGTCTGTCATTTACAACTTTTATTCTGTTCTTTCCGCTGTTGCTTTTATTTTTCTCTTCTCTCCCTCATTCCCTATTCTCACCATTCGCTGTTCCATTCTCTTTCTGTTATTTTTTTTGTCCCTACGGCATTTTGTGTCTCTCATTTTGCGTTTGTCACTGCTCTTCTCCTTTCTTTTTGTTTGATTTTCATATCCTTCATTCATTCTTGTTCCATGTCTTAATCTTTCCATTTCTCTTTTTTTCCTTATCTCCCTTTCTTCTTCTTTTTCTTCTTTTTCTTCTTTTTCTCCTTCTCTCTTCCTCCTTTTCTTTATTCTCATTCTCTCCTTCCCATCCTCGTTATCCTCCTCGCCATCTTCTTTCCTGCTTTTCTTTTTCTTCCCCTTCCCCTTTCTTCCCACCTCCTTCTTCTCCACCCTAACCTCTTCCTCCTTCTTCTGCAATCCTCCTCCTCCACCTCTTCCTCAACACCTAATTCCCGTCATAGGAGTGTGTCTTCCTACTCTCCCTAACTGCTGCTGGAGCTACAGTCTTCAACTGGAGAGCTAAACCTTTTAGAATAATGTCTGGTGGTCTCCATGGCCCACCACAAGAACAGCAGAATGAGGAGGAGGAGGGGGAGGAGGAGGAGAGGGGCAGAAAAGAAAAGGAAGAGCAAGAGGAATAAAAGTATAAGAGGGAGAGAGAGAGAATAACAGAACAAGGAGCCAAGGTAAGGACCTCAGGTGTGTTCTCTCGGTCTGTGTGTCTGTGTTGTACCTTCCAACACTGCAGGTTTGCTCAGAGTCTTGTATAAATGTTATTCCTGGCTTCTTCAGATGTGGTTCCCCTTCGAAAGAAATGTTCATCAAAGATTTACCCATATTTCCTAAAGTAACAAAATTCTATCGAATATTTTGGAATATTTTCTCCTTAAGGACTAATACATATATATATATATATATATATATATATATATATATATATATATATATATATATATATATATATATATATATATATATATATATATATATATATATATATATATATATATACACAGAGAGAGAGAGAGAGAAAGAGAGAAAGGAAGAAAGTGTTCTCTGACCATTGCTCGCAATTTCTTCTTGTGGTTCCTTGTGAGAAAAAACTTTCTGGTGTATGTACTAGTGTCCTTACCTCCTGAGGCGTTTGGTCGACATATGTTGTCACTGCTGCTTTGAGAAGGATTCCTGCTGTTATTGCTAGTGTTATCAGTGTTACTTTGAGCAGTATTGCTACTGATACTGCTGTTATTACTGTTATCACTGTTACTGTGGGTAAGTTTTGTTAATATTATTGTTATTACTGTTTTTTACTATTATTTTGAGAAGTATTGTTGTGTTGGGCTTAGGGCAATAAGAAAACCTTTTAAGCCCTTTAAGCAACAAGGAACAGGAAAACATATCCTGCTCAAAGTCAAATTCATTCGGTGGTTCAATTGGAAATAATTTTTAAGGTTCTTTCAGATATTTATTAAGTTGCTTAATAAACCGCACAAACACTTAAGACACATATCAGCACTGTCAACATGAAATGAGTTCGTTGTTGCAACTGACAGCGAGGGATAACTCCTTGAAGCTCTCCACACTAAAGACACTTGAATGCTTCTTGAAGACACAGCGACAGTCAAGAGCTCCGAGGAACTCGGGTACAAGACCGACCAGTGTTGGAGAATCGCGAAGGAACCTCAAGAGGGGCCCAAGGTTAGCTCCAGTAAGCAACATGTGACTCTCTCCAAAGGTGAGGGTGAACTGTGTCGTCTATGAGAGACCAGTTGATGACTGACTGAGGTCAACTCCCACAGCCCCAACACTGGGTGTGATGACGGTGACTCACAGTGGTACGGCAGACACCGGCAGGTAAAATGTAACTGGTGTATCCTACCTAAGATACAGCTAAATCAAGTAATTGTATAAAGTAGGATATTTTCTTTTTAGCTAATAATGGAAATATCTCCGATATACAATTATGATAATAAAATTGCACAATATTAAATATACAAAATGTTTAAATAAGCAGATTAATTCAGGGTTCGCAATATGTTGCTATTACTACCGTTATTACTGTTATTTTTGCTGTAATCATGAGAAGTATTTTTGCTATTACTGTTGTTATTACTCTTGTTACTGTTATTTTGAGAAGGATTCCTACTGTTATTATTATTATTATTGTTGTTGTTGTTATTTCAAGTGGAAATGTTACTGTTGCCGTTATTAATACTGTTATCATTGTCACTCTGAGTAATATTGTTACTGTTAGTGTAATTACTATTGCTGTTCAATGATACTTTGAGTACTACTGTTACTACTACTGAAATTAGTACTACAGAAATTACTGTTACGACACTACTACTACTACTGTTGCACTACTGCTACTAGTACTCTGAACAGTATCATCACAAAAAGCCATGTCCCCTCTATTTCCTTTCTACTCTTTTTGTTTCAATATATGTACATATATATATATATATATATATATATATATATATATATATATATATATATATATATAATATATATATATATATATATATATATATATATATATATATAATTGCTCACAATAGTCGGCTTATAATTTGGCAGAGAAAAAATTATTTTTGGTTAATTAATGCAGATCAATTCCCTTTCACACTCGTAATTAAATTTTGTGAAGAAATATTTTTCAGTATTATGAACTAATATATATATAATAATATATATATATATATATATATATATATATATATATATATATATATATATATATATATATATAAATATATATATAATATAATATATATATATATTTATATATACATATTATATATATATAATTAATAAACAGGTGATATCACAACATGTAAAATAATCACAGTGTAAAAATAGTGAAATTCGAAGCGCTTTCGTGACTCCTCACATTATCAAGGAATAGTGAGAAATCACGAAAGCACTTCGAATTTCACTATTTTTTCACTGTGATTATTTTGCATATATTTATGTGCATCAAAGTATTAAACATCAACATTGCTGTGTTCAAGATAACTACGCAATTAGCTATTTCAAGACCTATTTAAAATACATAAACAAACGTTACTGTGAAGTTCTCAAAATAATTTCTTGGAGATAATTGATAATTCCAGCATACTTAGGTGGATAATTAGTTTGAGGTATGCTAATTAGACTAAGGTAATTTATGATAAAATTATTAAAGCATTCTTTGCTGTGGTTTAAGCTGCGGGTATTGATAAAATTTGCAATATAATTATGCATGATAAACTATGTTAATGTGGGTGCAATTAACACCGCTGTGATTTAATGACCTGCGTAAATTGGCAGTTCGTGTAAATTATGGAGATTCGTATATGCTTAATTGTTTGTGCTATTTGATGGTGTTTTGGGTTGGAGGGAGGAGGATCGAGGCCTCTGTGGGCGAGCTGGGTCTCTGTAACTGAGCTGAAGGGAAATCCAGGCCTCCACAACTACGCTGAAGGGGAATCCAGACATCCATAACTAAAATGAAGGGATTCCAGGCCTTTATAACTACGCTGAAGGGGAATCCAGACATCCATAACTACACTGAGGGGGAATTCAGGCCTTCATAACTACGCTGAAAGGGAATTGAGGCGTCTATATCTTAGATGGGGAGGGTTGAGAGAGAGAGAGAGAGAGAGAGAGAGAGAGAGAGAGAGAGAGAGAGAGAGAGAGAGAGAGAGAGAGAGAGAGAGAGAGAGAGAGAGAGTGAGTGAGTGAGTGAGAGAGAGAGAGAGAGAGAGAGAGAGAGAGAGAGAGAGAGAGAGAGAGAGAGAGAGAGAGAGAGAGAGAGAGAGAGAGAGAGAGAGAGAGAGAGAGAGAGAGAGAGGACAGCGCGAAACAAGCTTTTATGCCACAAGACGGGCAGAAAGCAGCAACTTCACTCTGGCTGTACCCTTCTCCAGAACATCACTCCATCTGAGATCATACATACCCAGGATGACTCGAGTATGGAACACATTCGTTCAGCACAATGATGTCAACGAGATAACGTCAGTTGATCAAATGAAAATGCTGGCCCACAGATGGCTCCAACTTCATCCTGTTCCCTACTTGTATGTCTCATAACAATAAAAATGCTTTCAAATGAGCTGATGTAGGTAACAGCTCTTAGCTTGTCAATAAAGTTAGGAATCCTTAACCTGTAAATAGCTTGTCAATAAAGCTAGGGATCCTTAACCTTGTCAAACCATGTGTAAAAAAAAAAAAAAAAAAAAAAAAAAAAAAAAAAAAGAGAGAGAGAGAGACTTCAAAAATAGAGACAGATTCACAAGCAGACAGACTGACAGTTCAACCGCCAGACAGACAGACATCCAGCCAGACAAACAGACACCCAGACACTCACAGCCAGACAGCCAGACAGCCAGACAGCCAGACAGCCAGACAGCCAGACAGCCAGACAGCCAGACAGCCAGACAGCCGGCCAGACAGACACCCAGACACTCACAGACAGACAGACAGCCAGCCAGAGAGGCACAGGTCTGTCATACTGTGATCTCTTGCTTGGGGCTGCTGGAGACTATCTCGGGGCAGTAAGATGTTCAACTCGTGATAATAATACAAATTAGAGTATATCTGGCAGATGTGCCTTGCTACACTGTTGTTATCCAGGGTTTATGTTCATTGTTTGGTGCTAGTTTGTACCATGTTCTTTTGTAATGGTTGTAGTGGTGGTGGTGATAGTGGTGATGGTGCTGATAGTGGGAGTGGATATTACATTCGTGGTGAGTGGTGGGTGTTGGTTGGTGGTGATGGGTGGTGGTGGGTGGTGGTGGTTATAGTGGCAGTGGTGGCAGTTGGTTGTGGGTCGTGGTGGTTATAGTGTCAGTGGTGGTGGGTAGTGATTATAGTGGCAGTGGTGGTGGGTGTGGTGGTGATTATAGTGACAGTGGTGGTGGGTGGTGGTGGTGATTATAGTGGCAGTAGTGTGTATAGCACAAGGTATAATTCCTACGGGAACTATACCTTGTGCTCGTCCAGCTTATAAATCAAGCTTAACCTTCCTTGGGGAAGGGTAAGCTTGATTTATAAGCTGGAGTAGTGAGGGGTCAGGTGGAGGAATCTCTGGTACAGGCAGAGCTTTAAAGCTCTGTATGAGGACTTACAGAGCAGGTAAGCTTGGCTGCAACATCCCTGTGGTACTGGAGCTGCTACTGGAGCTGCTACTGGAGCTGCTACTGGAGCTGCTACTGGAGCTGCAACTGGAGCTGCTACTGGAGCTGCTACTGGAGCTGCTACCGCAGGTTGAACTCTTCAGTAAACAATATTCTAGTGTACCAGTACCAGTTTACGTCGCAACTTCTCTGTAAACTCGGTATCCCTTGTTATTTAACATTAATATTCTTGAGTTGTATAGCTGAATAAGAGTTTATAAGATAATTGTCGGTAACATATAATCCTGAATTGTTCTCTAATCCATGATTACCTTGTTATTGATACGTCTTTAAGGTTGATGACAAAGTGATTTGTGGAGAAAGTGAGGATAAGAGAGTTACCCTTGTTCAAGCTTATTATTTCTTACTGGATGTCACATTGTGAGTTAGTTATATAATTCTCTCTCTCTCTCTCTCTCTCTCTCTCTCTCTCTCTCTCTCTCTCTCTCTCTCTCTCTCTCTCTCTCTCTCTCTTCCATCTTCAGAAGAGAAAATACTGTGTGTATGTGTGTGTATGTGCGTTTGTGTTTGTGGGTGTGTGTGTGTGTTTGGTTTGTGTTGTGTGTGTGTGGTGTGTGTGTGTGTGTGTGTGTGTGTGTGTGTTTGTGTGTGGTGGTGTGGTGTGTGTGCGTGCGTGTGTAGAGTCGTAAAAACACAGCCGTCCAGCAAAACTCTCTCGTCTCTACCTCGTGTGTGGAAGAAACGCAATAAAAAAAGCACCATCTTTCTCGTTTTTTGTTTTTATAAGTTTATATAATAATAATATATATTATATTATATATATAAAATATTAAAATATATAATATATATATATATATATATATATAATATATATATATATATATTTATTTATTTATTTCTTCTTGCAGTTGTCATGAAGAATGTAGGTCGCCCATTTTGTTGTCTGCGAGTTAGGCTGGAAAGTGTTCTGTTCTCTGTTCTTCTCCACCACTGCTTCTACTATTGCTTTTATAAATGCTACAACTATGGCTATTATTTCTATAACTCCAGCTGCTACTATCACTACTTCTAGTACCGGAGATGATACCTCAAATACTTTAGCAATTTCTGCTGCTACTACAACTATTACTGTTACTACAACAACTATTACTGTTACTACTACAACTATTACTGTTACTACAACAACTATTACTGTTACTACAACAACTATTACTGTTACTACAACAACTATTACTGTTACTACAACAACTATTACTGTTACTACAACAACTATTACTGTTACTACAACAACTATTACTGTTACTACAACAACTATTACTGCTACTACAACAACTATTACTTTTACTACAACAACTATTACTGCTACTACAACAACTATTATTGCTACTACAACAACTATTACTGCTACTACAACAACTATTAATGCTACTACAAGCAACTATTACTGGTACTACAACAACTATTACTGCTACTACAACAACTATTAATGCTACTACAGCAACTATTACTGGTTCTACAACAACTATTACTGTTACTGCAACAACTATTAATGCTACTACAACAACTATTACTTGTACTACAACAACTATTACTGCTACTATAACAGCTATTACTGCTACTACAACAACTATTACTGTTACTACAACAACTATTACTGGTACTACAACAACTATTACTGTTACTACAACAACTATTACTGCTACTACAACAACTATTACTGTTACTACAACAACTATTACTGTTACTACAACAACTATTACTGTTACTACAACAACTATTACTGTTACTACAACAACTATTATTGCTACTACAACAACTATTACTGTTACTACAACAACTATTACTGTTACTACAACAACTATTAATGCTACTACAGCAACTATTACTGGTACTACAACAACTATTAATGCTACTATAACAACTATTACTGGTACTACAACAACTATTACTGCTATTACTACAAGTATTACTGCTACTTCAACAACTATTACTGCTATTACAACAAGTATTATTGCTACTTCAACAACTACTGCTGCTACTACAACAACTACTACATTGCTACTACAGCATCTACTACTGCTTCTACAACATATACTACTGCTACTACAACAAGTACTACTGCTGCTACTACAACAACTACTAGTTTTTGCGTCTAATACTGCATCCTTTTCACCAGAACTACAACTCCTACAACTGCTATTGCATTAACTACGTCTTCTGCTACTTGAGCTACAGTAACTATACAATCCTCTACAACTGCTACTGAAAATGATGGTTATGACGATAATAATAATAAAATAATAATAATAATAATAATAATAATAATAATAATAATAATAATAATAATAATTATTATTATTATTATTATTATTATTATTATTATTATTATTATTATTATCATTATTATTATTATTATAATAGTAATAATAATAATAATATTAATAATAATAATAAAAAGAAGAAGAAGAAGAAGACGAAGAAGAAGAAGAAGAAGAAGAAGAAGAAGTGGAAGAGGAATACTAATACGATAACAGGAATAGCTGTAGAATCAATCGATTGAATTTTACACATAAACAAGAGTGGCGTCCAATAGGGTAAAGGCTCGCCCTTGGGCCATAAAAGGAGCAGAGATTGGCACTTTGCAAACCACTAACACAAATCTCTATGCCAGAGAGGAAACAGGAGGCAATTGTCAAGGAAAGAGATGGAAAGTGGTTGAATGTATTTCCCAATATCCAAGCCAGGGGGCGGACAATTAGCTCTCAAGGGCAACGCGTTATCGTTACCTGGCATGTTATTTGGGAGGGGGAGGGGATGGAGAAGATAACCAGAAGAAAAAGGGAGAAGGAGGATAGAAAACCTTACACGAACGATAATTAGATCGATTGCTGTTATTAATACCGTTATTACTATTGTTATTTTTTATTTTTTTACTGTTTTTATTATGGTTTTCAATAATATAATAATAATAATAATAATAATAATAATAATAATAATAAATAATAATAATAATAATAATAATAATAATAATAATAATAATAATAATAATATTAATAATAATAATAATATTATTATTATTATTATTATTATTATTATTATTATTATTATTGTTATTATTACTATTATTATTATTATATAAGAGGTTGTAATAGATCAAAATAGATTGTGAGGGGTTGGGACCCACTGAGAGATACACATGTATCACTGTATATACAGTGAAAAATATGCGCATGTCTCAGTGAATATACACTGCGATGTGTATACCTCCCAGTATATATGTATAACTTGGGAGAATAGAATTCAATGCCATATATATATATAATATATATATATATATATATATATATATATATATATAATATATATATATATATATATATATATATATATATAATATATATAATATATATATGAAGGGGAAAGAACAAGAGACGACGAAGTGAAAGAAAAGAAAGAGAAAATAAGAGAAAGTATGATAACGAGCAGAAAAAAACACAGGTATCTTCCCAACTCATTATAAATTGCTTTTCAGTTTTTCTTTTTGCGGTTTTATTCAACTTTCAAATATTATCTTTCCTTTTTTTTCCTGATGTATAAAAAGACTATTATTTTTTTATTAAGTTCGGCAAGAATTTCCACGAGGACTGGGAAAAAATTATGAGAATGAGGTGGACAGTAAGAGAAGAGAGGAGAGAGAGAGAGAGAGAGAGAGAGAGAGAGAGAGAGAGAGAGAGAGAGAGAGAGAGAGAGAGAGAGAGAGAGAGAGAGAGAGAGAGAGATAGAGAGAGAGAGAGAGAGAGAGAGAGAGAGAGAGTAGGGGGCAGAAAGTGAGGGAACAAACACACAGACACATACACACAAATGCATATAAATTAGTGCATATACGTGTATGTAGATACAAATTCTCAGCTTATATACAGGTACTCTGATAGGCATATATACCTTTCAGAATATATACGTTATCATACACCACTCAGTGTGTATATCTGCTGTGGATTATACAATGTTGGTTAGTTAACTGGGTTTATATACAATCGTAAATAAACACCAGGAACACAAAACACATAGAACACAATAATCACAACACAACAAACACATCTACAACACAAGAGCAACACAACAAAGGTAATAACACAATTAAAACACAAAAAAAAACACACCAAGACAATCACAGCCCAAAAGAAACAACAACTCAAACAATAACACAACGCAACCAAATAAAACTACAGAACACAGTAAACAATCACTAAAACAATTAAAATAAATCACAGTCACATAAAACAATTAAAAAATCACTCAAAGAACAATTAACAATCACAATCACACCGCCACACATACAAACAACAATAAACTTTTCCCCTCACACACACACACACACACACACACACACACACACAAACTTTCTTTACCCAGAGATGTTAATAACATTTCAAACATCTCTCTCTCTTTCTCTCTCTCTCTTTCTCTCTCGGGAGATGAGAAATAACTCTGCGTCTTTATTATCCTCGCGTCAACCCGTCTCATTTCTCTCTCATTTCCTCATCCACTTTCTGCAGAAATTTCCCCTCAGGATGATTAATGTAATTTTGAGAAAGAATGATATGATTTCCAATACCATTTAAAGATCTTGGGGAGAGGAGAATGATATCTGATGTTATTTATATATAAATTATTTTATATATAAATTATTTTATATATAAATTACGTGATAAATGGCACAGTTAAGATATTTATCGAGAAATACGTTTCGCCCCTTGTGGCTTTACCAGTCTTGATGCAGAGAGAAATGTAGTATTTACTTCAAGTATATATACAAGGTATACAGTCCTAGCTGACATCAATGACATACTACTATATAGAAAGCCGCTTGTTATGCAGAGCATTTCGGACAAATTAGGTTAGTTTTGTCCCAGGATGCGACCCACACCAGTCGACTAACACCCAGGTACCCATTTTAAACTGATGGGTGAACCGGGACAGGGACAGCAGGTGTCTTATGGAAATACGTCCCTAATGTTTTCCAGCCGTACCGGAGGAGATTCGAATCCCGGATCTCAGTGTGTGAGCTGAGTGCACTAGCGATCTAGCTACGGGACACCCGTGAATGAATGGGGTTCAAAACTGACGCGAATCTGCCTAGCATGGACCAGTAGACCCACTGCAGTGCCTCTCTAGTCATACGGCAGTGTTGTGGTCGGGCAGCATCAATATGGCTAGAATACTGCTGAAGCTTCCTGAAGTCCATGTGACTGCTTTGGAAATTGAACTCCCAGAGGCTCTAGGGCAACTTCATTGCAGTAAAAAAAAACCTCTTTGACCAGCAGTTCTGCACTCTCCCACCTCATGATGTGGCCATGTGTGTTACGATGTTGGGCACCTGCCTTGCTCATATCATCACGACTGCAGGCGTTTCTGTGTTCTCTAATACGATGGTGCACGTCCCTGCCTGTTTCTTCTATGTATACCTTATTGCATCCCTGTCATATGACCAGCTGTGGGTCATACGACCCGCGTCAGGAAACACTTGTCCTGTTTCCTGGCAAACCTTACCTAACCTAACCCTATATGGGCTCCTTGTGCACCAGAACCAGTGCAGCAACTGGCTCCAACTTCATGTTGTTCTCTGTCCGTATGTTCATGGCAATAAAAAAATAAAGATAATGCTAGAGAAGGCTTTCAAATGGACTGAGGTAGGTAATGGCTTCCAGCTTTTAAATGAAGGTAGGAACTCTTATTTTAACCTTGCAAAACTCTTTGTGTTCAGAGAGAGAGATAGAGAGAGAGAGAGAGAGAGAGAAA
>NC_069434.1:18498196-18500696 GCF_026875155.1 Cherax quadricarinatus
GTGTGGATGACTCTAGGCTAATTTCATTCTGGTCCCTGTTTGTTGTACTAGTACAACGAGCAGTAGTATTCTCTGTGCTTTTGTATCTCTTACATATGTCCTTCGTGAGAAATCATGAAGGAGCTGAAAACAGTACTTTTTTCACTATGGTTATATTGCATATTAGGATATCATTTGTTTCCTTTCATTCTAAATCATATACACATACATTCAGTAACACATTCAGACACATCCGTACACATTCTGAGCGGCAATGTGAGAATGATATAGAATTAAAACCTAATTCTGAACCAAAGTTACTAAGTAGCCACATCAGAAGGAAGACAACATTGAAGGGAGAGGTAATAACACTAAAGAAGGAGGAAAGAAGGAAGGAAGGAAAGAAGGAAAGAAGGATGAGGTATCATATGAAATAACCAACAAGTCTGCCAGGAGTCGAGCAAAAAAACATTTAAAGAGATTTTCTCGAAGGCAACAGGAACATTACCAGAGAGTCAAAGAGAAAGCGCACACCAATGAATACTGAACACGATACACACAGCAGGAGAAGTGGTAAAGTAACTACTCCACGAACTGGATAAATGGAGGAGTGGTTGGAGCGCCAGGAAAGGAGTGGATTCGTAAATAAGCCCCAGCAATGTTTCAGAGATGGTAAGTTATGGTATGAACCCTGGTAACTGATACCCACAAATTGGTTTTAAAAGATACGAGAGCAAACACTACGATATGTTTATTGGAAAACGTTTCGGTTCTGGGACCTTGATGAAGGTCCCAGGAGAGAAATTTTTTTTTCTGATATGTCCTAGTGTTTGCTTACGAGTTATATTAAAACATGGTAAATCTTGTCCCACGAACCTTCCTGAGTTTTATGACAAGCTAAAAGAAATGAGGCGAGAGAGAGAGAGAGAGAGAGAGAGAGGAGAGAGAGAGAGAGAGAGAGAGAGAGAATGAGAGAGAGTAGAGAGGAGAGAGAGAGAGAGAGAGAGATAGAGAGAGAGAGAGAGAGAGAGAGAGAGAGAGAGAGAGAAATGATTGGGCAGCATATTCTTTGACTACAAGTCGGTGTCTGACACAGCACCGCACAAGAATGGGACATGAGCCGTGAGGAACGAATTCAGAGGAGGAACAACAGCTGATCAAAGAATACCTGACAGAAAGAAAACAACGACTGATTGTCCGAGAAGAGGTGTCAACATGGGCAAGCGTGACATACAGGCTTCCACAAGGATCAGCATTGGGACCTTGACTGTTTCTGGTGTACGTGAACGACGTTCTGGAAGAAACAGAGTGTGACGTTTCCCTCTTTGCAGAATGATGTGCATAAGGAAAATAAAGTTGGAAAGGATAAAGAAAGATTACAAATAACCTAAACAAGACTGATCCGCCAACAACTGCAAGGTTACGAAAATTGGGGAAGGCCTCAGAAGACCGGAGGAGGATTACAGCAAGAAACATTCCAGGATTAGCAAAGAAGCAAAGATATCACCTGAGAAGCACATCACCCACATACAGGTGAGTACACATAAGCGAGTACATATTAGTATATACACACACACACACACACACACTCCAACCAACCAAAGGCACTAATAAAAGACGTAACACAACAGCCTACATTAACAAATACATTAATTTCAGGTGTGGGGAACCTCCTCCACCAAAACAAAAGCCGTCGCTGTTATTACTCGCACAGGCACGCATACTAAGCCAAGAAATCTGATTGCATGCAGCACTACAAGGTCGATCAGGCAAGGAGATCGAGCCACGAAAGCTGATTGCATGCAACACCACAAGGCCGATCGGGCAAGAAGATCGAGGCACGAAACCTGATTGCATGCAACGCCAGCCTCGCACGGGCCTCCACTAGTTTGTTTTTGATATAAGGGTTCGCCAGCAGAATCCGGATTACCGGTTTATTGCGGCCGCTGGCGATAATGGCGAATATATGGTTCCTGCCAGCGCTTGTGGTGCCCTAACTCCTACTCTCCCATCCCTCCCCATCTCTAACTCTCTCTCTCTCTTTCTCTCTCTCTCTCCCTCTCTCTCTTTCCCTCTCTCTCTTTTGTACCTGGGGACGGATGATCCACCACCATAATATGACAGTGAGCAACTTCACTATCATTCCTGACTTCCGTCCTGCCTTTTTGCCTGCAGGTCTGTCTTCTGTCTAGCTGACCACAATTTTCTTCAGTCCAGGTGCGCCTTCCTGCCTTGCTCTGCTTGCCTACAAGCCATTATCTCCGTGTTGCTGGACTTCTCTCTTCTTCTTCTCCTCTTTATCTCTCATTCCCTCTCGCGCCTCTGTGTGTGTGTGTGTGTGTGTGTGCGTGTGTGTGTGTGTGTGTGTGTGTGTGTGTGTGTGTGTCTGTGTGTGTGTGTGCGATTCTCACTCCGTAAAATATATACGAGTAAACAGTCCTCAAGTTCCAGAAATACGAGTCATGTTTCTTCTCTCTCTCGCTCACTTTAGTTTCGAGTAATTCTCCTAATCTCCCAATTT
>NC_069434.1:18508196-18518196 GCF_026875155.1 Cherax quadricarinatus
TAGTCCCAAACAATAACTGGAGTGTCTCTGCTCTTACTCGTGGATATTACGCCTCTGTTTCCAAAACTTTTATAGGTGAGATAATCTGAAATAAGACCACAAGTGCTACTAGAAATGCACTTACAGACAAGATTTTGTTTACGCTACTATGCACCAATTTTCTTTTATTTACCAAAGGTGAAAGTTCTTTGCCGTGGCTTTCAGAAACAAAGCTTTTTATTCAGTTACTTTTTTTTGCTAGCACAGCGGGGCGAAACGTCGTACAGAGACACTGTTCATGTATCTTTCAAGTGGCACCACAAAACTGGGCCACGCATTAAAAATATTCATCTGCCATTAACTGGTAAAAAAGAATATGGATGGAACAGGTCCCAAATTCATTCCGTAGAGAGGAAACTTTAGACGAGGTTTCGGTCGGTCCTGGACCATTATCAAGCAGCTAAATAGATGGAAAGTTTGATTTTATTCTCAATTATCCGGTGTAAGTCGCAGTTAACTGAAGAGAAGGATTTAATTATTGATTTCCACTATGTGTTATGGTTTCAGGTTGTCCTCTTGGCGAGGCTGTGCACGGCTCAAGCTCCTGAGCTCTTGGGTCCTCAAAGTTAAGGGCCTCTCAAGATTAAGCTCTTGCGTGGCAAGGCTCAAACTCCTGGGCCCCAAGACTCAAGATCTTGTGTTTGATAATTTACTGGAGAATGGTTATAGGTCTAGCATATCTTAGTTTCCGATTTATTGCTCTGTCTCTCTCTCTCTCTCTCTCTCTTTTACATTACACTCACATTCTTCCCCCCTCTCTTGTTTTGCACAACAAACACCCCCTCCATCTCTCTTCCTTACTCATTCCCACTCTCTTTCCAACAAACTCTCTTCCCCTCCAACACTCCTTCGATATCCAACCCCCTCCCACAAGCCCAATTCACACCCCTCGTCCCTCTCCCACATTCCTCCCTCCTTCCCTGTCTCTCTTCCTCACTCCCAGAATCCCACATCATAGCGGTACTTACCCAGCAGAGTGCTGTTGGTGATGATCTGAAAAATCTTCCCAGGATCCATTCTTAGGCTGGTGCGATCTCGTCTTTCTTAGTACCGCAGGATGCTTGTTTCCGTTCTCCTCTCCTGTCTCTTGAAGGAGGAACAGGCACTGGACGCCTTCCAATTTCGTGCATTCGATGGGAGTCGGTGTTCGATTTTTTTATGCCATCGTTCTTGGCGTTCGAAATAACGTTGTTGTTTCTTCTGGCGTTCGGTGTTCAAAAATAGATTTGCTCATTGGCGTTCGAAATGTATTTTGGTGTTCAGTGCTCGAAGTGCATTTATTTACCCAATTCCGGTGATCGACGTGGATCTATTTACCTACTTTTTGCATTTCGAAATGGATCTTTTTTTCGAAATATATTGATTTACTGTTTGTTTTAGGCAGTTGAAGTATACTGATTTACTGATATACCGACACTTGCTTTCCGTTTTATATTACAAATAAGTATATTCACTCACTATGCTTCGAACATTTGAAGTATATTGTTTTTATGTGTGTTTTCACTCTTTGAGTCTCCTTGAAGCGTATTTTTAATAAATTCTGAAAAATATTTATTGTGTTGTATACTCGCACATTTTTTCCATAATATGTATTAATTCCTATGTATTAATGATATACAGTTTCAGGTATATAATTTAGCTATGATCGTAATTTGTATTTTATTAAATAAATGAATTCACACTTTCCTGAGTTTCCCATTGAAAAGTTCTATTTGTTTTTCATTTTCTTTCACATTTATTTTCCCATTTTCTCTCAATGCTTTCTCCCCGTTTTCTTTTATTTCCATTTACCGTTTTTTAAAAATTAGTTTTTCACAATTTTCTTCATTTTGGATAAACATTTAACACACACACACACACACACACACACACACACACACACACACACACCCTGTGAGTACTCACGCACACACACACACACATATGTGCTGGTAATTGGTAGTTAATCCAAATTAAAAACCTTAAACTAAGACACGAATTAGAGGAGAAATATTTATAAACGTGTGTTTTTCCTACTGATTATTGTGCCAAGTGTGTGTTTGTGATTTGTGTTTAATACAACCTTGTTAATGGCGCAACTACTTTCATAATATTAATGTAAATAAACCAAACATGTTGCCTTGAATAGATTGTGGAATTTAGTGTTGACCGAGTTTCGTGGGGAATGGGAATGTGGGTGACCCCATTGCTGTTGATAGTTGGGTGGTTGACATTTGGAAGGTTGAGTGTTGGAAAGTTGACAGCACTGAAGAAGAGTTGTGGGTGAGACTGATTCCCCAGCTCTACAAAGAGTGACTGACACCTCTACGAAGACTGACTCCCAGTTCTACCAAGATTGACTCCCACCCCAACATAGAGTGACTTCCACCTCCGTATAGACTGACTGCCACCTCCACATAGACTGACTCCCACCTCCACATAGACTGACTCCCACCTCTACATAGACTGACTCCTACCTCCACATAGACTGACTCCCACCTCCACATAGACTGACTCCCACCTCCACATAGACTGACTCCCACCTCCACATAGACTGACTCCCACCTCCCCATAGACTGACTCCCACCTCCACATAGACTGACTCCCACCTCCACATAGACTGACTCCCACCTCCACATAGGCTGACTCCCACCTCCACATAGACTGACTGCCACCTCCACATAGACTGACTCCCACCTCCACATAGACTGACTCCCACCTCCACATAGACTGACTGCCACCTCCACATAGACTGACTCCCACCTCCACATAGACTGACTCCCACCTCCCCATAGACTGACTCCCACCTCCACATAGACTGACTCCCACCTCCACATAGACTGACTCCCACCCCCACATAGGCTGACTCCCACCTCCACATAGACTGACTTCCACATCTTCCGAGATTCAAGTTTTCTTGTTTATCTTGATCCATCTTTACCTGTTACTTTCCAGCACATTTTATTATTATTATTATTATTATTATTATTATTATTATTATTATTATTATTACTGTTGTTGTTAGTTTAACCAGAATTGTTGCTGTACCGTTATTAATACTGTTATCACCGTTACTTTGAGTTTAATTTTTACTGTCATTACTGTTCTCAATGATACTTTGAGTAGTACTGTTACTACCACTGTTATTACTGTTGTTACTGTTACCGTTATCACTATTACTTCAAGAAGTATTTTCTGTAATTATTTTCTTACATTGTGTTAAGTCAGGCAGACAGTATTACCTCCTTATTTTAGAGGAATCAATTGCTTTTCCGTATTTAACTTCCCATTTGTATGTTTAATTAACTTTTAATTGAAAACTAATTACTGAATTTAATTAATTTTTCGATTTCATTGGCAATGTTGATCATACCCGCAATATATTAATTATTAACCCTTATGCAACAGTGTGTGAGAGGCAGCGGATAGACGAACTAGAGGGAGACATAATAATGACATACAAAATACTCGGAATATTTGATAGGGGAGACGCTGGAGAGGGATCGACTGTTGGAGAGGCAGGGAACGGGTACACAAGGGCACAGTTGGGAGTTCAGGACACACAGATCAAGTCATAGAGATGTTAGGAATTGTTTCTCAATCGAGAGTTAAGACTTGGGATTAAGAGCTAGTACTCAACCCTTTCATCCATCTTCCCTCCATGCAAACTCTATTAGGGAAGTGGAATGATCCGGATGAAGGAGGAATAGTGGAGGCAGACTTCATACATAACTTTAAGAACAGGCACGACAGAGCCCACAAGGCTAGAAGTAAGCCCAGCAAATGATAGGGCCAGGAGCTGAAACTCTACCCCCGTCCTTCCCTGTAACCACAAACAGGCGAATACACAAACGTCACACCCATTTTAAATCTGGATTTAATACTGTCGTGTCGCTTTTATGGTGATGTGGGGAGCTATTGCTAGATTTATATAATATACACATTAATATTCGTAGCTCGCATGCATACATATATATTTTCTATACAATTAAAAACAACAATTCAGTGGCGAGATTCATTTTATGCTTATTAATCTATACACCAAAAGGAATATACATCACAGAGTATATACAGGCGAAGATATACATCTGTCAGTGTATATACACTGATAGTTTACTATAATCCTAACTTTTACGCACTGACGTATCCTTGTTTGCTTGTGTACAAAAGAACTGCAACCTTAATGGGGTTTTAAAGTCTATCAGCTACACGAGGGTCATTAGTGTCGGCTACATCTTACCTGTACACCTTCACTCAAGAATTCTTTCATCCCTAAGTAGGGTTTAAAGTACGCTCTCAGTGTATATTCAGAGAACATATACACACAGTGCATATACAAGGCCATAGTGTATATACAAGGCCAGGATATACACACCTCACTGGTGTGTATATCCTGGCCTTCGTGCAGTTGATAGACTGTGAAATTTACGGACTTAATATACATTGACACAGGAACACTGTTGGTAACAACAGAGCCATGTTAAAAACAATAAAGCCCTGTTGAAAACAACAGAGCCCTGTTGAAAACAATAGACCCCTACTGAAAACAACAGAGCCCTGTTGAAGACAACGGAGCCCTGTTGAAAATAACAGAGCCCTTTTGAAAACAACAGAGTCCTACTGAAAACAACAGAGCCCTGTTGAAAACAACAGAGCCCTGTTGAAGACAACGTAGCTCTGTAGAAGACAATGATGCCCTGTTTGAAGACAACAGGACCATGTGAAGACAGCCAACCATTCACCTAGCTAACCAACCAACCAATCCACCAACTAACAAAGCATCAACCAAATTAATCAGCCAACCAATCAGCAACTCAATCAAGCTACCAGTCAACCAAGCAACCACCAACCATTCAACCAACTAACTAACAAACTAGTCAACCAACCAACCATTATTTATGAAAATAACCAAAAGTGTTGTATTTCGTATTGAAAGATTCGAATCTTAGGATCTTCTCTGTAATACACTTCTTCAGAAATACACTTTCCATTCATAAATCCACTTTTCATTCAGAAATACACTTTCCATTCAGAAATCCACTTTTCATTCAGAAAAACACTTTCCATTCAGAAATCCAGTTTTCATTCAGAAATACACTTTCCATACAGAAATACACTTTCCATTCAGAAATACATTTTTCATTCAGAAATCTACTTTCCATACACAAATACACTTTCCATTCAGAAATACACTTTCCATTCAGAAATACACTTTCCATTCAGAAATACACTTCCCATTAAGAAACACACTTTCCATACACAAATACACTTTCAATTCAGAAATACATTTTCCATACAGATACAGACCATACAGAATTTGCTGAATTCCAAGAAGAGGTATTAGCAGGAATTATTGGCTACGATTCTGATATAATTAAGGAGGCAAATTATTAGATAAATAGAATTAATTAGTAATCAGTGCAAGAAGTAGGATTATAAATTATATTACCAAGCCAATTACAAAATGAGTAATTATTGAAGTAATTATTAGAGTAACAATTATCATATATAAAGATAAGATAATTGGACATATCGAAATTCTGGTTTATTATTGAATGGCAGGAGAAATAAAGATAATAATTAGCTAAATATAATAAAATGTTAATAGGGATATTTTTATATTTTATTTTTGTTAATAAAATTTTAGGCAATGTGAAATTAACATTGATTTGTCTTCAGGAAAGCATTGTTATAGAATTATTATTATTATTATTATTATTATTATTATTATTATTATTATTATTATTATTATTATTATTATTATTATGATTATCATTGATATTATATTATTATTATTATTATTATTATTATTATTATTATTATTATTATTATTATTATTTTATTATTATTATTATTATTATTATTATTATGATTATCATTGATATTATTATTATTATTATTATTATTATTATTATTATTATTATTATTATTATTATTATTGTCATTATTAATGTATTCATACAGGGTGCCAAAGACGGGTAATTTATTCGAATAAATTTCTGGCTCTGATCCGGAATACAGTAGGAAATAAAATTCTGGGTTGAGAGCTTCACTTTTCCTGGCTGACACAACTTTCAGATTAGTAATTTTAAGTCCTGGTTTAAAAAAAAACCCCGCATTTTAATAGATCAATTTTCTGATACAATGCAAATAATCGTCCTGCTTTTAAAAATAAAAAAAAGTATATATTCGTTGAAATATTTTGGAAATTTTGGGATATATTTTTCAGTTTAGAGTCAATGATGGTAAAGCTGTGTGTGTGTATGCAGGTATACATGTATATATACATACACACTTATACATTCGCACACATATATATATACATACATACACACATGTATATACATACAAACATACATACATACATATAAACACACATACATACACACTTACATTCACACACATACACGCACACAGATACACATATACATGCACATGAACACACATACATAAAATATATATACACAGACACACAGACAGACAGACACACACACACACACACACACACACACACACACACACACACACACACACACATACAAACATACACACACCACATACACACATACACACACACACACACATTCACATACACACACACACACACACACACACACACACACACACACACACATACACACACACACACACACACACACACACACACATACACACACACACACACACACACACACACACACACACACACACACACACACACACACACACACACATACACACACACATACACACACACATACACACACACACACACACATACACACACACACACACACACACATACACACACACATACACACACATACACACACAGCACACACATACACACAACACACACACACACATACACACACACACACACACGAGCCCTACAGGTAGAACTCACCAAACAAAACACTATTACAAACGGTAGAAGAGCTTTCAAAAACAATATATAAAGAGAGTGTTCCTGGGATTTGCTTCTCTGCTTATCTCCAATGAACGAGGCAGCTGGAGGAGATAATTCACTGTATTTGTAAGGAGCCTCGCATATGCTAGCATAAGATAAGCAGTCTCCACTCTGAATAATCGCTTTCACAGTGAAAGATAATGCTTTCTTTACGTGTGTGTGTGTGTGTGTGTGTGTGTGTGTGTGTGTGTGTGTGTGTGTGTGTGTGTGTGTGTGTGTGTGTGTGTGTGTGTGTGTGTGTGTGTTTGTGTGTTGTGCATCTTGTGTGTGTATGTGGTTAGGCGCATGAACAAATCTCTCTAACCCTGTCTGTTTGTCTGTCTGTCTTTCTCTCTCTCTCTCTCTCTCTCTCTCTCTCTCTTCTCTCTCTCTCTCTCTCTCTCTCTCTCTCTCTCTCTCTCTCCCAGCCTCGCAGATTTTCCCCCCACGCAGTTATAATAACATTGTCAGTATCCAGTAGCACCAGCAGTGCTCTCAGGTATTTGCTACCACCACTTGACGTTGTGTCTATCACATTCACCCTCATCTCATTCCTGAATTATCACACAGCAACTAATGAAGTTAATTTAGAAAGACTAAGATTACGAAGCTGAGGAGGAGGACGAGGAAGAGGTAGATGAGGAGCAGAAGTGAAGAAGAACATGGAAGAGGTCGTATAAATTTGCATTATACATCTTACTACTGAGAGAATTTTTACTTTTTCCTACCGTTGCTAGACTTGCAACTTTGCATAGCTCCTGATGACGCACGAGAGTGCAAAGGATCCTATTTAAAAGATTTCCATTCCCATGTGGCTTGTGTAAAACTTGCGATTTTGGCTTAAACAGCAACGCTCATCTTTCCGAATAAGGCAAGTGAAAATTTGTGCATGCTATAATTTCGCAAAAATCATTCTGAACCTAACGAAAAAAATATATTTCATTGTGTTCGTTTATTATTAAATTACTGCAACCTTATCTAAAATATATTTAGTTGGATTAGACTAAATTAAATTGCGCTTTTTATTATAAGGTTAGGTAAGTTTTCTAAGGTTCCTTTGGTACAAAATTATTAATTTTTACATTAACATAAATAATAAAAAAATATATATTTAAATGTATAAGAGGAAATTTTAAAAAGGACTTAATTTTAAATGAGTTCTTGCTAATTGACTAATTTTACCTATTCAGCACGACATATAGATAGATAATAAAAAGTTTTAATAATTTAAAAGCAAATATATATACTTATATACTTTAATAAAACAAATATATTTTAAAATATCAATAAGTAACATCAGTTACAAGCTAATAAAAATAAAAAATATAAAATTAATTATCAACATCTGATAAAATTTATTATAAAAGGATAAATAATTGAAAGTTAAAAATTTAATAAATACAGAGAAACGAATATTAATGACGATATTATTTTTTTTTTTACAGTGAGGGAAAAAATTATCAGTTGCAATACACGAATAATAACGGCACAACGAGATGTATATAATATAAAGAATTTTGACACATGAGAATTGAAAAATTATTCTCGAGAGTTATCGCTCACAATGGCAGAATTTTTTTTTTTGGGGGGGGGAGGGAGGGGTTTATTTTGAGATTTAGTTTTTTGTCTGGCATCAGCAAATTGTAATTTTTGGCATTGAGTTCATCGTATAGGGTTCGTTATCCCGGGTTCGTTATCCAGGGTTCGTTATCCCGGGTTCGTTTTCCCGGGTTCGTTATCCCGGGTTCGTTATCCCGGGTTCGTTATCCCGGGTTCGTTATCCCGGTTTCGCTACCCGGGTTCGTTACCCAGGGTTCGTTATCCCGGGTTCGTTATCCCGGGTTCGTTACCCATGGATTTATTGTCTTAGATTATTTAAGTTGGTTACTAAAGGCTATTTATTTGCCTCTTTCCTGTACTCCATCCCTAGCTTCCTAATACTTAGGGTTGGTTGGCACGCACCAGATTCTCTCTTTTCTCTCTCTTTCTTTCTCTCTCTCTCTCTCTCTCTCTCTCTCTCTCTCTCTCTCTCTCTCTCTCTCTCTCTCTCTCTCTCTCTCTCTCTCTCTCTCTCTGCTCCTGTGGAAAAACCACTCTCAGTCTTTTCACAAACTCTTCCCGTAATACATTATCATTCTGTTTACCTAGTATATTCCTATTTATTCCTGTGTAAATTTTACCTTCTCTCTTCCCCGCTCGTTCTCAACTAACAATGCATTAATTTTTCCAAATCTTCAGACACTTCCCCTCCTTCCATATGCATATTAAATAAAAACACTACCCACTTCACAGATATATATCCGGCAAGATATCAGCCTGGCAGTCGGTGGGTTGATAAACAGGGTTTGAAGCCTATCGACTATATTTGGGCCATTAAGGCTGCGCGTAACCTGTCCACTACCACCGGACAAGAATATTTCGATCTCTACGCTAGGGAGTAAACTCTGAGCGTATATACGCTGAGATAAATATGCCTCTCTGTGTATATATCCTGTGATCTCAGTCATTAATCCATCTCAGGAAGGTGGCCTGTTGTCTGGTGGCTAAAGCTCTCGCTTCACACGGTGAGGGTCCGGGTTCGATTCCGGGCAAGGGTACAAACACTGGGCGTGTTTCCTTACACCGGTTATCCATGTTCACTCATCAGTAAAGTGGGTACCTGGGTGTTGCTCGATTGGTGTGGGTCGCATCCTGGGACAAAATTGACCTAATTTTCGGGAAATGCTCAGCATAACAAGCGGCTTTCTATATAGTAGTATGTCACTGATGTCAGCTATGGTCTGTACACCTTGTACATGTACTTGTACATGTACTTGTACATGTACTGGTAGAAATAAAAATATATAATACAATATTTTTAAACTGAATATCTGCTAAGCTTGTTACGTTACTCATCTGGATCTTCCTGTTTGATAACAAATCTTGTTCCTCTTTGCCCATGCATGATATAACTGCTTCTCTCTCTCTCTGTCTCTCTCTCTCTCTCTCTCTCTCTCTCTCTCTCTATCTATCTATCTATCTATCTATCTATCT
>NC_069434.1:18523196-18550696 GCF_026875155.1 Cherax quadricarinatus
TTTAAATGAGTTCTTGCTAATTGACCAGTTTTACATATTCGGCACGACATATATATATATATATATATATATATATATATATATATATATATATATATATATATATATATTATATATATATATATATATATATAATATTATTTATATATATATATATAATATTATATAATATATATATATATATACATGAATTTAGCCCTTGTATAATGTATATAAATGGATGTTGAAAATCTCCCAGTTTTTCTTTATTAAGGGAGAATATATCTGGGTTACCAGGAGGAATTTGTAAAGTTTAACCACGTGAGGCTACCATGAGGCTACCATGAGGCTACCATGAGGCTACCGTGAGGCTACCGCGATGCTACAGTGAGGCTACCATGAAGGTACCGTGAGGCTACCACGATCCTACCGTGAGGCTACCATGAGGTTACCGTGAGGCTACCATGAGGTTACCGTGAGGCTACCATGAGGTTACCATGAGGCTACCATGAGGCTACCGTGAGGCTACCATGAGGCTACCGTGAGGCTACCATGAGGCTACCGTGAGGTTACCATGAGGCTACCGTGAGGCTAGCACGATGCTACCGTGAGGCTACCATGAGGCTACCGTGAGGCTAGCACGATGCTACCGTGAGGCTACCACGATGCTACCGTGAGGCTACCATGAAGCTACCGGTATTGTAAATTAACTCACAATTAACCCACAATACCTAGGCTGAAATAGTTTACAATTAACCCACAGTAACCTGACTCAAACAATCAAAAACTGACTTACAATACTCTGAATTTTGCAGTTCCAGACCAACACACTTTATCGTGGATGGAATAATTTAGATCTATCCCATAATTTAAAGAGGCAACAACAGACGCTGTTTCGGTCCAGAAGGGACCGAAATGTAGTTATATTTTGATCTCCAAACTGTGTACTAGCTATGGATAAGCAACACAAATGGCGCCGGAGACTGGCCGGAAATACATATTTATTTTTGAGAGGGGTAACTAAAGGAGAATTGCATAGATTACCTGTATACAATGCAGATTTCGTCGTTGCAGCATCGTCGACTAACAGCGCTACACTGCAGTATCGGAATTCTATCCGGTATCGCCTGTCGCATCTCTTTCCGGCTGGACCACAGGCACGGTCAGCCGGAGGGATATGTGCTGCTGGTGACAGCTGACACACACACAATCACACACACACAATCACACACACATATACACACACACCTTTCATTGCTAACCCGGCAAATGCTCTTCCTCAGAATCTAGACCTGGGCTTATTTCAGTTTTCCTAACGACAGTTTGAGATTATGGAGAGACCCTTCTGCTTCTCTGTTCTAGAATCCTTGTGTCCAGACTGGTCTGTCGCAACCCCACGCACTGTACTGTACTCAGCATACAAACTTTATATAGGATGAAATATATTACGGGAGTTTTTAACTTGCCTCTGTCTTTGCTTCCCTCCTTCTACGTTGCTTCTCCCTCTTTCCACAATTTTCTGTAAAGTCTTTATGCCTTCTACTCAATCCTCTCAGTCTTCGTCCTTACCTCCTATCCCTCCTCTCCTCTCTTTCCTTATCTGTACCATATCTTTCCTGTTCTTCCCTCTTACTGCCTTCCTGTCCAGTATCCCAACTGCTCTCTCCTTATTCTCTCCCCACTCCCCTCTTCCACATCCCTCTCTCTCCCCCCACCTCCTTTCTTATCCCCTCTCTCTCCTCCTTAATATCCCTCTAAGTCTACCCTCCCATTTCTGATGACACTGTCAAATATCGTTGCATTACGAGACGCGAAGCACGAAAACAAATCTTCCATCACCGTCTCCCGGACGCGTTTCACGTCGTTCATCACCGATTGGCAACGTTCGCTTTCTGATTGGCAGCGTTTGGTCTCCGGTTGGCGGCGAGTGAACATCAGTAGCGAGTGTCTCTGATCACAGCGGGAATTATTTTTGTGTCAAGAGGGAAAACTAAGGGAGATTAGTGTGGCAAGATTTACTGAAGACTCACTGTTTGTGTTACTAACTTATAGAAGGAATTACTACGGTTGGAGAGGGATGATTTGTTGTGTGAGCTGATATACTGCGATTTTTATGAACAATGATAAGACACACACACACACACAAACACTCATGCTCCTATACAACATACATACATAATATATATATATATATATATTAAAATATATATATATATATATATATATATATAATATATATAATATATATATTCTAGGTAGTAGGCTGGTAGACAGCAACCGCCCAGGGAGGTACTACCGTCCTGCCAAGTGAGTGTAAAACGAAAGCCTGTAATTGTTTTACATGATGGTAGGATTGCTGATGTCCTTTTTTCTGTGTCATAAACATGCAAGATTTCAGGTACGTCTAGCTACTTCTACTTACACTTAGGGCACACTACACATACATGTACAAGCATATATATACACACACCCCTCTGGGTTTTTTTCTATTTTCTTACTAGTTCTTGTTCTTGTTTATTTCCTCTTATCTCCATGGGGAAGTGGAACAGAATTCTTCCTCCGTAAGCCATGCGTGTCGTAAGAGGCGACTAAAATGCCGGGAGCAAGGGGCTAGTAACCCCTTCTCCTGTATATGTTACTAAATTTAAAAGGAGAAACTTTTGTTTTTCCTTTTGGGCCACCCCGCCTCGGTGGGATACAGCTGGTACGTTGAAAGAAGAATATATATATATTATATAATATATATATATATATATATATATATTATATATATATATAAACACTGATCTCTGGCTGAAGGAGACTCGAACCTACGAACCTTAGGACAAGGTACGCAGTGCTTTACCAATCTACCCACACTGGACCAATACCTTGGCGTGTAGCATCCGCTACACGTTTGATCCAAGGCAGCCAGCTTTCAGGGAGAAGGCTTACAGCTTTTCATCTCATCCCCTGCATGCATCAGCCTTACTAGAGATTTGAACAATGCAAGGAATTCGCGAGAGCATGCGAAATATACACAAACACTGATCTCTGGCTGAAGGAGACTCGAACCTACGAACCTTAGGACAAGGTACGCAGTGCTTTACCAATCTACCCACACTGGACCAATACCTTGGCGTGTAGCATGGATCAAACGTGTAGCTCATGCTACACGCCAAGGTATTGGTCCAGTGTGGGTAGATTGGTAAAGCACTGCGTACTTGTCCTAAGGTTCGTAGGTTCGAGTCTCCTTCAGCCAGAGATCAGTGTTTGTGTATAGTTCGCATGCTCTCGCGAATTCCTTGCATTATATATATATATATATTATATATATAATATATATATATATATATATATATATATATATATATTTTATATATAATATAATATATGTATTATATGTTTAAACGACGATATACTTTAACTTTTATGACCGACAAAAGAGAAAGAGGGAAAGAGAGAGAGAGAGAGAGAGAGAGAGAGAGAGAGAGAGAGAGAGAGAGAGAGAGAGAGAGAGAGAGAGAGAGAGAGAGAGCTATAACACACTACCCCAACCATTAGCACTGTGAACCATCTCATTCGTTATGAATGTAAGGGCTCAGGTCCTCGGCTGGCGTTTTTTTCCTTCTGTACCTGTACCTGCATCCTCACCTGTACCTACACCCTCACCTGTACCTGCACCTGCATCCTCGCCTGTACCTGTACCTGCATCCTCACCTGTACCTGAACCTGCATCCTCACCTGTACCTGCACCCTCACCTGTACCTGCACCTGCATCCTCGCCTGTACCTGTACCTGCATCCTCACCTGTACCTGAACCTGCATCCTCACCTGTACCTGAACCTGCATCCTCACTTGTACCTGAACCTGCATCTTCACCTGTACCTGAACCTGCATCCTCACCTGTACCTGTACCTGCATCCTCACCTGTACCTGAACCTGCATCCTCACCTATACCTGAACCTGCATCCTCACCTGTACCTGCACCCTCACCTGTACCTGTACCTGCATTCTTACCTGTAACTGAACCTGCATCCTCACCTGTACCTGAACCTGCATCTTCACCTGTACCTGAACCTTCATCCTCACCTATACCTGTACCTGCATCCTCACCTATACCTGAACCTGCATCTTCACCTGTACCTGTACCTGCATCCTCATCTGTACCTGTACCTGCATCCTCACCTGTACCTGCATCCTCATCTGTACCTGAATCTGCATCCTGACCTATACCTGTACCTGCATCCTCACCTGTACCTGAACTGCATTGTAATGGCTCAACCGCATCCTCACCTGACTAGGTACGTAGTGTCATGTCATCCAGCCAGATCACTGTGAAGTCGCTCTCACCGTAATACCTGCATCTCACTTACCATACTGCATCTCACCTGTATATACTGATCTACCTGTCATACTATCATATACTTACATATGATCCTCACTGTACTATCCTGCATCTCATACTGTACCAAGTACTTCATCCTCAACTTGTACCGAAGTACGTGATCACTGTACCAGTACCTAGACAGACTGACCAGATAACCGTAGGAATCCTAGTGAGAGAAGAGTAGAGAGAGAAGGAGGCACTCAACTGTACAGAGCGCATCCCAGCCTGTACCAAGACGCAGCACTGAGAGGAGAGGAGAGGAGAGTCTAGCGTGAGAGAGAGGCTATAACCACTACCCAATGCATCTCTGAACCATTCTCAGTCATATGTAACTCGGTACCTGCAGTCGGCGATCTTTTTCCAGTACCTGTACCTACCTGTACCAGTACCTACATCCTCACCTTACCATGCCTGCATCCTCCCTGTACCAGTGCCTGCATCCTCACCTGTACCTAACCTGCATCCTCACCTGTACCTGAACCTGCATCCTCACTTGTACCAAAACCTGCATCTTCCCTGTACCGACCTGCATCCTCACCTGTACCAGTACCTGCATCCTCACCTGACCGACCTGCATCCCACCTGTACAGTACCCATCCTCATACCAGTACCGCACTACCTGCATCCCACCTGTACCAGTACCTGCATCCTCACCTGTAACAGTACCTGCATCCTCACCTGTACCAGTACCTGCATCCTCACCTGTACCAGTACCTGCATCCTCACCTGTACCAGTACCTGCATCCTCACCTGTACCAGTACCTGCATCCTCACCTGTACCTGTACCTGCATCCTCACTTGCACCTGTATTGGCATTTAAACCACAGTACCTGCATGACAGACTACAACCTGTTCTCACTTTAATGAATTTACCTCA
Organism: Cherax quadricarinatus; assembly: GCF_026875155.1. NCBI lineage: Eukaryota > Metazoa > Arthropoda > Malacostraca > Decapoda > Parastacidae > Cherax > Cherax quadricarinatus. Next base: position 18,528,422 of record NC_069434.1, read on the forward strand.
TCCTCCCTGTCCTACCTCTCCTCACCTTACAGTCTCTCTCTCCCTGTCCAGTCTCACCTCTCCTGTCCTCCTGTCTCCTCACCTGTCCTCCTCATCCTCTCCTGTACTCAGTCCTGCTCCTCACTGTCATACCTCATCTCACCTTCCTGTCACCTCATCCTCATCTCCTCTGTCATGTCTTTCATCACATTCTCTTTAACTCTCTAACTTTCTCCTCTTAACTATCTTTCCTCCCTCTCTCTCTTTTTTTTTTTTTTTTTCTTCTTCTTCTACTCAGGTTTGACAGTAAGTCTTCTCTCTCTCCTTCTCTCCTCTAACTTTTCTCTCTTACCTTTTTACCACTGACCCTAACCATCTTAAACTTACACACACTACCCCTAACCACATTAGGTAATACATCAATACTAACCCTACAACCTGCAAAACAATAACAACTACTGTCACCACCACTACAACTACCATCACAACAACCACCACCACCACCTACCACCACACAACAACCATCACCACAACAACAACAAACGCTATCAAGAAACATCACCACCATCAATCTTCCTAGACACAACTCTCCGAAACATTTGTCTGTTCTTTTTCTCTACCATCGTGGTAATTAAATGAATCTTTGCACGCTCTCTCTATCTCTCTCTCTCTCTCTCTCTCTCTCTCTCTCTCTCTCTCTCTCTCTCTCTCTCTCTCTCTCTCTCTCTCTCTCTCTCTCTCTCTCTCTCATACCTTACTTCTTCTTTCTCTTAAATTTCTCTTAATCTCTTTATAATAATCTTTCGTTCTTAAATTTCAGTTCTACATATGATTGATAATATCTCTACTAAACGTTTTACAGTTCTAATGAATAAATGTGAAAGTAATAACTCATAATTAAATGTAATAATTCATAACTAAAATGTAATAACTCATAAATAAAAAGTAATAACTCATAAATAAAAAGTAATAACTCATAACTAAAATGTAATAACTCATAATTAAAAGTAATAACTCATAAATAAAATGTAATAACTCATAACTAAAATGTAATAACTCATAACTAAAAAGTAATAACTCATAAATAAAAAGTAATAACTCATAAATAAAAAATAATAACTCATAACTAAAAGTAATAACTCATAATAAAAATTTAAAAACTCATAATTAAAAGTAATAACTCATAACTAAAATGTAATAACTCAAAACTAAAAAGTAATAACTCATAACTAAAAAGTAATAACTCATAATTAAAAGTAATAACTCATAACTAAAAGTAATAACTCATAACTAAAAGTAATAACTCATAACTTAAAAGTAATAACTCATAACTAAAAGTAATAACTCATAATTAAAAGTAATAACTCATAACTAAAAGTAATAACTCATAACTTAAAAGTAATAACTCATAACTAAAATAATAACTCATAACTAAAGTAATAACTCATAACTAAAAGTAATAACTCATAACTTAAAAGTAATAACTCATAACTAAAATGTAATAACTCATAACTAAAAGTAATAACTCATAACTAAAAGTAATAACTCATAACTTAAAAGTAATAACTCATAACTAAAAGTAATAACTCATAACTAAAAGTAATAACTCATAACTAAAATGTAATAACTCATAACTAAAATGTAATAACTCATAACTAAAAGTAATAACTCATAACTAAAATTAATAACTCATAACTAAAAGTAATAACTCATAACTAAAAAATTCATAACTCGACAAATTAACTTTTTAAAAATATGAACTTACTTAAAAGTATTTACCAAAACTAAAAAATAATAACGTCAATGTATCACTAACGCAAAAACCTAACTAAAAATGTAATATTGAAAAAAGTAATAGCGCTACTTTAAAAATGCTAACTAAATTAGACAAATTGGATAGTTCATAATAAAATTAAAATCTATTAAAGTAATCAACTCATAAACTTTAAAAATATCTTCATAAACTAAAAATAATAACTATATAATATATATATGTATATATATATAATAAAAGTATAATATAATAAAATATATATAATATATAAAATATATATATATTAACTTAAAAGTAATACTATATAATATAATTATTTTAACCAAAAGTGTAACTGATCAAAAACAAACACTGCGCTACCAAGATTCGAACCTAAATGTTACTACACCCATGTAGACTAAAACCTCAATGAACTCATACTAAACCATAGTCCAATGAAGCCATACTAAATTGTTAACTTGCTAACGCTTTGTTAATAATCATAACTACGATTGTAGTTTAAATAATATATATGATGTTAACTGTAACATAAAATGAGAATAACTCCTAACAAGTTCCAACTCATAACTAACAAGTAGTAACACATAACTCCAAAATGTAATAACTCTTAGCTAAGCTATGAATCTAAGTCCTAGATGGTATAACTCATAACTTAAAGAGCTAATAACTCATAATAATAATGGTAACGTCAGTATAAAGTAATATAACTCATAACTAAAATGTAATAACTCATAACTAAAAGTAATAACTCATAACTAAAATGTAATAACTCATAACTAAAATGTAATAACTCATAACTAAAAGTGATAACTCATAACTAATATGTAATATTATAACTAAAAGTAATAACTCTTAACTAAAAGTAATTACTCATAACTAAAATGTAATAACTCATAACTAAAAACTCATAACTCGACAATTAACACGCTTTTTAAGATAAATTTGCCAACTTGGCTCTTAGGACAGGGATCACTTTACCAAAAACGTAAAAAAATAAATAAGCGTCAATGTATTCACTCGCCAAAAAACCTGAAAAAAAAGGACGTGGGAATTTGAGGAAAGAGAAGTATGCGCTTACTTTAAAAATTGCTAACTAAATTTAGGACGAAATTGGATAGGTTAAGTGAAATTTAGAGGAATTAGGCAAATTTTTGGAAGAATCACCTTTTATAAGTACGGTTTGGTACAAAAAATATCTTACCATTAAAATTATATATATATATATATATATAATATATATATATATAATATATATATTATATATAATATATATATTTATATATATATATATATATATATATTAATATATTATATATATATATATATTTATATATATATATATAAAATATACATATATATTACATTAAAATAATATATATATATTATTTTAACCACGAACGAGTGGTACTGATCAATAACAACACTGCGCTAGCCAAGGATTCGAACCCATGTTGTACTGGACCGCCATTGTGAGCGAGAACCTCATGACGCCTTAACCCATAGGTCCAATGGCAGGCCAGTACAATATGTGTTCGAATCCTTGGCTAGCGCAGTGTGTTGTTATTGATCAATACCACTCGTTTGTGGTTACAATAATATATATTTGCTGCTTGTAGACTGGTACACCAAACAGGGATGAGAATGAAACTCGCTTGACAGCTTCCACACCTCAGTATGTCCTGGGACCAAGAGTAACACACCTAGCTTGGCTGGGTGCTTGATTCTTGTAGGGCTGGGTGGTCCTGTGGGATTAGGTGCCATGTGGTTCTCGCTCACATTGGCGGGCCAATACAACATAGGTTTGAATCCTGGGCTAACGCAGTATTGTTATTGATACATAGGTATACATATGTATATATATGTTATATATATATATATATATATATATATATATATATATATATATATATATATATATATATATATATATATATATATAGTTTGTTGTGTGTGTTGTGTGTGTGTGTGTTGTGTGTGTGTGTGTGTGTGTGTGTGTGTGTGTGTTGTTGTGTGTGTGTTGTGTGTGTTGTGTGTGTGTGTGTGTCTGTGTGTCTGTGTGTGTTGTGTGTGTGTGTGTGTGTGTGTGTGTGTGTGTGTACAAATAACCCGCTTGAACTTGCATGTACATAGTGCACTGACGATAGAAATTAAAAATTAATCTCCACAGGACAATGTATTTGTAGATTAAACAGACCGTAGAATTGCTACCTGCTGATCAAACACCGGAGGAATGACGCATATTTCCAGGTTTCCTTACGGGTTAAGGGGGCAGGAGCGACGGGAGTGACAAATATGGACCATAGATGTGATTAAATACTCTTGCAGTGGTAGGGGAAACTGGTGGCAGCCTTAGCAATTATGCTTGAGAGCGAGTTATTGGGGAAGTACGAACAGAAGAAAATGTAGATGTCTGAGGAAAGGGGAAGGGGGGAATACAGGGTGAGGCAGCTGTATTTTGTTGTAGATATCTGGGTAGTGGAAGTACAAGGCGAGGAACTTGTATTTAAACGTAGACGCCTGGGTTGTTTAAGTATAGGTTGAGGAAGCTGTAGTTTGTTGTAGATGTCCGGATGGGAGCTTGGGGTGTAGTAGAGGGTGAAGAACTAGTATTTAGACTTAGACGTCTTGGGGTCTAGAGACAGGGTGCGGCAGTGGTACCTGGATGTTTCCAGTTGTGAGACGTACGTATCTGGATGGAATGGAGAGAGAGAGAGGAGAGAGAGAGAGAGAGAGAGAGAGAGAGAGAGAGAGAGAGAGAGAGAGGAGGATACAAGAGGGAGGGAGGGAGGAAGGAAGGGGGAGAGAGGGAAGGAGGTAGAGAGAGAGGGATGAGTATTAAAGCAGAGGAAGAAGGATGCTGGCTCAAAGAGTGAATGATGCTCTAGCAGGGAGATGAAAATGTCATCCGTGGGGGGATGGGAGCTGAATTTCTACAGAGAAGCTCTAAACCCGTGGAGGGACAATCCTATTTGATCCGATGAAAGGGGGCAGTTCCCCTTCCTTGAATCAAGAGCCCTTCGCTGACATTAAAAACACCTCTCTCCCTCGTAGGGAGGCTGTGAGGGGAAATGAGATAGGAAGATCAGGCTGTTAAGGCTTGATCCAAGAAACTGGATCATGCTATTTATGCTAGCAACGCTGCTGTTATCGTCAGCGTTCTATAGTATGTACCGTAGCTGGCGTAATCGCTACAAGTGTGGCTGTAGTAACACAGCGATCATATATGCCATTACAGCTGCTATCGTGGGTGCTGTATCGTGCAGGCCGCGCTACGTTAGGAGTCTACGACGCGGCAGTAAGTCGCCAGACCCATAAATATCTCCACGAGAGGAAGTTAGTAAGTCAAGAAACGGAAATATGAACGAGTGAGACTTTCTTCCATTTGCTTAAGTGGTGCCGCTTGCCCGTGTGTTTGTGTGTGTGTGTTTATATATTTGTGCGTCTGTGTGCGTGTGCATACGAGCCTCTGTGCATGTCTGAGAGTACATGCATGAGTTTGTGTGTGTCTCTTGTTTGCCCGTGTTCCTGTGTATTTATGTCCGTGTTTCTGTGTGCTTTGTCCGTATGACCGAGTACCCGTGTGTTCATGTGTCTGTGTGTGTTTATATATATATATATATATATATATATATATATATATATATATATATATATATATATATATATATATATATATATATATATATATATATATATATACAATATATATATATATTATATATATATATATATATATATATATATAATATATATATATATATCTTGCTTGCCCGTGTGATTGTCAAGAAAACCTTGAATTTTCTTGCTTAATGACGATGTTTCGGTCCTACGTGTTGGTTATAGGCGAATTGTTCCAGTCACCGTATTGTTTTTTTTTTTTTTTTTGTTTGTTCATTAATTTTTCTCATTTACAACTTGCCCGTGTGCTGGTCGAAATATGTAGATACCATTATACCATTAACAAACAAAAAAAATATTGTCTTACTGGTTAAATCACCAAACCGGTTATTTTGATTCTTTCTCTTAGGCAGGTGAATAAAAACCATTATTTTTCCAAACATTTACTGTAGGCAAAACTATGTCTAGGGATTTATTATAAATATTTTTTTTATATAAATAATTGAAAGCCAGGAATGACATTTAATAAGCGATGGCATTCAATAAATTACATTAACATATTTAAACTCAAATATATAATCGAAAATACACTGTAGACAGAGTCAAATCTTGGTATTTCCAGTGAGAAAGAGAACCGTAAAGTGTGTAAAACTTTATATAAAATAACAACTGAATAACAAGAACTTAAAAAAACATATGTCGTTCTGAATATATGTGATATTTACCAATATCGGTAATTTTTTCTCTCGATTTTTTTTTCTGATATTGGATTTTACGAATAAAGTTGCATCCGGATACAGAGGTTCTACTGTACCTTTAAAAACACCTACATTGTCATGATTATTTCTAGGTGTTCTACGCATCATGGTAAACACCCACATCTACTAAACACCAGCCAGTTCATACATGTGTTTTTAAAGAGGACAGCATCCACACTACTCACAGAGCAGCGTTCCTAGGTTAAGACAGACCACGAAACACCATATAGGAGGAAGAGCCACTAAAGTACCGTATAACCACAACATTAAGTCCACGCTCAGATATTCCTAAACTTCCCAGACAGCGACAGGACGTAGACGCTGAATTACAGTGGAAATTTGCTGAGAACTTGGCTTAATATCTGGGAGTTGAAAGAGATGTTAAGTACGCAGCTGTAAGAGCAACATCGTACATCACCTGAAGTAAAGTCTACCGTAATAATTCAATGATAATAAAGAAACACAAGTATACAGCTTGACTTACCTGCAAGAATGTGTATCAGTAAATAAAGCTAAGATGACTGCCGGAGATGAGTACAGTGAGGGGGAGGAGGAGCAGCAGGAGGAACAGCAACAGCAGCAGCAGCAGCAGCAGCAGCAATAACAACAACAACAGCAGCAACAGCAGCAGCAGCAACAGCAGTAACAGCAGTATAGATAAATGGTCCAGACAACTGACAGGTTGATAAATTAGACACATGTACAACATTTGGGTATCTTTATTTTGAAACGTTTCGCCACACAGTGACGAATAAGACTGCAGCATATACTGTCTTGTTATCATGACTGGTGGACTGATTACATCGACTCCAGGCTGAGGGACTGATTAACTCAAACTACTTCTGATCTTCACCATTCTTCTTTGTATTGGACTGATGAAGCCACTGTGTGGCTAAACGTTTCCATAACAAATACACCCAAGTGTTGCACATGTATCTATTTATCAGTAGCAGCAGCAGCAGATGCAGCAGCAGGTGCAGCAGCAAAATAAGTAGCAGCAGTATCAGAACGGGAAAGCATTTCACGACGAAGCTTGGACTCCTGAAGGAGAGCTCAGCTCACACGAGTGAGCTTCAAGAGTCTACAGACGCCTTACTATATTACCCACAAACCAGTTCGAACTTAAAGCTGAAGCAGCGGGACACTCACAATATATGTTCAACTCACCACAACTGAACGTAACGTTTTACTCAATATAACGTACTAAACAATATGGAAATGAGAATTTCATTATCCATCGTGCGCCTTGTCTTAATAATAAATACATGGAGAAGATATGTATATTATAAGGCAGAATATTATCGTCTCAGCTTCGAACAATAGATTAGTTATTTACGGATATTACTGTAATTTAAACACACTACGTTTATATATGCTGTTGATATATTGTTTAATATTTTGTGTTTTTAGTATGTAAGGTTTACTTAATGAAGGTTTTAATGGTATGTGTGTGTGTGTGTGTGTGTGTGTACTCACCGTGTGTACTCATGTGTGTACTCGCGTACATTAAAGCGATTTAATACGAAGCCTCATTTGCACTCATCAACTCACTCTTCCCCCTCCCACATCCCCATTTTCTTCCCATCACCTATTACTGACCACCCCCTACCATCCACCTCCCCAGCATCCGTTACCCCAGCCTTGTACCACCAGCAGACGTCTTATTCCCAACGCCCTGCAACAGTACTGAGATGTCTCTCAGTTTGTGTGCTGCAATTAGACTCTCGTGTACAGCAATACGAAAAAGTTCTGTCTGGAGGAGAATGCCTCTCTCTCTCTCTCTCTCTCTCTCTCTCTCTCTCTCCTCTCTCTCTCTTCTCTCTCTCTCTCTCTCTCTCTCTCTCTCTCGCTCGCTCGCTCGCTCTCAGCTCACTATAGCCTGTCAGGCGATGCTGAATTCCGGTCTTATTAAGTAATCACCCACAATTGAACAAGTTACATGACGATAATCGCTGAAAACTTTCATAAACTGACGGAAATTTTTAATATAGGTTCATATTTCTTAGAGCATCATCACAGCTCTCAGCATATTCCTCCTTCCCAGGAGTATATCACAGCATCATACTGGCGTCCAGTATACTCATGTGTCCCAGGAGTATACCATAGCATCGTACCAGCACTCAGCAAACTTATCCTGCCCACGAGTATACTACAAGGGAAGGAATATACTAAAGTAACTGTAATTATAATATTCTGTCGTTTAAAGAGTGAGAGAAAAAACAGATAGAAACAGAGAAAAACACAGATAGAAACATAGAGAGATAGGGATAAATATACAGATAAGTAGATAGATAGATAGATAGGTAAATAATAGACAGAATATATATATATATATATATATATATATATATATATATATATTATATATATATATATATATATATATATATATATATATATATATTATAAATATATATTTTTTTTTCTTTTTTATTATCACAACCGGCCGATTCCCACCAAGGCAGGGTGGCCCGAAAAAGAAAAACTTTCACCATCATTCACTCCATCACTGTCTTGCCAGAAGGGTGCTTTACACTACAGTTTTTAAAACTGCAACATAACACCCCTCCTTCAGAGTGCAGGCACTGTACTTCCCATCTCCAGGACTCAAGTCCGGCCTGCCGGTTTCCCTGAATCCCTTCATAAATGTTACTTTGCTCACACTCCAACAGCACGTCAAGTATTAAAAACCATTTGTCTCCATTCACTCCTATCAAACACGCTCACGCATGCCTGCTGGAAGTCCAAGCCCCTCGCACACAAAACCTCCTTTAACCCCCTCCCTCCAACCCTTCCTGGGCCAAACCCCTACCCCGCCTTCCTTCCACTACAGACTGATACACTCTTGAAGTCATTCTGTTTCGCTCCATTCTCTCTACATGTCCGAACCACCTCAACAACCCTTCCTCAGCCCTCTGGACAACAGTTTTGGTAATCCCGCACCTCCTCCTAACTTCCAAACTACGAATTCTCTGCATTATATTCACACCACACATTGCCCTCAGACATGACATCTCCACTGCCTCCAGCCTTCTCTCTCGCTGCAACATTCATCACCCACGCTTCACACCCATATAGAGCGTTGGTAAAACTATACTCTCATACATTCCCCTCTTTGCCCTCCAAGGACAAAGTTCTTTGTCTCCACAGACTCCTAAGTGCACCACTCAACTCTTTTTCCCTCATCAATTCTATGATTCACCTCATCTTTCATAGACCCATCCGCCTGACACGTCCACTCCCAAATATCTGAATACGTTCACCTCCTCCATACTCTCTCCCTCCAATCTGATATTCAATCTTTCATCACTAATCTTTTTGTTATCCTCATAACCTTACTCTTTCCTGTATTCACCTTTAATTTCTTCTTTTGCACACCCTACCAAATTCATCCCCCAATCTCTGCAACTTCTCTTCAGAATCTCCCAAGAGCACAGTGTCATCAGCAAAGAGCAGCTGTGACAACTCCCACTTTGTGTGTGATTCTTTATCTTTTAACTCCACGCCCTCTTGCCAAGACCCTCGCATTTACTTCTCTTACAACCCCATCTATAAATATATTAAACAACCACGGTGACATCACACATCCTTGTCTAAGGCCTACTTTTACTGGGAAAAAAAATTTCCCTCTTTCCTACATACTCTAACTTGAGCCTCACTATCCTCGTAAAAAACTCTTCACTGCTTTCAGTAACCTACCTCCTACACCATACACTTGCAACATCTGCCACATTGCCCCCCTATCCACCCTGTCATACGCCTTTCCAATCCATAAATGCCACAAAGACCTCTTATATATATTTTATATATATATATATATATATATATATAGATAGATAGATAGATAAAGAGAGAGAGGAGAGAGAGAGAAGGAGAGAGGAGAGAGAGAGAGAGGAGAGAGAGAGAGAAGAGAGAGAGAGAGAGAGAGAGAGAGAGAGAGAGAGAGAGAGAGAGAGAGAGAGAGAGAGAGAGAGATCAAAGCAGGTGCGGGTACAGAACCCGCAGAGGGAAAGGAGTGAACATAAACTGAACAAGAGAAGAAATAACAACAAACAGAATAACAAGAGGAAGAAAGAGGTGCAATAGATGGTCAAAAGAGCAGAAAAGTCTTAAGAGCTAAAAATATAACTAATAGGAGCTTGACGATTCTGGAGGCTTGACTTGGCAGGTTATGTGACTCGACCCGAAGCAGGCAAGAAAAGGCACGAGCATTGCACGCTGTTGTGTCTCCAGAGACTGCAGATGTCACTAATAATTGGTTCAACCATTCACTATTTTTCTTTCCTCGTTGCAGGACAGACCACTAGGGACGGGAAGTCTGGCGAGTGTCCTGGCAAGCTGAGGAAAACGGGAAAATGCACCTGTCATTTCCCTAGAAGGAAGGAATCACCTTCACCATCACTCGAACACTAGCTATGTTCGTAGAAATCTTGATTTACTGACCATCCCCACCTGCTTTTTGTTTTTTTTACTTTACACCGACTAACCGGTTTCCCTGAACTCGATAAATATGGCCTGTCACAGCACGTCGAGACTCAAATGGAAGATTCTCACCCAAGACTCTAGCTCTCCTTACCTCCGTCTCACCTTCCTTTTACGCCAGATTTAATTATACGCCTTGATTAACATATGATGCTCCATTCTTTCTGCGTCAACAAATTACCTCAGCAACTCCTCTTCCGGGAATGAGAGGGACAAGAGAGAAGCAGGAGGAAAGGCAGACTGGAAACCATTTCTTTAAGCCTTGAAAAAGCTCCATTTCCAAGGTTGGTCTCCAGGGATGGTCTCCAGGGATGGTCTCCAGGGATGGTCTCCAGGGATGGTCTCCAGGGATGGTCTCCAGGGATGGTCTCCAGGGATGGTCTCCAGGGATGGTCTCCAGGAATAGTTTCCAAGGATAGTCTCCAGGGATGGTTTCCAAGGATGGTCTCCAGGGATGGTCTCCAGGGATGGTCTCCAAGGGTAGTCTCCAAGGGTAGTCTCCAGGGATGGTCTCCAGGGATGGTCTCCAGGGATGGTCTCCAGGGATGGTCTCCAGGGATGGTCTCCAGGGATGGTCTCCAGGGATGGTCTCCAAGGGTAGTCTCCAAGGGTAGTCTCCAGGGATGGTCACCAGGGATGGTCTCCAGGGATGGTCTCCAGGGATGGTCTCCAGGGACGGTCTCCAAGGGTAGTCTCCAGGGATGGTCTCCAGGGATGGTCTCCAGGGATGGTCTCCAGGGATGGTCTCCAGGGATGGTCTCCAGGGATGGTCTCCAGGGATGGTCTCCAAGGGTAGTCTCCAAGGGTAGTCTCCAGGGATGGTCACCAGGGATGGTCTCCAGGGATGGTCTCCAGGGATGGTCTCCAGGGACGGTCTCCAAGGGTAGTCTCCAGGGATGGTCTCCAGGGATGGTCTCCAGGGATGGTCTCCAGGGATGGTCTCCAGGGATGGTCTCCAGGGATGGTCTCCAGGGACGGTCTCCAAGGGTAGTCTCCAGGGATGGTCTCCAGGGATGGTCTCCAGGGATGGTCTCCAGGGATGGTTTCCAAGGGTAGTCTCCAAGGGTAGTCTCCAGGGATGGTCTCCAGGGATGGTCTCCAGGGATGGTCTCCAGGGATGGTCTCCAAGGATGGTCTCCAGGGATGGTCTCCAAGGCTGGTTACAAAGCGAACCCTTGTCTCGGAATATTTTTTTTCCATTCTTCTGTAATGTATTTTTATCAACTCTTTCCTCTTCAATTTTTCCTTTTATCATCCCACCATCACCAAGACATGTTTTCAAATTTCTGCATTGCTGTTTATCCCTGGATAACATTCACCCCAAAAAACTGATCTCTGACGTGACGTCTCCACTTCTTCCAGTCTCCTCCTTCTCCTTCTCCTCCTCTTTCTCTTCCTTTTCCTCCTCCTCCTCCTCCTCCTCCTCCTTCTCAATGCAACATTTAAAGATCATGTCTCACATCCAAACAAAAGCGCCTGCAAACCTCTACTCCAAAACTTTCCACTTGTGTTGCATTCATTGTTGAGCTCCTTTGTTTGAATAAATTCATCGATACATTTTTTTCTTTTTAATACGAAGGCCGGTTACCGCCAGGGTAGGTTGAACTCACCGATAAAGAATTCGTTATAAGAACAGTAACAGCTGTTTTCATAGACTCAGCTATTTGAGACATTGTTCTTGATCCAGGAAGATCAAACTCTGTTGTTAACTTCGACCCGAGGAGGTTTTATGCTGGCTTAAAAACAAGTTATATACACATAAGGCCAGCAATGAAAAAAAGGTCAGGAATGAAAAAAAGGCCAGCAATGAAGAAAAAGGTTCCTTATCTATGTTTTATTTCTAAAAGCAAATGTCACCCGACAACAAATCTTGATGTTTCAGTCTTCAGTAATTCGTGTAAATAATGGAATGAAGACTTATTTATGTTCTTTGGTTCAGTCATTATCCACTGACATTCTCAGGTGATCCAGGATGACTTGGCTAAGATGAAGGATGCTGCAAAGCCAGAGATGTGCTGGATGTGCATCCTAAATTACCTTCAGTCTGTTTACAAGTTCACGTTTTTTCGTATACGGGTCCAGTTGATAACCTGTACCTCTGAGGTCACAGTAATGATAGTTTAGCCTACATTGCTCTCATTATACACAGTTTACTCCCATAAATTCTTAAACCAGAGTACACTGTATCTAGATTTATAGATACAGGTTTGAAGTCATTTTCCAGGAAGGACAATTACAAAAGGCACAACTTACACACACACAAACACACACACAAACGCGCATTTCATAATTTTTTAGTTTGGCAACAACTGGGAACTACTACTCACCAAAAAGCCTCAACTCTGCAACAGTCAAGGAATTTGTTGCAAACGAATTTTACCTCACCTGCAAACTTTCTCACGCATGTTGCACGGAAACCTTGCAAACTCTTGCGAATTGCTCACTCAACTTCATTGACAGTTGCAGCCTGCAACCCTAGCACAAACCCGCTTCAAGTGTATTGTCATCTCCACGGGAAAGCAGTAAAAGTGTAAGGATTATGCAGCGCTTTAGGAGGTAATGGGGTTTGATCTGAGGAAGGGGAAGGTTACCTCCCATTACCGGTAACACCAGAGCTTCACCAGCGAGAACGGTACAGCTTCACGAAACAGGATAAGATGGGATGAGCTTTGGGTTGTGTGACTGAAGCCTTCCACCGGCTATATATATATATATATATATATATATATATATATATATTATATATATATAATATATATATATATATATATATATATATATATATATATATATATATATATATATATATATATATATAATATATTAGTCAAAAAACTTACTCCGAGAACCACCATCATCCATCCAGAATCATCATTTGTCATGCTACGTCTCTCTCTCTCTCTCTCTCTCTCTCTCTCTCTCTCTCTCTCTCTCTCTCTCTCTGCTCTCCACCCTTCCATTCTCTGAACCCTTCCCGTCCTCTCATCCCCTCATTTCTGAGTACTCTTCTCTCTCTCGTCTCGTCTTCTCTCTTTTTCTTCCTTCTCCCATGTTCATCACCTCTGCTCTCTTTCTCCTCTCTTTCGTGTTTTTCTGTCCTCTTCCCTCTAGTTTTCCTGGTATACTAACCTTTAAAGATATTTGCAACAACTGTGTCTTGTGCAACAAACTTAAATTTTCAAGACTCACAATGCATAGTTTATCCCAGAGTAGTTTATGAGAGAGAGCGAGAGAGAGAGAGGGAGAGAGAGAGAGAGAGAGAGAGAGAGAGAGAGAGAGAGAGAGAGAGAGAGAGAGAGAGAGAGAGAGAGAGAGAGAGAGAGAGAGAGAAGCTGATATAGGTAACAGCTCATAGCTTGTTAATAAAGCTAGGAATTCTTAACTTAACCTTGTAAAACACTGTGTAAAAATAAGAAAGATAGAGATAAATAGATAGATAGATAGATAGATAGATAGAGATAGAGAGATAGATAGATAAAGAGGGAGAGAGAGAGAGAGAGAGGGGATAGGTTATATAACAACTCTCACAGCTGCCATGATCACCAGCCTCCCAGCAAACCTCAGGTCTTAGTTCAACTGACAACCGTAATACACACCTCGAAAAAATACTCTTTCAAATTAAACTTCCTTAAATAAAACTCTCTCTCTCTCTCTCTCTCTCTCTCTCTCTCTCTCTCTCTCTCCTCTCTCTCTCTCCTCTCTCTCTCTCTCTCTCTCTCTTCTCTTCCTCTCTCTCTTCTCCTCTCTCTCTCTTCTCTCTTTTCTATCTCTCTCTCTTTCTCTCTCTTTCTCACACGGAACACCGACATTGTGAAGGCCAATTGTAAGGGAATATGTGGCGTGTATGAAAAGTTGAGTTGTTGCTTTTAACTTATGACACCTGAGTAAGCTCAGAGGCCTAATGACAGCTATTTATTTGACTTCCATGGGGAAGTGGAAAAGAATTCTTCCTCCGTAAGCCATGGGTGTCATAAGAGGCGACTAAAATGCCAGGAGCGAGGGGCAGTAACCTCTTCTCCAGTATGCATTACTAAATTTAAAAACAGAAACTTTCGTTTTTCTTTTTAGGTCACCCCGCTTCGGTGGAATACGGCCAGTTTGTTGAAAAAAAAGAAGAAATGTGTGTGTGTATATATATATATAATATATATATATATATATATATATATATATATATATATATATATATATATATATATATATATATATATATATATATTATAAATGTCGTGCTGAATAGGTATAACTGGTCAATTAGCAAGAACTCATTTAAAATTGAAGCCTTTCTAAAATTTTCTCTTATACGTTTAAAGATTTTTTTTTTATTTTTGATATTGTAAAAATTAATAATTTTGTACCTAAAGAACCTAGAAAACTTACCTAACCTTATTATAATAAGTGCAATTTAATTCAGACTAATTTAACTAAATATATTTTAGAATAATTTAATATTATATATTTTACAATAATTTAATAATAAAAAATACAATGAAATATATTTTTTCGTTAGGTTCAGAATGATTTTTGTGAAATTATTGCATACAGAAATTATGTGTCGCAATACAGGTGGACTTTTCTGTGCGTATCTCACTTTTCTTATGTGTTTGATGATTCATGTTTGCTGATCTCTTCCTGTCTGGGCAACATATTTAGAGCAACAGTTACCGCAAGGGATTCGGTTGACCCCTGGTGTGACTGAGAACACTGGATACTTGTATTCTGTAGCACTGTTGTTACCGAATTTGGGAAAAACTGGGAGATGCTGTTATATTCAGGAGTCTCTTGTGTACGTTCTGAATGAAGGGTATGTTGAGATGGTCAATCTATGTATCATTGTTGTGGAACAGGTCGATTTAAGATAGATTTTGAGAGCTAATATATTTCTCGATAAATAATGCAGTGTATCCTACATACTCCATAACACTCTTCTAAGTAGGACACACAAATAGTGAAAGTCTAGAGTCGATCAGATGAGGCTTTCTCAAGTTGTCGCACCTAAGCCATATCCCGGAATGGTCTGTATATAACATTGACCAGAGGACACTTGTTCATGCCAAAAGTTGCACAGTGACACTTTGAAAATAACCCAGGAACGCTCTCATGTTTGAAAAATAATTTTCATACACTCTCAAACTCTGAAAATGATACTGTCACACTCTCACGCTGTGAAAATGACGCTCGCAAGCTCTCACGTTCAGAATGACACCATCACACTCTCACTCTTTGAAAATGACACTAACACATTCTTAAGCCCTGAAAATGACACTAACACACTCTCAAGCTCTCAGAAAGACACCAGCACACTCTCACGCTCTCAGAAAGACACCAGCACACTCTCACGCTCTCAGAAAGACACCAGCACACTCTCAAGCTCTCAGAAAGACACCAGCACACTCACGCTCTCAGAAAGACACCAGCACACTCTCACGCTCTCAGAAAGACACCAGCACACTCTCAAGCTCTCAGAAAGACACCAGCACACTCTCAAGCTCTCAGAAAGACACCAGCACGCTCTCACACTCTGAAAATGACACTCACACATTCCCTCGCTCCCAGAAGGACACCGACACAATCCAGAGCTAGTAAAACAACGGCACACTGACACACACACCCCCTTTTCAGCCTATAGAGAAAGTGACAACAAGGATTTGGGCTGCCACCCTATACACGGGTTGCGTTTTCTACCGAGCCTTTGCGAACCAGGGTTGTTGTTTTCTTTTCCCTTTTTTTCATCTTTTTTTCCTGGAGCGTTCGTGTTTGAGGGAAGTAAACAATGGCAAACATATGCGTCTAAGGCCTCACCACATAGTGATGGCGGGAGGTCACGTGACCCAGCACAACGATATTGTTTTTCCAAAGGAATATGTATGTAAGTGTGAATGATAATGATGATGATGATGATGATAATAATAATAATATTAATAATAATAATGAAAATAATAATAAAAATAAAAAATAATTAATATTAATAATGATAGTAATTATTATAATAATAAGAATTATTATTATTAATAAATAATAATAATAATAATTATTATTATTATTATTATTATTATTATTAAATCCACTGCAAGACATACAATGAGAGAATAATAAAGATGGGAGTAATAAAAACAGGAGTAACAAAGATGGGAGCAACAAAGATGTGAGTAAAAAAGATGGGGGTAATAAAGATGGAAGGGACGTTGGAAAAATTCGATTAAAAAAAGGAGGAGAGGCGAGGAAAAGAGAGAATAAAAGAGAATGCCAGAGGAAAATATATGGGAAACGACGTAATTTTGAAAAGAAAGAAAGAAAGAATTGATGAAGAGGAATGATAATACTGAGATAAAAGAGGAGAAATAAAAGGGCGGGGGAAAAAGAGCGGGGAATAAAAGTAATGAAAATAAAGGAATAAAAGTCAAGGGGTGAAAATACAGGAATAAAGGTAAGGGAATAAAAATAAAGGAATAAAAGTGAAAGATGGAAAGTAGATGAATAAGAGTAAGTAAAGAAAAATTAAAGGAAGCAATAAAAGGGACAAAGTATAAAAAGGACAAGACCAAAATTTTACAACCAATTCAAAATTAAAAAATAATAATATACAGAGACAAAAGACTGAAGCCATTTAGTATCTGATTGGTAAAAAAAAAGTTGATTAAAAAAAGCAAAGAAACATTATAAAAGGGAATATTTATTAAGATATTTAGGCACCATTAACTAGGGTCAGTTAATGAGGTTTCAAACCTATCCACCACACGAAGGTCAGTCATAAAGTCAAGAATACTTTAATACCGGTAATAGATTTATGGTATATTCGCGGAGTATACACAGAGAGATATACACATCTCAGTATATATGTATATATATATATATATATATAAATATATATATATATAATATATATATATATATAAATATATCATATATATATTTTATTATTTTTTATTATCACAACCGGCCGATTCCCACCAAGGCAGGGTGGCCCGAAAAAGAAAAAAATTTCACCATCATTCACTCCATCACTGTCTTGCCAGAAGGGTGCTTTACACTACAGTTTTTAAACTGCAACATTAACACCCCTCCTTCAGAGTGCAGGCACTGTACTTCCCATCTCCAGGACTCAAGTCCGGCCTGCCGGTTTCCCTGAATCCCTTCATAAATGTTACTTTGCTCACACTCCAACAGCACGTCAAGTATTAAAAACCATTTGTCTCCATTCACTCCTATCAAACACGCTCACGCATGCCTGCTGGAAGTCCAAGCCCCTCGCACACAAAACTCCTTTACCCCCCCCTCCAACCCTTCCTAGGCCGACCCCTAACCCCGCCTTCCTTCCACTACAGACTGATACACTCTTGAAGTCATTCTGTTTCGCTCCATTCTCTCTACATGTCCGAACCACATCAACAACCCTTCCTCAGCCCTCTGGACAACAGTTTTGGTAATCCCGCACCTCCTCCTAACTTCCAAACTACGAATTCTCTGCATTATATTCACACCACACATTGCCCTCAGACATGACATCTCACTGCCTCCAGCCTTCTCCTCGCTGCAACATTCATCACCCACGCTTCACACCCATATAAGAGCGTTTGGTAAAACTATACTCACATACATTCCCCTCTTTGCCTCCAAGGACAAAGTTCTTTGTCTCCACAGACTCCTAAGTGCACCACTCACATCTTTTTCCCTCATCAATTCTAGATTCACCTCATCTTTCATAGACCCATCTGCTGACACGTCCACTCCCAAAATATCTGAATACGTTCACCTCCTCCATACTCTCTCCCTCCAATCTGATATTCAATCTTTCATCACCTAATCTTTTTGTTATCCTCATAACCTTACTCTTTCCTGTATTCACCTTTAATTTTCTTCTTTTGCACACCCTAAACCAAATCATCCACCAATCTCTGCAACTTCTCTTCAGAATCTCCCAAGAGCACAGTGTCATCAGCAAAGAGCAGCTGTGACAACTCCCACTTGTGTGTGATTCTTATCTTTTAACTCCACGCCTCTTGCCAAGACCCTCGCATTTACTTCTCTTACAACCCCATCTATAAATAAATAAACAACCACGGTGACATCCCACACCTTGTCTAAGGCCTACTTTTACTGGGAAAAAAATTTCCCTCTTTCCTACATACTCTAACTTGAGCCTCACTATCCTCGTAAAAACTCTTCACTGCTTTCAGTAACCTACCTCCCACACCATAACACTGCAACATCTGCCACATTGCCCCCCTATCCACCCTGTCATAACGCCTTTTCCAAATCCAAATAAATGCCACAAAGACCTCTTAGCCTACCCTAAATACTGTTCACTTATATGTTTCACTGTAAACACCGGGTCCACAAAACCCCCTACCTTCCTAAAGCCTCCTTGTTCATCTGCTATCCTATTCTCCGTCTTACTCTTAATTCTTTCAATTATAACTCTACCATAACATTTACCAGGTACACTCAACAGACTTATCCCCCTATAATTTTGCACTCCTTTTATCCCCTTTGCCTTTATACAAAGGAACTATGCATGCTCTCTGCCAATCCCTAGGTACCTTACCCTTCTCCATACATTTATTAAATAATTGCACCAAACCCCCTCCAAACTATATCCCCACCTGCTTTTAACATTTTTATCTTTAAACCCATCAATCCCGCGCCTTACCCCCCTTTCCATTTTACCTACTGCCTCACGAACTTCCCCCACACTCACAACTGGCTCTTCCTCACTCCTACAAGATGTTATTTCCCCCTTGCCCTATACACGAAATCACAGCTTCCCTATCTTCATCAACATTTTAAAAATTCCCTCAAAATATTCCTTCCATCTTCCCAATACCTCTAACTCTCCATTTAATAACTCCCCCTCTCCTATTTTTAACTGAAAAAATCCATTTGTTCTCTAGGCTTTCTTTAAATTGTTAATCTCACTCCAAAACTTTTTCTTATTTTCAACAAAATTTGTTGATAACATCTCACCCACTCTCTCATTTGCTCTCTTTTTTACATTGCTTCACCACTCTCTTAACTTCTCTCTTTTTCTCCATATAACCTTCCCTCCTTGCATCACTTCTACTTTTTAAAAACTTCTCATATGCTAACTTTTTCTCCCTTACTACTCTCTTTACATCATCATTCCCCCAATCGCTCCTCTTCCCTCCTGCACCCACTTTTTCCCCGTAACCACAAACCTTCTGCTGAACACTCTAACACTACATTTTTAAAACCTACCCATAAACCCCTTCGACCCCATTGCCTATGCTCTCATTAGCCCATCTATCCTCCAATAGCTGTTTTATATCTTACCCTAACTGCCTCCTCTTTTAGTTTTATAAACCTTCACCTCTCTCTTCCCTGATGCTTCTATTCTCCTTGTATCCCATCTACCTTTTACTCTCAGTGTAGCTACAACTAGAAAGTGATCTGATATATCTGTGGCCCCTCTATAAACATGTAAAATCCTGAAGTCTACTCAACAGTCTTTTATCTACCAATACATAATCCAACAAACTACTGTCATTTCGCCCTACATCATTCGTGTATACTTATTTATCCTCTTTTTTCTTAAAATATTATTATACCTATAACTAAACCCCTTTCTATACAAAGTTCAATCAAAGGGCTCCCATTATCATTTACACCTGGCACCCCAAACTACCTACCACACCCTCTCTAAAAGTTTCTCCTACTTTAGCATTCAAGTCCCCTACCACAATTACTCTCTCACTTGGTTCAAAGGCTCCTATACATTCACTTAACATCTCCCAAAAATCTCTCTCTCTCCTCTGCATTCCTCTCTTCTCCAGGTGCATACACGCTTATTATGACCCACTTCTCGCATCCAACCTTTACTTTAATCCACATAATTCTTGAATTTACACATTCATATTCTCTTTTCCTCCTTCCATAACTGATCATTTACATTACTGCTACCCCTTCCTTTGCTCTAACTCTCTCAGATACTCCAGATTTAATCCCATTTATTTCCCCCCACTGAAACTCTCCTACCCCCTTCAGCTTTGTTTCGCTTAGGGCCAGGACATCCAACTTCTTTTCATTCATAACATCAGCAATCATCTGTTTCTTGTCATCCGCACTACATCCACGCACATTTAAGCAACCCAGTTTTATAAAGTTTTTCTTCTTCTCTTTTTTAGTAATTGTATACAGGAGAAGGGGTTACTAGCCCATTGCTCCCGGCATTTTAGTCGCCTCATACGACACGCATGGCTTACGGAGGAAAGATTCTTTCCACTTCCCCATGGACAATATAATATATATATATAAATATATAATATATATAAATATAATATATATATATATATATATATATATATATATATATATATATATATATATGAAATCACCTGTTTACTGTGATCTTTTTGCAATATATATATATATATATATATATATATATATATATATATATAAATATATAATATATATAATATTATAAATATATATATATATTATATAAATATATATATATATATATATAATGTCGTGCAGAATATGTAAAACTGGTCAATTAGCAAGAACTCATTTAAAATTAAGTCCTTTCTAATATTTTACCTTATACGTTTAAAGAAATATATTTTTCATTAATGTTAATGTAACAATTTTTAATTTTGCACCAAAAGAATCTTAGAAAACTTACCTATCCTTATTATAACAAGAGCAATTTATTTTAGCCTAAACCAACTAAATATATTTTAGATTTGTTTACAATAATTTAATACTAAATAAGCACAGTGAAATATATATTTTTTCGTTAGGTTCAGAATGATTTTGGCGAAATTATTGCATACACAAATTTTCGCTTGTCCTATATAGCAAGATGAACGTTGCTATTTAAGCCAAGATCGCAAGTTCTGCCTATTCGGCACGACATATATATATATATATATATAATATATATATATATATATATATATAATATATATATATATATATATATATATATATATATATATATATATATTATATATATATATATATATAAAATATATATATATCCTGGCATTATTAATAGGTGGATATCTCTGAGCTTACGGGGTACATACAATTTGCACCTGTTACCTGTACCTGTTACCTGTTACCTGTACCTGTTATCCTGGTCTGTACCTGTTGGCATGTTAATAGTGCTGGTCTTGGCGTTTGTATCTGAATTTGTATTTGCAGTAAAGATTTTTTATAGTAAATTGTATTAAAATAGTTTAAGCTTAGAAGTGAAAAAAAACATTGTGTGTGTTGGTGGCAGGTGTTAAAGGTCACCTAATTAAATGTGTGTGTGTGTGTGTGTGTGTGTGTGTTGTGTGTGTGTGTGTGTGTGTGTGTGTGTGTGTGTGTGTGTGTGTGTGTGTGTACTCACTTAGTTGTACTCACCTGTGGTGGTTATAGGGGTCGAATCTTAGCTCCTGGCCCCGCCTCTTCGCTGGTTTCTACTAGATCCCTCTCTCCCTGCTTCATGAGCTTTGTCGTACCTCTTCTTATATTGTTGGGGTTCTTAAAAGGAGATATCGAGGGTTGAAGGTAGACACACTTGTTGGATGGTAACAATATGTTGTCAGAATGTGATGATGGGAGATGGAGCCCAGCCTCTGCCTTGTCCTAGCCTATGTCAAACGCCGACTGAGGCCGAGGTAGCTAGCTCGCCTCACACTCAAGCTGTATCCC
>NC_069434.1:18558196-18563196 GCF_026875155.1 Cherax quadricarinatus
TACATGGGGTGGTACGTGACTACAACTACATGGGGTGGTACGTGACTACAACTACATGGGGTGGTACGTGACTACAACTACATGGGGTGGTACATGACTACAACTACATGGGGTGGTACGTGACTACAACTACATGGGGTGGTACATGACTACAACTACATGGGGTGGTACGTGACTACAACTACATGGGGTGGTACGTGACTACAACTACATGGGGTGGTACGTGACTACAACTACATGAGGTGGTACGTGACTACAACTACATGGGGTGGTACGTGACTACAACTACATGGGGTGGTACGTGACTACAACTACATGGGGTGGTACGTGACTACAACTACATGGGGTGGTACGTCAGTACAAGTACATGGTGTGGCACGAGTGGGAAGAGGGAACAAGCAGACAGTAGAGGACTGTCTGCTGAGTCGAACTATCCATCTGCTTCTAGTCTAGACTGAGAACTGTCGTGGGTTTTCTTAGTGTGAGGCGAGGATGGTAGAACGGAAGGTCGGTATCGTTCGGTCAGTGGAATAAATTCGGCACGACAGAAACTGAAGAAGAACCAGACGCAAAGAGGAGAAATACAGTTGCTTTTGTTGTTGAAGGAGGAGGAGGAGAAGAAGAAGAAGAAGAAGAGGGGGAGGAGAAGAAGGAGAAAGAAGAGGAAACAACAGCAACAACGAGAGAAGACGAAGAAAAGTAAGTTCCTTTCTTCGCTTCCTCTTATTTAACATCTCACCATTTTTTCTTTAAGCGTTCGAAGAATTAAACAGGAAAAGAAAAACACAATCTAAGAAGACCAAATGACGGGCAAATCACCAGAACATAAGAACATAAGAAAGGAGGAACACTGCAGCAGGCCTGTTGGTTCATGAGTGGGTGTGGGTGGGTGTGAGTTGGACCTGACTAGCTTGTGCTAGTAGGTCAGACACCGTGCTCCTCCCTTAAGTGACGTGACTGACCTGACTAGGTCAGGGCATTGGCTTCAGCCGGTGGGACAATTGGACATGCCTCGCATAGGCCAGTAGGCCTGTTGCAATGCTCCTTTTTTATGTTCTTAAATCTAACTCACTAACAGAATAAAACAAACATACACGACAATAACTCGCTGTGGGGGTGGGGGATGGGGAAGGGAAAGAGTGTAAATCAAAGGCGTTCTACAGTCGTCGATGCTGGAGAAAGCAATATCCGACTTCACCGCCTTCCTGGGAATCCGCGCACTGTTCACTTCTCTTACAAGAACGTCAACAAACACCTGGACTCTCCTGCCCTCCCTCAGTAACCCTTCCTACTCGAGATGCTCTCCGTAACTACGGGCTTTCTGCTTGTACAACTAAATGTCAACCATCTCTGTATAAATATTGTATCATGCTGTAATAAAATATTATTATTATTATTATTATTATTATTATTATTATTATTATTATTATTATTATTATTATTATTATTATTATTATTATTATTATTATTATTATTATTATTATTATTATCATGATTATAATGATAATAATATTAATAATAATGATGTGATAATAATATTAATAATAATGATGTGAAGAGAGTAGTAAGGGAGAAAAAAGTTAGCATATGAGAAGTTTTTACAAAGTAGAAGTGATGCAAGGAGGGAAGAGTATATGGAGAAAAAGAGAGAGGTTAAGAGAGTGGTGAAGCAATGTAAAAAGAGAGCAAATGAGAGAGTGGGTGAGATGTTATCAACAAATTTTGTTGAAAATAAGAAAAAGTTTTGGAGTGAGATTAACAAGTTAAGAAAGCCTAGAGAACAAATGGATTTGTCAGTTAAAAATAGGAGAGGAGAGTTATTAAATGGAGAGTTAGAGGTATTGGAAGATGGAGGGAATATTTTGAGGAATTGTTAAATGTTGATGAATATAGGGAAGCTGTGATTTCGTGTATAGGGCAAGGAGGAATAACATCTTGTAGGAGTGAGGAAGAGCCAGTTGTGAGTGTGGGGGAAGCTCGTGAGGCAGTAGGTAAAATGAAAGGGGGTAAGGCAGCCGGGATTGATGGGATAAAGATAGAAATGTTAAAAGCAGGTGGGGATATAGTTTTTGGAGTGGTTGGTGCAATTATTTAATAAATGTATGGAAGAGGGTAAGGTACCTAGGGATTGGCAGAGAGCATGCATAGTTCCTTTGTATAAAGGCAAAGGGGATAAAAGAGAGTGCAAAAATTATAGGGGATAAGTCTGCTGAGTATACCTGGTAAAGTGTATGGTAGAGTTATTATTGAAAGAATTAAGAGTAAGACGGAGAATAGGATAGCAGATGAACAAGGAGGCTTTAGGAAAGGTAGTGGGTGTGTGGACAGGTGTTTACAGTGAAACATATAAGTGAACAGTATTTAGATAAGGCTAAAGAGGTCTTTGTGGCATTTATGGATTTGGAAAAGGCGTATGACAGGGTGGATAGGGGGGCAATGTGGCAGATGTTGCAAGTGTATGGTGTAGGAGGTAGGTTACTGAAAGCAGTGAAGAGTTTTTACGAGGATAGTGAGGCTCAAATTAGAGTATGTAGGAAAGAGGGAAATTATTTCCCAGTTAAAAGTAGGCCTTAGACAAGGATGTGTGATGTCACCGTGGTTGTTTTAATATATTTATAGATGGGTTGTAAGAGAAGTCAATGCGAGGGTCTTGGCAAGAGGCGTGGAGTTAACAGATAAAGAATCACACACAAAGTGGGAGTTGTCACAGCTGCTCTTTGCTGATGACACTGTGCTCTTGGGAGATTCTGAAGAGAAGTTGCAGAGATTGGTGGATGAATTTGGTAGGGTGTGCAAAAGAAGAAAATTAAAGGTGAATACAGGAAAGAGTAAGGTTATGAGGATAACAAAAAAGATTATGGTGATGAAAGATTGAATATCAGATTGGAGGGAGAGAGTATGGAGGAGGTGAATGTATTCAGATATTTGGGAGTGGACGTGTCAGCGGATGGGTCTATGAAAGATGAGGTGAATCATAGAATTGATGGGGGAAAAGAGTGAGTGGTGCACTTAGGAGTCTGTGGAGACAAAGAACTTTGTCCTTGGAGGCAAAGAGGGGAATGTATGAGAGTATAGTTTTACCAACGCTCTTATATGGGTGTGAAGCATGGGTGATGAATGTTGCAGCGAGGAGAAGGCTGGAGGCAGTGGAGATGTCATGTCTGAGGGCAATGTGTGGTGTGAATATAATGCAGAGAATTCGTAGTTTGGAAGTTAGGAGGAGGTGCGGGATTACCAAAACTGTTGTCCAGAGGGCTGAGGAAGGGTTGTTGAGGAGGCTCGGACATGTGGAGAGAATGGAGCGAAACAGAATGACTTCAAGAGTGTATCAGTCTGTAGTGGAAGGAAGGCGGGGTAGGGGTCGGCCTAGGAAAGGTTGGAGGGAGGGGGTAAAGGAGGTTTTGTGTGCGAAGGGCTTGGACTTCCAGCAGGCATGCATGAGCGTGTTTGATAGGAGTGAATGGAGACAAATGGTTTTTAATACTTGACGTGCTGTTGGAGTGTGAGCAAAGTAACATTTATGAAGGGGTTCAGGGAAACCGGCAGGCCGGACTTGAGTCCTGGAGATGGGAAGTACAGTGCCTGCACTCTGAAGGAGGGGTGTTAATGTTGCAGTTTAAAAACTGTAGTGTAAAGCACCCTTCTGGCAAGACAGTGATGGAGTGAATGATGGTGAAAGTTTTTCTTTTTCGGGCCACCCTGCCTTGGTGGGAATCGGCCAGTGTGATAATAAAAAAAATTAATAATAATACTCTGTTACTTAGTCTACTACGGTCGCTTTAACGCTCTGCAAGAGAGAGAGAGAGAGAGAGAGAGAGAGAGAGAGAGAGAGAGAGAGAGAGAGAGAGAGAGAGAGAGAGAGAGAGCTGGTGTAGGTAACAGCTCTTAGCTTGCCAATAAAGTTAGGAATCCTTAACCTGTAAATAGCTTGTCAATAAAGCTAGGGAACCTTAACCTAACCTTGTCAAACCCTGTGTAAAAAAAAAAGGGAGAGAGAGAGAGACAGAGACAGAGACAGACAGAGAGATAGACAGACCGATAAGACCCCTGGTGAACGAGGCAATTAATAAAAAATACCCAGGTGCTGTACCTCCGTATACAATAAAGCCACAACACCGTGGTTGGAACAAGTGACCAGCAGCCCTTCACTTATTGGAGAAACCTTACGACCTGACAGTGGGTCCAGAGCGGAACCGAAATGTTTCACATGCGTCCAGAACGGAACCGAATAAAGACAAAATAACAACAGTTATGTGGAACAAGTTACAGCTGCGCTCTCTGCTGGTGACAACCAGAGATTTTCCGGCGCTCTTCAGGCGTTTAGACTTGCAAATCCCATTTAATATTCCCGGCGTAATGAGAGACAGCAATTTTCCGGCTCAATTAATACCCAGACCCGAGGAAAGCAAGTCGTACTATCACGGGAAAGCAAGTCTTACCGCTGTTGCAATACCAGGGATTACCAAGTCTTACTGCTGTTGCGCTACCATGGAATAGCAAGTCTTACTGCTACTATGTTACCAATGGATAGCAAGTATTACTGCTACTGAGTTACCGTGGTAAAGCAAGTCTTACTGCTGTTACGCTACCAGGGGAAGCAAGTCTTACTGCTGTTACGCTACCAGGGGAAGCAAGTCTTACTGCTGTTACGCTACCAGGGGAAGCAAGTCTTACTGCTGTTACGCTACCAGGGGAAGCAAGTCTTACTGCTGTTACGCTACCAGGGGAAGCAAGTCTTACTGCTGTTACGCTACCAGGGGAAGCAAGTCTTACTGCTGTTACGCTACCAGGGAAAGCAAGTCTTACTGCTGTTACGCTACCAGGGGAAGCAAGTCTTACTGCTGTTACGCTACCAGGGGAAGCAAGTTTACTGCTGTTACGCTACCAGGGGAAGCAAGTCTTACTGCTGTTACGCTACCAGGGGAAGCAAGTCTTACTGCTGTTACGCTACCAGGGGAAGCAAGTCTTACTGCTGTTACGCTACCAGGGGAAGCAAGTCT
>NC_069434.1:18570696-18575696 GCF_026875155.1 Cherax quadricarinatus
ATTTAGGGAGTGGGGGACTTTTAAGAATGTTTTAGGGAGACTTAGATAAGTAGGAATCATCCGTAAAGTAATCATAAAATTTAATAAATTTGGATAATAAAAGTTTTGTTCTTTAAATATTTTTATAGAGAGGAAGTTTTTTTTGAGAGATAATTCCCATACAGCTTCAGCTAGTACTGTACTACTACTACTACTATTACTATTAACATGAAATTAATTATGGCAATACTATTAAAACTACTACAACTAGATCGATACCATGCCTAACCCTTCTAGGGTAGGGTAGGTGCCTGAGCCCGAGCTTACAGCTCACAAGACTGTCATTCCCATTAGCCCCCTTGTGGCGGGGATGACAGACCAGAGAGGCCTAGCTTGTGGCTAGGCCTGGGGACAGTTGGTCCCAAAGATGAGGAGGTACTTGTGCCTCCTCCCATGGGAGACTTAGGTCTCAGACAGTCCCTAAAGAGGGAACCAAGGCCGGGCCACCACTTGGAAAAGGCCCGGGCCGGGAGAATACCGGCGAATCTTTAATAATAATAATAATAATACAACTAAAGCTACATCTACTACTACTGTCAGAGCTAATACTACAACTACTACTACTGCTGTAATTATTGTTGTTATCGCTACTGCTACAACTACAACTCTTACCACCACTGCTGCTACTACAACAATTACTACAGAAGTATCCGTGTTGCTGAGTAATCTTCAGTAGATCAAGGATCTCTCTCTCTCTCTCTCTCTCTCTCTCTCTCTCTCTCTCTCTCTCTCTCTCTCTCTCTCTCTCTCTCTCTCTCTCTCTCTCTCTCTCTCTCTCTCTATCTCTCTCTCTCTCTCTCTCTCTCTCTCTCTCTCTCTCTCTCTCTTGCTGGGCACAGACCTGTAGCAAGGCTTAATTATGTCTGAGAAGCCAACCTTGGGAACTTGCCCCATTTCAGATCATGTGCAACCATACAGCTCAACTACCACCTTGGAATGAACGGCTCGTTCCAGCAAAGGCGTTTCCTGTGATCGCATTTGATTGGATTTCCTCTTCTTTTCTGCAACATTGCAAGTTCCTACATACATACACACACACACACACACACACAACACACACACACACACACACACACACCATATAAATATATATATATATATATATATATATATATTATATTATATATATATATATATAAATATATATATATATATATATATATATATATATATATATATATTATATATATATATATATATATATATATACATATATATATATATATATATATATATATATATAATATATATATATATATATTATATATATATATATATATATATATATATTATATATATATATATATATATATATATATACATCAGTGGTTGGAATATTTTGACAAGTTGTCAATCCACATCCACTGAAGTGTCACTTACCCTCTCGTGACCAGGTCCTTCTCTTGGTCACGTGAGGAGTGAGGGGGGTGAAGGAAAATGTGAGGGAATTGTGATAAATGATGGGAAGTGAGGAGAATGTTGGGCTGTGAGGGAGGGGAATAATAAGAAACAAAGATTAATAATGGGTAGATAAGGGAGTGATGGAAAGTGGGGATGATAATGAGCAAAGAGAAAGGTGAGACATAATGAGGAGGGGGAGAACAAGAGGGAACACAAGAAGGGATGTTTGCAGGAACCAAAGAAATTGCGGATTAAAGAGGGAGAAAGGATGAATGAGAAAGAAAAAAAAGAGGGTAAGAAGAAGAGAGGAAAGGGGAAGGGGAACAGCAACAATAACAAGAGTCACATTAAAAGAACATTGGAAACAGAAAGAAGAGTTTAAGAGGAAAAGTATAACAAAGAGGAGAAGAAGGAAAGGGAATAAAGCAAAATGAGATGTAGAAAATATAATGAAAAGAAAGAGGAACGTAATCCAAACATAAATGGAAGTGTCTAAGATTTTGTCTGTAAATGTTATTATAATTATTATTATCATTATTTTTGTATTATTATTATTATTATTATTATTATTATTATTATTATTATTATTATTATTATTATTATTATTATTATTATTATTATTATTATTATTATTATTATTATTATTATTATTACACTCATGTTTAGTGAAGATTGTCTCTCGTTTCCTTTGTTTTTGACTGATGTGTCGGCTTACACAGGGAGAAAATTGCGATTTTAGAGTTATATCCTGTAATACAACTCTGCCTTACATTAATGATTTCTCTTCAAGATTAAATTTACTTCCTCTTTATATATATATACATATATATATATATATATATATATATATATATATATATATATATATATATATATATATATTATATATATATATATATATATATATATATATATATATATATGCAATAAGATCACAGTAAACAGGTGATTTCAGAATATGCAAAACAACCACTCTGAAAGAATAGAGAAATTCCAAGCGCTTTCGTGACTACTCACATTATCAAGGAACTATGAAAGTAAAGCATCCAAGGAAGCTATTTAAGGGGTCTGGTCGGCACCTCACTATCAGATCCCACAACGGTTTAAACACGTGACGCGCGGCGAGCCAAGGACCTATCCAAGTTGGCTCGCCGCGCGTCACGTGTTTAAACCGTTGTGGGATCTGATAGTGAGGTGCCGACCAGACCCCTTAAATAGCTTCCTTGGATGCTTTACTTTCATAGTTCCTTGATAATGTGAGTAGTCACGAAAGCGCTTGGAATTTCTCTATTCTTTCAGAGTGGTTGTTTTGCATATATATATATATATATATTATATATATATATATATATATATATATATATATATATATATATATATATATATATATTATACACATACATACTTGCCTACGTACATACTTACATGTGCAAACATACATACAGATGCATTCAATGTGTAAGAGCAATAATGAACGAAGAACAAATTATAATGAGTTAATGATAAATTTTGCTGGATAATTGCGGATTATATGAGATAATTACCGGCGTAAGATTGGCTGGGATTTGCTTAATCCCTTAAGCCTAGTAACAAAATCAAAACGGAAAACATGTTTATAACGCAGTCGCCCACGTACTAATTACGCAGTCACGGCTGTGTAAGCCGACGAAGAGGCTTTCACTTTACGAAATCATGTTCGACAAGACTCTGTCTTTAAAGGTCCCGCAGAATGTCTCTCACGAGGGAGCAAGGGCCTCAGTATCAGGTGAAGGGGCTCTTGCTTCAAGGAACTGTAGGAACAAGACACACACACACACACATGTATCCAGGTGTGGCACATGTGGCTGGTGCGTCAACCTGAGCAGTCCATCCTCTCGGTGGACGAAATGTGGTTACTTCAATTACCCAGACGATACCTACTGGTTTAGCGCTCTCTCGAGAATGTAAACGTAATGTTTACATAAATAATAATAATAATAATAATAATAATAATAATAATAATAATATAATAATAATAATAATAATAATAATAATAATAATAATATAATTATTATTATTATTATTATTATTATTATTATTATTATTATTATTATTATTATTATTATTATTATTATTATTATTATATAAATAATAATAATAATAATAGTAAGAGAGAATAATTGTCCTGTTTAACAATCACGTCAAATCATTGCTAATTTGTACTATAGAGAGGCTATAAATATTTATCACAAACAAGCTAAGAATCCACGACTTGATTTCTAAATCTCTGTCTGACTTTACTGGCCTGACCTACCCCCACTAGAAGGGCCCCGCCCACAGGTGAACACGTCTGCAGCTGCTACATCTCTCCTCCACTATGCAAGACTCTGATCCGGTCTCTATATGATAGATATACCCCCTGGTGAGCGAAACGTCTTTCATTAAAGATATTCAGGTGTTGCACATGTGTTTTACATACTTTATGCATTGCATTTCATTGAGAGATACAGTTTCTCAGGTATTTGTTTTAATAGGAGTCGTGTGCAAATTACTGTTTACACACACACACACACACACACACACCACACACACACACACACACACACACACACACACACACATATATATATATATATATATATTATATATTATATATATATATATATATATATATATATATATATATATTATATATATATATATATATATATATATATAGATATATATATATGCAATAAGATCACAGTAAACAGGTGATTTCAGAATATGCAAAACAACCACTCTGAAAGAATAGAGAAATTCCAAGCGCTTTCGTGACTACTCACATTATCAAGGAACTATGTTCCTTGAGTACATAACATTTAACATCCTTCCGCATCACACTAAACACGTTAAGGGAGAACTGGAGGTAGTCAGGTTTAATCCAAGGAAAGGGAGCGGGTATTTCAAGTTTTCTCAGATCAAGAGGTATTCAATAGCATTTCTAGAAGCGTCCAAAGGATGGACATGGGGTGCACAATAAACCCATGTGGGCTTAGAGCTTCCCCAAGAATACTATAATCCGACCGGGAAAAAGTATCCGGTGTACGTATTATGCAAATTGATCTTTTTCACATTTCTTTTAACACCTCGGCCGCATCCCACCGAGGCAGGGTGACCCGAGAAAGAAGAAACATTTTCACCATCACTCACTCCATCACTGTCTTGCCAAAGGCTAGCCGACGTTACATATTGTGCAAAATTTCTTTGTTCACCTGTTGTGTTTCGAGGCATTTCCTACCACAGTTCAAGAGATAGTTGACGAACTATCGAAACAGTTTGGGATGCAGTTGGATGCTTCGTGCAGTTTTTTTTACTATTCACCCCTTTCTCTTTCTCGCTCTTTTTCCTTCACGATTATTCTCTCTTTCTCCATATCTGCTCTCTTTTCCTTTCTCTCATTCTATCACTCCTCTCTCTCGTGTCTCAGTCTTTCTTTTTCACTCTTTTTTCCTGTCTTTCTCGTTTGTATTCTTTTGTTCCTCTCCCTACCTCTACTTTCTCCGTTCCCTTCTAATCTCTTTCTAACTTTCCTTCTCTCT
>NC_069434.1:18583196-18635696 GCF_026875155.1 Cherax quadricarinatus
AACGAGTGGTAATAGAGCTGAGTCTATCGGCAGAGTCTTGAAAGAC
Organism: Cherax quadricarinatus; assembly: GCF_026875155.1. Taxonomy (NCBI): domain Eukaryota; kingdom Metazoa; phylum Arthropoda; class Malacostraca; order Decapoda; family Parastacidae; genus Cherax; species Cherax quadricarinatus. The sequence goes on from NC_069434.1 coordinate 18,583,243, forward strand.
TCTAAGTACTCTGCCTGAGTGTATGTGCTTGACAAACACTCCCACATATATTTCAAGTGTTACACTTCTTAAGTGTTCTCTTTGAGCTAAAAAGAAAATCTGTTTTGAATTGGAAAACTGTCCTGTTTATAGATACCATAACTAAGATCTGAAATACATATTTTTTCAGCATGCTTAATTAGAAATGATCCCACGATACACTGGCATCCTTAAGAAACGATCCCACGATATTACGACAATCATAAGAATTATAAAAACACATTCTTCTTTTGTTTGCATTGGTGCAGTCTACACAATATTTTATTACATAATAGAAAACAGTGCACACTATTTGCATAACAAATGCATTGTACAGGACAATGCTCTTCACACCCACGCTCCCTCACGCCCCAATGTTAGGGGAAAGTTTAGGAAAACTCTACGATCAAAATCTGAAGACGGAACACCACGAGATCTCTCTGTTCTTGTAGCTACGAACAAGTTATGGAAAACAGATAATTACATCACCTCCTCCGTGTGTGTTTTCTCTACGTCTACATTCAGCTTTGCAGTGAGTACCAGGAGACTTTCTCTACATAAAAGCTTGTGGTAAAAAGCTTCTCTTTTCTTCCCTCTTGTTGGCAGTACGCCATTTAGATCGTGATATTTCTGACAGTCCTTTAGGATTCAGCAGAGCGCCACTGAATTAAAAAGGATTATACGGATTTGCATATCACCAAGGGTAAGACATGATGAATAAGTCACTTGTTTGGCACTTAGGTGTCTCTGGTGCTGCAAGTGTGTCTCATTCATCAGTTTATCGGTATTGTATACCATTAAAATGTCGAGGTAAAACATAATTGGATGAGAATGCGAAATGTACATTCACTCTCCATTAGACTTAAACTACAAAAGCATCGTTACTACCGAAGTCCCGCATGTGAGACCAGTAAACGACCTCTCTCGTTACTACCACACAACTACAGCAATTTCAGGGGCTTAATGGCCCGCGGAGATACTGATACAGACATCAGGGTGAAGCTCCTTTTCCGAAAGTCAGAGGAAAGGTTTAAAAAAGGCTGGTAATTTGTTAATGTGTATGTGTGTGTGTGTGTGTGTGTAGGCGGTGCTAGAACTATATGGAGACTACTGATTGGTTGATTGGCGTGTTGAAGGCGGGGTCAGCGCAGCAGAAAGGCTGTTGGTTGGTTAAAAGACGTGGGGAAGGCGGAGACAGACCCGAGATAACAAACTCTATCATAGACTCAGTTGTGGTGGAAATGGTGAATGCAGGTTTACGAGGAAAGTATTAATGCTTACACCATTCGAAGAGTACTAGTACAACTGCCTATCACAACTACTACCACAAGTAATATAACACCTACTACTACTACTACTACTACTACTACTACTACCTCTAATATCACTTCTGCTACAACGACTGCCAATGCTAACACTCTAGTGACCATTTATAGAATTAATTTAGGAACGTACCAGCAAGTCGAAATTCATCCCCCATCGAAGCCACATAAATTTTACATATAGAGAGAAAGAGGGATGGAGAATAGCTACGAGGCAGGAAGGTAGGGAGGATGGAGAGAGAGAGAGAGAGAGAGAGAGAGAGAGAGAGAGAGAGGAGAGAGAGAGAGAGAGAGAGAGAGAGAGAGAGAGAGAGAGAGAGAGAATGAAAGAGAATGAGAACGAAGAGAGAACATAGGGACATATATATATATATATATATATATATATATATATATATATATATATATATATATATATATATATATATATATATATTTATATATATATATATATATATATATATATATATATATATATATATATATATATATATATGTGTGTGTGTGTGTGTGTGTGTGTGTGTGTGTGTGTGTGTGTGTGTGTGAAACTGGAAAGATACAGTATAAACATAGAAGCCAAACATAACTTTTCCTCGTCTCTCTCTGACACCCACACACACACACACACACACACACACACACACACACGCACACACACACACACACACACACACACACACACACACACACACACACACTCACACACACTCAAACTCTCGTTGACTCAAAACAAAAACAGTCCAACCATTCTGCTGTATCACTAAACTCAATTGACCCAACATCCACCACTGACTCACACCACTCAGCAGCGATGTGTTTTATCCCGGACTTAACAGGATAGGTAATGCCCAGTTATCTTTCAATTATCTATTATATTTACGTTGCGGTAGTTATATGTTCGTCCACATTAACACCCTGCACATCTGCCAAAGTTATTTCATGATAACAGTTATCTTAACACCTCAAAGCATTTCCTTCGTTAGTAGATAATCTTTGCGTTTTTTTTTAATTGAATTGGTTAATTTTGTAAAATTTACGTAAAAAACACCAAAGAATGGAGCACATGAATAGAGTAACAAAGAATCTCATATATTTTCGGTTTAGGACGGTACCCTCTTCAGGCGAAGATTATCTCGACATAGGCTGAAAAAATGCGATATTCCTTTAAAAAAAATTACTGTGGATCATCTGAACTCTTTTAGTCGATATAATATCGCATGAAGAAAAAACATAACTCTATATAGATAAAAACCAATGACAAGGTTGGTTGTAACGAGTGTTAACAGCCGTAGACACACACCAAACCTAACAGGTCCAGAAACAACTTTTATAGTGAAAACGTTTCGCTCTACACAGAATTTTATCAAGGGAATGATTTGATTGAACTCTACGCTGGTTGGTCCCTCACACCCACGTCCTTTCCAAGCCAGTCCACAACCCCTCTCCTCCATCATACATCATCCTTCATCCCCCCCAGACTCTCTCTCTCTCACTCTCTCTCTCTCTCTCGTTCTCTCTCTCTCTCTCTCTCTCTCTCTCTCTGTCTCTCTGTCTCTCTCTCTCTCTCTCTCTCTCTCTATCTATCTATCTATCTATCTATCTATCTATCTATCTATCTATCTATCTATCTGTCTATCTTTCCACCTCTCAGCAGTTCAGCCTAAAGAAGCATGAACGATTGAGCGTCACAAGAAGCAAGACTAACACCGACAGCTGTGTCTTTGTGTTGAAGAAGGTGATCTCTGTTGCCCAGGTTAGTAACACTAGACACTCAGTGAGACAAATGTTTGCCAGGAGAAGAAGAGAAGAGCTGAGATTAATGGAGAGAGAGAGAGAGAGAGAGAGAGAGAGAGAGAGAGAGAGAGAGAGAGAGAGAGAGAGAGAGAGAGAGAGAGAGAGAGAGAGAGAGAGAGAGAGAGAGAAAGAGATAAATGGATAGTCCCAAGCTAGCAATATTTTATGCAACAATGAACTAGCTCCATCCTCTAGTAATCTTTGACCTTTCCTTGAGAGCAAAACGTATAATCTATTCTAACATTATCTCAGTTGTTATAAAATGGAAAAACTTGCAAAAAAAAAAAAAAAAAAAAAACTCACGATAGCGAGAAGTGCTTTGACACGCCGGAGTGTCAACAAACCACTCCAACTGCTCTTTGGAAAAGGCAGTTAGCGATATCAAAGACCTGGGAAGAAAAGGCAAATGTTCCTTCAATGTACTTCACTAGCCAAGTCATTTACACATTTTATACATTAGCCAAATCATTTACACATTATAAGAAGATATTTAATTATGTAAATCTTACTAGGCGAAAAAAAACTTAAGCGAAGAGATAGAGATTTTGATGAATTGCAGAGAGTATTATTCTTCACGAAGACTCTTGATCAGAGGAAATGGAGCTACCCGTTACTTCAGATCAAACTTAATTACCTTCCGTTACTGAGGCGTTGTGTGACTCCTACGTTCCTATTGCCCACAATATTATATATATATATATATATATATATATATATATATATATATATATATATGAGGTGGTAGAAGAAGAAAATATTCAAACAGCTCCGGGGAGAACCTTGAGTTTTTCCTGAGGTACGTTTATTGTCTTCTCTGAGGATGAGGGTCCCCAGTCCAGTTCTAGTGGTACCTCCCTTTATTTATGTATATATATATATATATATATATATATATATATGTATATTATATATATATAATAATATATATATATATATATATTTGTGTGTGTGTGTGTGTGTGTGTGTGTGTGTGTGTGTGTGTGTGTGTGTGTGTGTGTGTGTGTGTGTGTGTGTGTGTGTGTGTGTGTGTGTGTGTGTGTGTGTGTGTGTGTGTGTGTGTGTGTGTGTGTGTGTGTGTGTGTGTGTGTGTGTGTGTGTGTGTACTCAAGTTGTAATAAACAACTTAACACAGGCAGGTATGAAGGCAAATACAAAAATGCAGAAAAAATATTTCTTGACAACGTTTCGCTCTAATTTAGATCAAAAGGTTTTCCAAAATAAAGACTGCATCCTAGGGTCTTACTAGACTAGTTTTGAAATGGTCAGCGAGCAAATGAGAGGAAATGAAGGTATGGAAGAGTGGAGGTGTTGCTGGGTGGAGGCACTGAAGAGAATTGGAAGTACTAAAGGGTGGACGTAGAGAGAAGTGGAGAAGAGGAGGGAAATAACCAGAGAAAGGCAGAAGAGCGAATGAGAGGAGCAAAAACAGATTACGTTGGCAGTTCAGTAACTGGATCCAGTGTAATGTACTATAATTATGTGCAAAGCAAACCATAAATAATTATAATAAGAGAAAGAAGAGAAGTCAGATGTATAAAGGCACGGGATAAATAGGGGGGAAAAAACACAAAATCTTTGGAAAAAATTGTTTTAAATCCAGGATAAGAACAGCACCAACTTATAATGAGAAAAATTCTTTGTAGAACAATAAGGTCGACGGTGCCTTGACATGAGGTAATGAGATGCCGGAAGTGACAGTCTTGCGCATGACTTGAGAAAAGATGAAGGTACTGATGTATATATATACTGATGTATATATATATATATATATATATATATATATATATATATATATATATATAAATATATATATATATACATATATAAATATAAAAGTCTTGGTTTATATTATGAGCAAATACAGGAGACACACACACAGGCGTTAAAAGTGAGGTTTGCATCAATTGCATCAGTTACTTTTTCTGCTCTGGGTGTCTTGTGTGTTGTTCAGTATCTCGACGTTGTCCCAAATTCTTCAATGATTGTGATTTTTAACGTGTTGGAGCAACGCTGACATCTGCCTTTATTTCACACAACTTTTGTGTTCCTCGACCCTAGTGTGAAGTTGACGCCGTCTTCCCTATGCAGATTAGGTCAGTCTTGGTGAATGGTTTCTCATTGATTTTTGGTTCCCTATCTTTTTTAGAGAAATACTCGTATATTTTATTTAGATAAGAGAAAATTGCTCTGTTAAATACTTACTTTTCCTTGTACATCACTGTGGAAAGAAATTATTACTTTCCGTTGGACGTATTTTTTGGGACTCGGTGGAGTTAGGTTATTATAGTTTTGTTCGACTTTGTGTAAATATTTCTGTTTGAAAAAGTTCTGATATCCAAGTTTTCTCTCAACTGTTATTGTGCGGTGGATTTTTTTTGATCTAACTGCTTTGTATTGCAAATACTTATTGCTCTAAGGAAGAGACCATGCTTTTTTTTAGCCTGTTTAGAGTGGACGTTGAATAAACTGGACAGACTTGGTGTATGTGTGGGCTCTCAGTATACACTGAAATCTATTTGTTGATCAGATTTGGTAATAATCATTTTTTCCATAACTCGAAAATCAGCCTGAAACTGACGTAACTAAAGTCGGGCTGAGTCTAACTGCATTAAGATTCATTAAACTAAGTTATATTTCGTATAACTTCACTAACACACTAAAAGATACGAATTACTGATAAAGTTTTGAGAGAATTTCTTAATACAGGAAAAGACCAGCACATTTTCTTGCTAGTACTCAATCTTAGTCGTGATCAGTACGCAAAACTATTAACGTTAAAGACTGTATGTTGGATGCACACACGTGTGTATCCCAGTCAGAAAGCTGTTTCATAAAGCCTTCACACCTTACCATCAAAGAAGTCAGGGCAACACACGGAAATTTCTCAATAACATTGATCTAAAAAACCCACACTCTCCTTCACTCTCCTTTGATGTTTCGACAAGAAGTGCACATGTATATGCACATGAATTTCTAGGCTTCCTCTATGAACTAGAACGAAAAATATCTGCCCAGTCTACGAATACTGTATATTATTTGATTTGTTAAAGTTCTGCACATAGCGATGCACTGTCCCGTTGAAAGCATATTCTGCAATGTACGTCATTTCTCCAACAGAAAAGACGAAACTCTCATAAAACTCAATCAGCATCGTAAACGTAATGAAAGGGAGACGTTCATTGATTAGGAGAAGGAATACCTGGTATATTCTACTACAGAGAAAATGGAGATGATATCAACACATCTCTCCTGCATCCAAAACTAATTGGAGAAAAAATGTCTCTCATGATCTTGAGGTCAAAGAATACCATTGGCAGATTACCTAGCACTGGCGAGAGCGGATTCCCTTCATCCTAGTTCCCCGACAGTCTGATTGATCAGAGACCGAGCCAGCAGACTCGAACGAAGGATCAATCCTCCATGCACCGATCAGCCCATAAAGGATTTAGTGCTTCGTGAAATATATCCTATACGCACTCTACATTTTTTAACAAGAGGGATAATATTGCTGTAATTTCTGTAGGCATGTAATGGAAATCCATCACCGGAAGATGAATGATGGAGACAGGAATCTAAATATAAACTAAGTAATAAAAATAGGAATCAGAAGAATGACAGCAGGAAACTGAGTGATGGCGGCAGGAAAGGATGGATGCCAAAAGCACAGTGAGGGACTGAAATATAAAGCTGAATGACGGGAACGGGAAGCTGAAAGATAAAAAAAAAAACGGGAAGCTTTGAACGCTCGACGGAAGGGGCAGAGTCCCACTCGGTCAATACCATCAATAACCTGCATCCTAATTGGCCGAATTTTGCAGCCACTGTATTCAGAGAGACGAAATAGGCAGAAGATGGGGTGAAACTGTCAGATATATACTTGAAGTGTTTCTTAAGAGCAATAAGGAGAAGTAATAAGCATTGAAGAGACGAGTCGACTGTTGCTGTCTAATTCATGAGGATCCAAGGAGGGGAAGCAATATTTGATTGGATGAACTAAGGTCGATTGAGCGAGTGTGATCCTGTGGGGTGGGGGGGTCAACAAGCGTGACCTTGTGGAGGGATGGGTCAACGAGTGTGACCTTGTGGAGGGGTGGGTCAACGAGTGTGACCTTGTGGAGGGGTGGGTCAACGAGTGTGACCTTGTGGAGGGGTGGGTCAACGAGTGTGACCTTGTGGAGGGGTGGGTCAACGAGTGTGACCTTGTGGAGGGGTGGGTCAACGAGTGTGACCTTGTGGAGGGGTCACTGTAACTTATAAGTATTCAGAGCTTACCTAACTAGACGAGTGGAATGTTCGTAGTAATATTTCCAGAGGTTTTTCTGGGTCTCTCTCTCTCTCTCTCTCTCTCTCTCTCTCTCTCTCTCTCTCTCTCTCTCTCTCTCTCTCTCTCTCTCTCTCTCTCTCTCTCTCTTTCTCTCTCTCTCTCTCTCTCTCTCTCTCTCTCTCTTCTCTTTCTCTCCTCTCTCTCTCTCTCTCTCTCTCTTTACACAGGGTTTGACAAGGTTAAGGATCCCTAGCTTTATTGACAAGCTATTTACAGGTTAAGGATTCCTAGCTTTATTGGCAAGCTAAGAGCTGTTACCTACATCACCTCATTTGAAAGCATTTTTATTGTTATGAGACATACAAGTAGGGAACAGGATGAAGTTGGAGCCATCTGTGGGCCAGCATTTTCATGTGATCAGCTGACTTTATCTCGTTGACATCATTATGCTGTACGAGTGTGTTCCATACTCGAGTCATCCTGGGTATGTATGATCTCAGATGGAGTGATGTTCTGGAGAAGGGTACAGCCAGAGTGAAATTTCTGCTTTCTGCCCGTCTTGTGGCATAAAAGCTTGTTTCACGCTGTCCTCGAAGTGGCTCTCTCTCTCTCTCTCTCTCTCTCTCTCTCTCCCCTGATATTAATCCTTTGTACCTAAACACCTGGGATTCACTGTTGGGAATCTCAGTCACTTTCCGCATACAAACACAGCTTCATCCTCTGAATCAACTAGGGAGTATTGAGAGGGTGATTTTGTGAAGGAGAGAGGCTTTCATTATCAGGTTAGCAGGTTAGCTATGAAGAGCGAGTGAAGGACGAGAAGGAAGAAGAGGAGGGAGATAAGGAAAGGGATGAGGAGAATTACAAGGAGGGCGGATGATAATTAGGTCACAGACAGGATAGGAAAGGGAAGAGAAAGAGGCTTAGGGTAGGGAGAGAGAGAGTCCAGAGAAGAAATATGTGCACAGAAGACTCACACACACACACACACACACACACACACACACACACACACACACACACACACACACTGGTGTCCTACACACCTAAGTTTGTTCTTTTTTTATGAGATACTCTGGTGGTAAACGAGGCTGTAGACCAGCCTTGGCAAGGCCATTTGTAGTAGTAACTGCTTTTCTGTGGCAGTTTCTAACAGACTTCCTTTATGATGGCTTTTTGGTCGTGGCTGGGAAGCCATTATGTCTGTTTTAATGAGCTGTCAGTGCTGAGAAGATGGTCAAAATTTACTTCTTCTCAGCAAGCTGTAGTCACTATTGTTGTACTCACAGTGTTGTACTCTTGTAGTTGTACTTATCTTGTTGAACTCAGTCTGTGTTTTGAAACCCAAATATAAGCGGAAAAATGAACTATAAAAACATGATAAGGGTTTCAGTGTATGAGGAAATGCTGATCTTTCATAAGAAAAAACGTTATTGGAAAAATGCCACCAGTGGCAGTAAATGTAGTAAATGTCAGTAAATGGCAGTAAATGTAGGGCTGATAGTGCTGTCCTGGGAGACAGTAATGGTGAAGCTGGAGGTGCTGTCCTGGGAGACAGTAATGGTGAAGCTGGAGATACTGTCCTGGGAGACAGTAATGGTGAAGCTGGAGGTGCTGTCCTGGGAGACAGAAATGGTGAAGCTGGAGATACTGTCCTGGTAGACAGTAATGGTGAAGCTGGAGATTTTGTCCAGGTAGTCGGGAATTATACGCAGGAAGGAATACATATAAATGACCTCATAGAGGACAGGAGCCATAGTAGGGAAACAAGTGTAGTCAAAGAAAGAAAAACCAATATTGCAAACCAGAAATACCGCAGGAAATAGCAAACAAGAGGACCCATAGCAATAGTGAGGATAAATTACCAAAAACAACTGGTGGGAGCTCATTGTTGGTGCTAAGGAGGATAGGAATAAGACAGGGAAACATGCACCAAAGGGAATACAGTCACAGAAACCCAAGCAAACGGAAACCAAGCCTGTGCACATACTTGCACTTGTATCTGCTGGCATGGAAATCTGGAAAAACAGATGGGACATGCAACTATGACCACCCTAGAAAATGTCATGCCCATATGACAACAGGAAAATGCAAACTCCTTCCTGTAAGCTTTTCACCCTGAAATGTGTACCTCTTCAGTACAGGAAAGACTGTGCTATAACTTAAATTGCCAGGCATACCATCTAATGGACAAAAAGATACAAAACATCCAGGCCATGGGAAAACCTGGGTAGCCACAGCCACTCAAGAGGGAGAGGTTTTTAGTGCCAGGAAGGAAAAAAACTGGCAGGAAATGGCAGAAATCGTACACCAAATCCAGTCATTCCTGAGTGGAACCACAGTCGATGGCCTCCACTCCAACCAACAGATACAGAACTAATGCCGGAAAAAAAATCCCCCCCCAGTACGCAACAATACCACCAGTCCGATAACATTCTTCTTTGCAAATATACAGGGTCTAAAGCCAGCAATAAACAAAAAAAATACCTTTCATCCGTGGACTGCTTGCAGAGGCAAAGGCAATTTTCGCGGCTTTCACTGAGACCCACATAAAGGATCATTGGAAAACCCGAAATATGGATCCCAGGTTACAACCTATACAGATGTGACAGAGTGAACAGGCAAAGGGGGGGGTTGGCCTGTACATTGCAGAGTCACTTGTTTGCACAGAACTGCTTAATGCCTCAAATGACGTAGTGGAAGTTTTAGCAGTAAAAGGTCGAGAACCAAAACCTAGTCATTGTGGTAGTCTACAAGCCTCCGGATGCAACATCCAGCAATTCCAGGAACAGCTGTTAAAAATTGACCACTGTCTGGAAAATCTTCCAGCTCCTGCACCCAACATCTTGCTCCTGGGGATTTCAACTTAAGGCACCTAAAATGGAGGAATATAGCAAATAATATTGTTGCAGTAATAACACCAGGGGGCAGCTCTGATGAAAACTCACACTCAAACGAGCTTTAAATCTCTGCACAAAATTCAATTTAAACCAGCAAATAAAGAGCCTACTAGACTGGAGAATCACTAGACCTCATCTTCACTAACAATGATGATCTGATAAGAAATGTCACCATATCAAAAACAATAATCAGATCACAACAAATTGAGGTTCAGACATGTATGCGTGGAGCCCAGACCGACAAATGAACTAGTCACGAGGGAGCATTCACCAAATTCAAAATTCAAAAACAAAAAAATAAAGTGGGACCAAGTAAACCAAGTCCTAACCGATATAAGCTGGGGAAAATATACTAACAACACAGACCCAAACTTATGCCTAGAACAGATTAACTCGGTGGGACTCGATGTATGCACAAGGCTTATTCCTCTAAAAAAAGGAGGAGTAGATGTAAAATAGAAAGAGACAGGCGCTCCCTTTACAGGCGACGGAAAAGAATAACAGAGCGGCTAAAAGAGGTCAATATATCAGAAATGCGCAGGGAGACACTGGTCAGAGAAATAGCAAGCATCGAACTTAAGCTAAAAAAAATCCTTTAGGAGTCAGGAATCGCGGGAAGAACTAAAAGCCATAATGAAATCGAAAGAAACCCAAAGTATTTCTTCTCCTATGCCAAATCAAAATCGAGAACAACGTCCAGTATTGGGCCCCTACTTAAACAAGATGGTCCTACACAGATGACAGCAAGGAAATGAGTGACTACTCAAGTCCAATATGACTCAGTTTTTAGCAAGCCGCTAACCAGACTGAGAGTCGAAGATCAAATGAATTTTTTATGAGAGAGCCACAAAATTTGATTAACACAAGCCTATCGATGTTATCCTGACGCCAAATGATTCGAACAGGCGTTTAAATGACATGCCCATGCACTCTGCCCCAGGGCCAGAAAATGGAACTCTGTGTTCATCAAGAACTGCAAGAAGCCCCTATCACGAGCCTTTTCATCCTATGGAGAGGGAGCATGGACACGGGGGCGTCCCTCAGTTACTAAAAAAAACAGACATAGCCCCACTCCACAAAGGGGCAAAAAAAGCAAAAGCAAGAACTACAGACCAATAGCACTAACTCCATATCCTAAAAATCTTTGAAAAGGGTCCTAAGAAGCAAGATCACACACCATCTAGAAACCCATCAGGTTTACACAACCCAGGGCAACATGGGTTTAGAACAGTCGCCCTGTCTGTCTCAACTACGGATCCCCTCGACAAGGTCCTATAATGCATAGAGACAAAAGAATGCAGATTTTAATATATACAGCTTTGCAAAGCCTTCGACAAGTGTGCCATGGCCGTTAAAAAGCGCACAAAATGCGCCTAAAGAAAAACAGAAAGTTGGTCGATGATCTATAATTTATACTAACAGACACGGAGTTTGTCGTCAACAGAGTAAAGTCCGAGGCAGCTACGGTGAAAAGCTCTGTTCCACAAGGCACAGTACTAGCTCCCATCTTGTTCCTCATCCTCATATCCGACATAGACAAGGATGTCAGCCACAGCACCGTGTCTTCCTTTGCAGATGACACCCGCAATCTGCATGACAGTGTCTTCCATTGCAGACACTGCAAGGTCCAGGCGGACATCAACCAAATCTTTCAGTGGGGCTGCAGAAAACAATATGAAGTTCAACGATGAGAAATTTCAATTACTCAGATATGGTAAACATGAGGAAATTAAATCTTCATCAGAGTACAAAACAAATTCTGGCCACAAAATAGAGCGAAACACCAACGTCAAAGACCTGGGAGTGATTATGTCGGAGGATCTCACCTTCAAGGACCATAACATTGTATCAATCGCATCTGCTAGAAAAATGACAGGATGGATAATGAGAACCTTCAAAACTAGGGAGGCCAAGCCCATGATGACACTCTTCAGGTCACTTGTTCTATCTAGGCTGGAATATTGCTGCACTCTAACAGCACCTTTCAAGGCAGGTGAAATTGCCGACCTAGAAAATGTACAGAGAACTTTCACGGCGCGCATAACGGAGATAAAACACCTCAATTACTGGGAGCGCTTGAGGTTTCTAAACCTGTATTCCCTGGAACGCAGGAGGGAGAGATACATGATTATATACACCTGGAAAATCCTAGAGGGACTAGTACCGAACTTGCACACGAAAATCACTCACTACGAAAGCAAAAGACTTGGCAGACGATGCACCACCCCCCCAATGAAAAGCAGGGGTGTCACTAGCACGTTAAGAGACCATACAATAAGTGTCAGGGGACCGAGACTGTTCAACTGCCTCCCAGCACACATAAGGGGGATTACCAACAGACCCCTGGCAGTCTTCAAGCTGGCACTGGACAAGCACCTAAAGGCAGTTCCTGATCAGCCGGGCTGTGGCTCGTACGTTGGTTTGCGTGCAGCCAGCAGCAACAGCCTGGTTGATCAGGCGCTGATCCACCAGGAGGCCTGGTCACAGACCGGGCCGCGGGGGCGTTGACCCCCGAAACTCTCTCCAGGTAAACTCCAGGTAAACTCCAGTGGGTGCCTCAAGGATCATACAGTGCCCAGACATTTCATTAATTAATGTGAATGCCTCGCTAAACGGAATAAATTGCTAGAGGCCAAAGAAGAAATTTGCCGCAAAGAAATCTATACGTCGGTATATTGGGACTGGATAGAAATGAGAAATTATTGATTGAATTTATGGATGGAAATGCCAAAATGGGTGTGAAAACTTCCTGCCCAATGAATAAAAATTACGTGATAGAATTTGAAAAGGACAGGAGAGGAAAGTGCGATTGGTGTTGACTAATGCGAAGAAATTATTCTTGGAATATCACATAGAAACAACAGTAGAAAAAAAGATATATTGGCAACCTTTAAAATGTCTTGTAGATAATGAAAGATATTATGCTACTAAAATGTCATGATATACCTTAGAGATATAGATAAAATAATACGTCTTAATATTATAATAAAGTGACTTCTAGAAGTTAGAAACTGAAAATATTAAAAATGTTTACTTTTTTAGTTATAATCTTTGGCTGCATATTTTTTAATGGAGGATATTGTCATTAAACTTCAAGTCAAGCTCTTATCATATATAGGCTCGATTCTCCGTCATCTGATCTCTAATCAGATACGGTGTCTTGAGGAACACAATGGTCTGAGTGAATATTTGCTACAGATATATTTTTTTTAGCAAAATTGCATAAATCAGCTGTGTTCCTCAACCCTTTCTGTATATTTTTCACAATGAGAACAAAAGCTAGCTACGTTTGCCTGTCACATTTCGTCAGGAAAGATGGACCACATACTTTTCGCTGAAATGTATCAGCCTAAGCTGGAACACTTCGGTAGGGGAATGATGATATTGTCAAGTATTCCATTAAAGGTTCTTCATCTAGGGCAGCTTCAAAGGTTTCCTTCCAGCATAACCGGAGTTTCAATTACTTGGGAATTACCATCTCTCAAGATAGCCTATCGGCTCAATTCCCAACTCAGGAGCAATGCAATTTATCCGAGGAAATCTCCATGATCACGGGTCGGGGGCAATAAACATTATGTATATATATAATATATATATATATATATATATATATATATATATATATATATATATATATATATATATATATATATATTATATATATATATATATATATATATATTATATTGGAGAGACAGAGGGGAAACAGTAGAGGGGAGAGAAAGACAGAAATCTAAATTAGAACATACATAAATATCAAGCAAATTTATTATATTCCTAAGAATACGTATTTGAACTAGCCCGGCAACAACCCGTCTAAGCATTATAAACAACAGAGTGTTTTAAATTGATAGACCCGATTTCAAAGCAGTATATTCCACGATAGGGTTAATTATTTTGAAAGACGTCGTAGTTCACCAGGACTATGCAACACATGCTTGACGTGGGGTGACTGAGGGTGAGCTGAAAGGAGTGTGTAACGGCCGTTTGTTAAACTCTGCGGTAACCTAAACTCACGTTTCATTTACCCTTCTAAAATTCGTTCCGTTCCTAATTTCTAAAGATGCGAATGATATTTCCTTTATTTTCCTTTATCGTCTGCTATTGTCGCCACAATCCACGTAATAATTGTTACCAGTGGGGAATAATAGGGTACAATACCCTGGCTGGAATAACACACAAATAACCCCCACTTAAGAGACAGACTTAAGACGATGTTTTGGTCCGACTAGGACCATTAATAAGCTACAATTGTTACTGTAAATTACAGGTTTAAGAGGACCGAAACGTCTAGGTTTGAGGTTATGTATTATTATTATCACTATTTTTACATCTACAACATTATTAAATAATTATAGTTATTTTTGTTTATTAAATTAAAGAATCCTATTCCATCGCATATTTTTGGTACTTTAAAAACTTTCCTCATCTTGTTTTCCTTCTCATTCGAATTGCATGATAATGAGAGACGCTGAGAAATTATGTCAGGAAAGAACTTTTAATTGGAGGTGTTAAATTACGTCTGTAAGAATGTTAACTTGTTAACAGAGATTATTGCCATTCACAATGTTCGCCTTATTTTCTGTAAAATAGCATAGGCAAATGTTATTCTCTCTCTCTCTCTCTCTCTCTCTCTCTCTCTCTCTCTCTCTCTCTCTCTCTCTCTCTCTCTCTCTCTCTCTCTCTCTCTCTCTCTCTCTCTCTCTCTCTCTCTCTCTCCCCTTTTTTCCCCTCCTTCTCTCTCTCTCTTTCTCTTTTCTTTCTCTCTCTCCCTCTCTCTCTCTCTCTCTCTCCCCTCTTTTCTCTTTCTTTTTCTCTCTCTCTCTCTCGGGTTCCCCATACACATATGACCGTACAAAAACAGGCATGATAAGGGCTTATTTCTACATACTTTCATTATTTTTTTTTTATTATTTTCACATGGCCGTTTCCCACCAAGGCAGGGTGGGCCCAAAAAAAAAGAAAAACTTTCCCCATCATTAAACCCCTTCATTTGTCTTGCCAAAAGGGGTTTTTACACTACATTTTTTAAAATTTGGAAACTTTTAACACCCCCCCTTCAGATGCAGGGCCTTATTTCCCCAAATGTACATACTTTTCATATAACTTTAATACTTTAATACCTACATAAATACCTACTTTCTTCCCTAATAAAAACTTTCATCATACATACATACTACATAATACTTTACTTTACTACATACATACTTTCATACATCATACATAATACATACACCCCACACGCACACACGCACAGACACTCACCACACACACACCCACACACACACAAAAACACACACATACTTTAAGAGCACCTTTACACGTATTTTTAAACTTGTAGTGAGTTTTTTTAACAAACCCCCAAAGAAACCAATTGTTTTTTAAATTTTTAAATATTTTACAAAAAGGCACAACTTTTTTACACATTGGGGAGACAATGAAAAAAACTGAAAAACTTGGGAGAAAAAACAAAGAAAAAAATAAGACTTTTTTAAAAAGAGGGGGAGAAAAAGGGGAAATTAGAAATTTAGATTTTAAAGAAAAAAACAAGAAAAAGACAGAAAAAAAAACAAGACACATTGAAAAAAGAGAGAGAGAGAGAGGGGTGAGAGAGAGAGAGGAGGTTAAAGAAAAAAGAACAAGGTAAGATAAAAAAACTAAAAAGGGGAAAAATTGGGAAAAGGGAAGAGAGAGAGAAAAGGATGGGAGGGGACAGACGAGAGGAGAGGGGGGGGGAAAAGAGAAAAGGGGAAAGAGGGAGGAGAGAGAGGGGGAAAAGGGAGAGAGGAGAGAGAGAGAGAGAGGAGACTTTTTGGTTTCCCTGCCCCCCCTTCATTTTGCGACTGCTTGCAGAGTAGAGAACAGAGAAAAGAGGGTCTCATCTCTCCCCTGGACCCATCCTGGATGGATCTTTTCATTTCGGGCAGGGCCTTCAAATGGGGAGGGTTTGTGGGGGGCCTTACTGTTATGTAAAAGGGCCCCTTTATTGTCAAAATCCCACACTTGGGTTTCCACTTCGGGGGACAGGGGCAAAACAACTTTTATCCCCACAAGACGGGCAAAAAGCAGAAACTTCCTCGGGATTACCCTTCTCCAGAAATCACCCCAAATCTAAAATCTTAATCCCCCAGGAGGGACTCGGGAAATTGGAAAAAATTCGTTAAAGCATAATGATTTTCAACGAAGAAACGTCGTTGATCAAATAAAAATTTTGCGGGCCCCCACAGATGGCTCCAATTTCCATTTTTCCCCTACTTGTATGTCTCATAAAAAAAAAAAAATGCTTTAAAATTTGAGCTGATGTAGTAACAGCTCTTAGTTGTAATAAAGTTGGGAACCCCCTTAACCTGTAAATAGTTTTTCCAAATAAATGGGGGATCCTTAACCTTGTAAAAACCATGGGTAAAAAAAAAAAAAAAAAAAAAAAAAAAAAAAAAAAAAAAAAGAGAGAGGAGAGAGAGAGGAGAGAAAAAAAAAGGAGAGAGGAAGAGGGGAAGTTAAAGAAAAAAGAAAAGGTAAGATGAAATAACAAGAAACATTGAAAAAAGGGAGAGAGGAGAGGAGAGGGGGGAGAGAAGGATGGGGAAGAGAGAGAGGAGAGAAAAGAGGAGAGAAGGCGGGGGAGAGAGGAGGGGAGAGAGGGGAGAGAGAGAGAGAGGGGAGTTTTTAAAAGGGAAAAGAAAAAGGTAAGTTTAAAAAACTAAAAAGGCCCAAAATTTGAAAAAAGGGAGGAGAGAGGGAGAGAGGGGGAGAGAAAAGAGAGAGGGGGAAGGAGGGGAGATGGGGGGGAAAAGGGAGAGAGGGGAAGAGAGAGAAAAGGGGGAAAGGAGAGAGAGAAAGGGGAGAGAGAGAAGAGAGATTTAAAAAGAAAAGAAAAAAGGGTTTAAAAAGATAGAAAAAAAAAAAAATTTTTGGGAAAAGAGAGAGAGAGGGGAGGGGGGAGGAAAGGGGAGAGGAGAGAGGAGAGAGGGATAGAGGGAGAGAGGGAGGGAAAAAAAAGAGAGAGAGATGAGAGAGAGGAGAGAAGAGAGAGAGAGGGGGAGAGAAAAAGGGGAAAAAAGGAGAGAGAGAGAGAGAGAGGGGAAACCACAGCCCTTTACATCCCTGCAGCTGCTCTTTTACCCTACCTTTTCCAAGGGCGGGGCACCTTACATTCCCTAACACCCACCAAACCCAAGTGGAAACCCCTTTTACCCTGAGGAGCCAGTTTTATCAGGGATCCTTTCGGCCAACATTAGAGGTTTCGTTACTAATGTTGGGAGCTCAACTAGTTTTGTGAACACCGGCGGGCCCGACATGATAGTGTTTTTTGAAACATTTTTGGGGTGGGCAGGACTCCAGAAAATTTTTTAAAGAATTTCTGGCTAAACCTCATGGATGAGAAGGACAGGCAAAAAGGGAAGGAGGGGGTGTTGCTGTTGGGGCTTCCTAAAAGTGTTTATGCCCGGGACATTGTTTTTGCCACCCCTACACATCTTTTTAAAAGATGTTCTTCAAGCTTTCCTTTTAAAATAGTACCCCTTTTACTAGCTTTTTAATTTTACAGACCTCAGTGGGGGAACATGCAGACCCCAAACAACTTCCTCATGGAAAATTTGGGCTCCTTCTGCTAAAACACAACTGTCAAAATATTATAATTTTTGGTTTACCTTAACCAGCACCCTTTTACAGAGGGGCTTTGATGCCCCTTTTTGGGAGTGTTTGACCTGAGAAACTTTTGATTTCCCTTTTTATATCTGGCTCCCCCCTTGACCCAGGGAGTGAAGGGGATTGGCGAAGGCCTAGTCACTTGTCAACCCCCCTTGGGTTGTTTTGGGTCGTCCCGACCCCAAGGTGTTTTTTCGACATTAAGATCCCAACGAACGAGGGGGGAGGAGTCCACACGGGGACAAAACCCGGGGTATGGGAAAGAGGTTTAAAATTTGGCCCGCCCTTTGCTCTGAGGGTTGCCACCACCGACTGAATTGCTCTTCTCCAAGGGGGGGTTTAAAACCCAAATGAAAGCCTTCACTGGACACATCCTTAATCTAAAAAAAAGAACACATTCCTCACCCCCGGGAAAAATGTGACGAAGCCTACAGATCAGCCTTGGTTTGGCTTTCGGTGTAGAGAGGCTGCTACTGCCCAAATACAAAACATGGCGAAGGTTTAAGAGACATCCTACCAAACCCCTTTAAAAGGAAACTTGCACATGCAAGGGCCCTTTTGGGTATGGGGGATGTTCAAAAAATGGGCCATTGCTAAATGGGAGGCGGACACTAAAAGGGAAAATTTTTGCTTTAGGTAGGGTAGGCTTTCCAAAAAATGGGGTCCCCGGTCAAGGGAACCCGACAAAGGGTTTTCTGCCGATGAAAATTTTTCCCCCTCTAAATTTGAAAAAATGGGATACCTCTACTAGTGTCAAGAGGGGGCAAAAACCCTCTTTGCTGAAAACTTTGCTACCAAAAAAAGCAAGTTCCCGATTTCCCGCAAGGGGCCCCCCCTTGGCTAAACTGCAAAAAAATGTGTCAAAAAAGTCAGTGGTTTACAATAAGGGGAGGAGGAAAGGGGCATTTTTTATTAAAACGCTTGGGCCCAAAAAAAGGCTGTGGGCCCAGACAAGTTGAGCCCAAGATTGTTGAGAAGATGTGGACCAAACTAGCAGCACCCCTAACTCGCATCTTTTGCACTGCCTATCAGTGTAAAAGGCCCCCTCTATGGAAAAAAGGGAAAAGTAGTCCTGTTCAAAAAAAAGAAAAAGAGACAGAAATCAGCAACTACAGCCAGTGTCACCCCCGGGGGAAAACCTGGTAAAAATCCTTTTAGACAATAATCTCAAGGGCAAAAGGGCAGAGTTTTTTTTTTTTGGGGTACCAAATCACTATTTGTGATGTTCCCAAAACGGCTTCAGGAAAGGTTACTTGCCGCTGATCTGTTGTTAAAAATCTCCACTAAGTGGCATAGTTCCCCTGGATGAATCCAGGTAGCTGTGTGGTAGCACTGGGGCATTGCTGGCGCTTTCGACCGGGTGTGGCAAACCCGGGCCCCTTTTGCCCAAAAATTCAAAAAAATGGGGAATTTTCAGGGCCCCTTTCGCTATGTCTCCTCAGTGATTACTTTCATGGTTGATCTCTAAGTGTAGTTCTTAAAGGGAAAGGAATCAGCAAGCCCCATTTGGGGGAAAAAGGGGTTCCCCAAAAGGAAACGTGCTGGGGTCCATTTTTTATGGAATGTCTACTTTTAACGACCTTCTTCATCTTTATCCCCGAATCACATTTTTTATGCGACGATGTTTCAAGCATTTTAAATTAGCCAAAAGGGAAAAAATTTCCAGCTCTCTAAGCTACATCAATCACCCGCCCGGGGAGCTATACGCTTGGGGAAAAAAAGATAGCAAGTAACATTTGCACCTGAGAAAACGCAAATTTATGATCGTTCTAGGCACCATGATGGTTTAATTTCTGGTGCAGTTTGTAAGGATGAAGGGGGGGTTTTTGGCCCTGGAGGTTTATTTCCTTGGGGGGGAAAATTTTTTCTCCCAAAATAAAAACCCTTTAAGAACCTTTTTGTTTAAACTTGCAAACAAGGCAGCCAGGAAGCTTACAGCACTTCGCCGTATCTCCCATCTGCTTGACAGTAGGGGTTGCAAGATATTGTACGAGGCACAAGTACGCTCGCACCTTGAGTATGCTCCATTTCTTGGTTTGCCTGCCCCCCTCTCATCTGCGACTGCTTGACAGAGTAGAGAACAGAGCAAGACGTCTCATCTCTCGCCTGGCCCCATCCTGGATAGATCTGTCATTTCAGCAGAGCCTTCAACATAGGAGGGATGTGGGTGGCCATACTGTTATGTACAAGGCCAATATTGTCAAAATACCACACTTGGATCCACTTCGAGGACAGCGTGAAACAAGCTTTTATGCCACAAGACGGGCAGAAAGCAGCAACTTCACTCTGGCTGTACCCTTCTCCAGAACATCACTCCATCTGAGATCATACATACCCAGGATGACTCGAGTATGGGACACATTCGTACAGCATAATGATGTCAACGAGATAAAGTCAGTTGATCAAATGAAAATGCTGGCCCACAGATGGCTCCAACTTCATCCTGTTCCCTACTTGTATGTCTCATAACAATAAAAATGCTTTCAAATGAGCTGATGTAGGTAACAGCTCTTAGCTTGCCAATAAAGTTAGGAATCCTTAACCTGTAAATAGCTGTCAATAAAGCTAGGGATCCTTAACCTGTCAAACCATGTGTAAAAAAAAAAAAAAAAAAAAAAAAGAGAGAGAGAGAGAGAGAGAGAGAGAGAGAGAGAGAGAGAGAGAGAGAGAGAGAGAGAGAGAGAGAGAGAGAGAGAGAGAGAGAGAGAGAGAGAGAGAGAGAGAGAGAGAGTGAGAGAGAGGGGAGAGAAGAGAGAGAAGAGAGAGAGAGAGAGAGAGAGGAGAGAGAAGAGAGAGAGAGAAGGGAGAGAGAGAGAGAGAGAGAGAGGAGAGAAAGAAAAGAGAGAGAGAGAGAGAGAGAGAGAAGAGAGAGAGAGAGGAGAGAGAGAGAGAGAGAGAGAGAGGGGGAGAGAGAGAGAGAGAGAGAGTGAGAGAGAGAGAAAGCCTCTGAAAGAGAGAACTAGACCAAAAAAACAGAAAGAGAGAGAAAGAGAGAGACAAACAAGACCATTTCCAAGGAATAATTTCTCGTTTTTTCTGTCTCTCGTTAGCAGCAAATGCGAAGCAATAACGAGTGGATAAGATATACTGGACATTGTGTAAGACTCCAGACCTGCACACAAATACGCTCGTTTCAAGACCTCGTATCTGATGTTATTGACGCGATATTGTCATTCAAATTACTTTCCCTTTTCTGTTACACACATGCACACACACACACACACACACACACTCACGCACACACACACACACACACACACACACACACACACACACACACACACACACACACACACACACACACACACACACACACACACACACACACACACACACAAAGATTGAATATGTGTAAGGAGGTGCTGAGGAACGTGACGACATGTACAAGTAAGAACTAACTGCACTAAGCGCGACTTACGCCACACCAGGATTAGATTACGCAGCACCAGTATGCAACCGTAACCTTGTCAAGAATCCAAGGAAACTTGAGAACCACGAAAACAGGAGGATGAAGAGAAATGCAGGAGACATGATCACAGCATACAGTATACTCGGAGTTGATAACGGCAGAATGCGAGATGGAATGAACCAGAAGGAGTGGACACAACTAGAAACTAGCATTTCAAAAGAGCTAATGGTACTATTATATATATTATATATATATATATATATATATATATTATATATATATTATATATATATATAATAAATATATATATATACATAAATAGCTCCATATATAATGTCATTTTCCGTGTAGTATACTGAAAGTGGACGTGTATTATTCCCTGAAAGCGATAGGAACAGATGAGAGGTGTGTTCAGTTCAGTACGTGTAGGAAAGCGGCTGGGTGAAGTCATCATGGGTTAGCGTTTGTGTGAGTAGGTGGTTTGGTGAGTTTTTTTTTCTTGTATGTTATAGGTAGTTTTATGTTTAAGCGCTCTCATGTTTATTTGTAAGGCCCTAGTATGCAGTGACCTGTTTATGCGAGAGTACTGTACGGTGTTTTGCCTGCTGGTAATTAGTCTACCAGACAGAAGTGAAGACGGGGGGGGGGGTGTATGTCTTGGTGCCTCCCTGATGATTTGTTTTGTGTAACTCACTAGTATCAATGTGCTAGTGAGCTAATGTGAACTGCAGTGTAGTGGTTTTTTGTAGTAGATTGTAAGTTGTATATAAGTTACTTATTATTAATATAGATATATTTTTATATAGGTGAGTTTTTGTCCTTCCTTCTTAATAATAATTAATATTGTTTGCTGGCCCAAGAGTGGCTGTGTTTGTCAGTGTAATTTAAATGACCCTAGACAGCAGTGTGAACAGCCTTTAGGAGCCAGGACCATTTTATTTATGTTACGACATCAAATCGTAACAGTACATAATATATTCTTGACTAGTTTAGAGATGTAGTGAACGTCAAGAAAGTATATGAAGTAAACCATAAAGAAGACAGGGACTAGACTACGATATTTAGGTGCGAGAGACGAGGTCCAAGACTTGGAACTCAACCTCAAGAGGTTTCCATGTGGAGAAACACAAACCCTGTGGAGGTTTCCAAGAACAATTAGAAGGTTCCACCATCATTAACGCTCGACTAATTTCTCCTCACTTATGCAACACCAAATTTACGTTGGTATCAGGGAAGAAAAAATAATTCCCGCATTCTTTTCTTTTTTGATAGATTGGAAGATCATTAATATTTTTTTTTTGGTGTGGGAGGGAGATGAGACGGTGGTGGGGGGAGGAATATAAAAATAATTGAATAGCTGAGAGACATGGCACTCTGGAGGAATTGAGGATGTGGCACTATGGAGAGGAGGGAGAGAGATGGAGGAGAGAGGGAGAGAATTGAAGGAGGTGAGGGAAGGTTGAGAGATGGGTAGGGAAAATGGTGAGGAAATGGAACTAAGAGGGAGAGAGAGAGAGAGAGAGAGAGAGAGAGAGAGAGAGAGAGAGAGAGAGAGAGAGAGAGAGGGAGAGAGAGAGGAGAGAGAGAGAGAGAGAGAGAGGACAGCGTGAAACAAGCTTTTATGCCACAAGACGGGCAGAAAGCAGCAACTTCACTCTGGCTGTACCCTTCTCCAGAACATCACTCCATCTGAGATCATACATACCCAGGATGACTCGAGTATGGAACACATTCGTACAGCATAATGATGTCAACGAGATAACGTCAGTTGATCAAATGAAAATGCTGGCCCACAGATGGCTCCAACTTCATCCTGTTCCCTACTTGTATGTCTCATAACAAAAATGCTTTCAAATGAGCTGATGTAGGTAACAGCTCTTAGCTTGCCAATAAAGTTAGGAATCCTTAACCTGTAAATAGCTGTCAATAAAGCTAGGGATCCTTAACCTTGTCAAACCCTGTGTAAAAAAAAAAAAAAAAAAAAAAAAAAAAAAAAAAAAAAAGAGAGAGAGAGAGAGAGAGTTACAGCCCCTACCCCATACTATGCTGTAGTATCCCACAACACACTGCCAGGTCCCCCACCCCCACAGACCCCGCAGAACACAATGTTGGAGAGGAAACTGAAGTTATGGTACACCAACGCTGATGGAATAACAAGCGGGGGGAGTGGCACGAAAGAATCAAAGAGGCATCACCGGACATCATAGCTCTCACAGAAACCAAGCTCATATGAATGATAAAAAATGCCATCTTTCCAAAGGGATATCAGATACTGAAGAAAGACAGAGGGAACAGAGTCGATGAGTGGCACTACTCATCTAAAACCAATGGGATTTTGATGAGCTGTAAAGAGGAGACAGAGGAGAAACAAGAGACTACATAATAGGAACACTTCAGTCTGGAAGTCCCAAAGTGGTAATTGCAGTGATTATAACCCATTACAAAACAGCAGGAGGCCAAGGCAAGAGTATGATGAGAGTAACGGAGCGATGGTTGACACACTGGCTGAAGTGGCCAGAAGGGCTCATGCGAGCAGAGCAAAGCTGCTGATTGTGGGTGACTTCAATTACAAGGAAATTGACTGGGAGAACCTGGAGCCACATGGGGGCCCAGAAATGTGGAGTGCTAAGATGATGGAAATGGTACTGGAAAACCTCATGTACCAACACATAAAAAGAACACTACCAGAGAGAGAGAGAGAGAGAGAGAGAGAGAGAGAGAGAGAGAGAGAGAGAGAGGAGAGGATGAGCCAGCAAGACTGGACATGGTATTCACCTTGAGTAGTGCAGATATTGAGGACATCATATATGAAAGACCCCTCGGGGCCAGTGATCACGTGGTTCTGAGCTTCGAATACATACAGTTACAAGTGAATAGGGAAGCAGGAAGGGCAGAGCACATACACACACACACACACACACACACACACACATACACACGTACACACACCGTTTTTCTTTATATATTTCACAGGACCGACACTTACAGCATTAAAGCGGACAGAAACAAATTTGTTAATGATAAATGAATATTTATGAACGCCAGAAATGCTTTTGCGAACATAAAAAGAAATATATTTTATAGTCGTCCGAGAAAAGCTTTTTCAACACACACACACACACACACACACACACACACACACACACACATATATATATATATATATATATATTATATATATACATACATATATATATATATATATATATATATATATATATATATATATATATATATATATATATATATATATATATATATATGTCGTGCCGAATAGGCAGAACTTGCGATCTTGGCTTAAATAGCAACGCTCATCTTGCCATATAGGACAAGTGAAAATTTGTGTATGCAATAATTTCGCCAAAATCATTCTGAACCTAACGAAAAAATATATTTCACTGTGTTTGTTTAATATTAAATTATTGTAAACAAATCTAAAATATATTTAGTTGGGTTAGGCTAAAATAAATTGCGCTTGTTATAATAAGGTTAGGTAAGTTTTCTAAGTTACTTTTGGTTCAAAATTATAAATTTTTACATTAACATTAATGAAAAAATATATCTTTAAACGTATAAGAGAAAATTTCAGAAAGGAATTAATTTTAAATGATTTCTTGCTAATTGACCAGTTTTACATATTCGGCACGACATTATATATATATATATATATATATTATATATATTATATATATAAAATTATATATATATATATATATATATATTTTATTATATATATATTTTATATATATATATATATATATTATATATATATATACTGACAGGTTACAATAACTATCAGTGTTTATAATATACATTTACCATAGCGAGAAATATATTTAAGCTTCTGAAAAACATTCTCACTTGCACGATATACATCAGCAGTAATCTGCAAGAATTATTTCCACAATCGCTGGCCAGAAATATATCCACGCTTGCAAGAAATATACCTCTCACGTGACATCGTAAGAAGCCAGCGATCACAACAGCGACAGAGGGGAAATTGTCCTATCCATCAGCGAGGATTTATGGCCATACTGGGATAATAAACGATAGCTGCACACCAGACTAAGATGCGCCATGCATCCTCCTCCTCCCTTATGAGAGGTTTCCTAGCAAGGCTTCTCCCTCATAAACGTCTTTGATCGTCCTGGAAGCGCGTTCTCTGTTAATGCGATGGAGGCCTAGATCGTTCTGGGAAAATATTTTTTTTTTATTATTTTAGACTTAGATCATCTTGAGATACATATCTTCGGTGTCGCCAACAAATGCATAGCGCAGATCGTCCTTGGAAACGTGCTTGGCGACATTACTGTTCGGCTTAGATCGTCATGGGAAACGTATTTTGGGTATATTATAGGATATAGATCGTCCTGGGGGAAGAATGTATTTTCACGCTGAGAAAAGGTCTAGAATCTCCTGGGAAACGTATTTCAGGGAAGTATGATAAGTCGTACATCGTTCTGGGAAACGTAATTGGAGTAGTTATTATAAAGTCGATTACGTATGATGAAGAGAAAGATCCTAGACCTTCCTGTATAAAGCAAAATCTTCGTGTGTATTCTAGAATAGAACAAAATCTTTTTTTAATGAATAAACTGGGAGCTGAAGGGAAGCAGGGAAACATCCTGGGGAAAAAATATCCTTAGGTAAAGCCTCGATGTCATAAAAAAGAGAAGGATAAAGGAAGGAAAACGAGCATAGGAAGAAGTGGAGGATGGATAAAGTGGCGTCGAGCTGAGAAACAAATTGAATGGGAGTAAGTGGTTGTAAGTGGTGATAATGAAAAGTATTTCCAATCTCGATTCGCAGAGCAGTGAAACCTGAAAACGAGATGTTTCAGATTAAATGAATGTAGGTGTGGTGTGTGTGTGTGTGTGTGTGTGTGTGTGTGTGTGTGTGTGTGTGTGTGCGTGTGTACTTCACCATTCAATACATATCTTTGACCCAAGCAGGGAACGCCTCGTCTCTATCGAGTTTCAAGTCTTCTTTTAGTGACTGTTGATGCAAACGCAATTTCCAGAGTCATCTAGGAACCCTTTGCCTCTCTGTGATACGAGTAAGCGTTGTGTGCGCTTGGCTTTACATACAAGGAACAGTCAGCACCTCTAGCCCCACAAATATACACACACACACACCCACCCACCCACACACACACACACACACACACACACACACACACACACACACACACACACATACACACACACACACACACACACACACACACACACACACACACACACACACACACACACATCCACACAGAACCTTGTCCAACCCGCCCCTTTGATACTGACATATGCAGATACCCAACAAAGCTTGTCAGACGAAGGCTAGTTTCAGAAAGCAGAAGTAAGTGGTGAGATTCGCACATGTACATACACACATGCACGCCCCCTCCTCCCTCACACACACACACAGCTTATGACCACAAACACACACAGGGCCCCAGTCTCTTCTCCCTCAAACACTACATTGAGTACAACTCAGTAAGTCTACACACTAGGAGCCAGCAATAACTTCATCCTAATGCTGAAGTTCCTGATGGAACTATGGCTATAGGAGAGAAGTGGTATAGTAAGCAGTGGGATTACCCAAGAGGCATACGAGAGGGCATGAAGAATGTCGTAACAAGCATACACCTCCGTACAAAGCTCAGTGGAAGTTCAGCGTATTGTAGAGTGATCTAAGTCTTATGAATAACGGGGGAAAATAGAAAAAGGCTTTCTCAGTATTGTTTACAACGTGGGATGGAGAAACACAAGGCTAAGCTCTTCTTGCAACTTTGTGGAAACTCTATACAAACCTTTAGTTGGAGATGCTTGGTTTATACTGCTCAACAAATCCCTGGTAAATCTGTTTTTGTTAGGTTACGATACCCACCAATCACGATACCCACCAATCACGATACCCACCAGTCACGATACCCACCAATCATGATACCCACCAATCACGATACCCACCAATCACAATACCCACCAGTGCACGGGTTCAGAAGTAAATCAAGCCTCTGAACTTTCCTTGCTGTCACCAAGAGCTTATCTCTAAAAGCCCTCTGAGATCTTTTTCAAATCATTACTAAACTAGCAATTCCTTATAAATGTCTTACTTTCCCACATAGCATGAGCAGTTTTTGTGTTCTAATTGTCACGAAACGTGACTATTAGAAGTGAAGCGTAAGATAAAATAAAATTAAAAAAACTATGAAAGAAGTTAAGCGAAGAACTTTTGTCTGCATGATATATACGCGATGAGGTATATATCCCTCATTGTGTATATATACCGAGAGTTTACTTTAGTCGTTATTTTAGGGATTAAAGGATTGTTGAATGGTGGTGAAGAGGTGACATACAGTCTAAATAATGACCCCTCGTGAAGCTGGTGGTCTCATATTATAACCAAGACTAGAATACGACACAGTTGTACTTCTTTAGTAACTAAGAAAGTCTAAAGACTCAACACCCTCACTATTCCCCCCCCCCAAAAAAAAAGGCACTTCAGAGACTCTAATAAAGAAAAAAAAGGTCGTAATGTGCCATTTTGAGCGAATGAGAACGTGAGGAACGTGAACTACCCTCAAAGAATTGTAAATCCTCTTAGTGTGTGGGTTTAAAAGTTTTAGAGGGAAAACATATGTTTGGTGGTGTGTTAAAATCCAACATCGGCCGGGAAAGGTTGAAAATAAATCTGTGAAGGACGTGGTTTATTGTGGCCAGATCAGCGGGGAACTTACGTACATATATCTGTGGTCTTGTGGGGTGAATAAAAAAATGATCCGGACCCTGAAACCCCGGGTTGAAAAAGGAATAAAAAATAATAATAATAATAATAAAAATTTTAATAATAATAAAAATAATAATAATAATAAAAATAATAATAATAGTAATAATAATAAAAAATAATAATAATAATAATAAAAAAAAAAATAATAATAAAATAAAATAATAATAAAAAATAATAATAATAATTATTCATAAATCATCATCATCATCACCCTCTTTCATCTTCATCATCATCATCATCATCATAGGAAGAAAAATGGGGAAATGAGGAAAAAGAAGAAGGAGACGAAGAAGTATCTGCTTTCCCTTTAAGGCAGTGATTTTTCGGATTTCTCAGTAGTGAAAAAAGTTGCCCGACCCTTTTGGGCCCGGGCTGAAGGGCCCCATGGCACTAAAAAGGGATTTTAAAAAGGGGGGAAAAAAATTTTTACTAAAACCCCAAAACTAGGGAAAAAAAATTTTGGGTTTTAGAAGGATTTTTGGGGGTAAGGGTGGAGGGGAGGGGAGTGTTATTGAAAAGGGGGGTAATGGTTTGGTGTCCCCCCATTTGCACCTCTGCAAATGGAAAATTTTTTTTTCTTAGAGGCATTTCTTGGCACTTTTTTGGCACACTCCCTCTGATTTTTGTTTTTTTTTTAAAAGGGTTTCAACTTTTTGATTTTACTCTGAGGGATACGCATTTAAATAAAAAAAATTTTATTCATCGCCACATAAACATGTCGTAAAAGAAAAAAAAAGTCAACCTATTTTAACACAAAACACACACATAAACACACACCACCCCCACGGGAAAACACACCACAACACCCACACATACACACACACACACACAACCCCACACACCCACAAAACACACACACCCCAACACAAAAACAAACCCCACACACACACTCCCACAGGGGGAAAAGAAGACCCCCGGACAGAGTATGGGGGTAGGTGGACAAAGATCCCGACCTACTCAGGGAGAAAAAGATTTTGGGGGGGGACTAAAAAACAACCGAGCACTTTCACCGGAGGCACCCCATAAACCCAAAATAACTGCTGCAGCATACGGGCGCCTGGAAAAACCCCGAGAATAGCGTTCCGATACCTTAAAAAGGGGAATGTTCAAGACACTTTTACTTTTGTATGTTGGGGGCCCATACTGGAGTATGCGGGCACCAGTCTGGAACCCCCCCACCGGGTTTAAGCACGCAAGAAGTTGGGAAGAAAAAGTAAAAAAGGGTTAGCCCCAGAGTTTAAAGGGAATGTCAAACGGGGAAAAAGGTTAAGGAAAATTGACTGAAAACCCTGGAGGACAAAAGGGTCTGGGGAAAAAACCTGTAAGCCCATACAAGATACGGGGGGAAATTTAGACAAGGTGGACAGAGATAGGTTTTCCCAGAGAGGGGACACAGGGCCCAAGGGGTTCACAACTGGAAGCTAAAGACTAGACGAGTCACAGGGACGTTGGGGAAAGTATTTCTTCGTCTTTGGTTGTCAGCAAGTGGAATAGCCTAGCAAGTGAAAGTAGTGGAGGCAGGAACCATTTCATTTGTTTTAAGAAGAGGCATGACAAAAAACTCAGGAAAACAGAGAGAGAGAGGACCCCGTAGGGGTCAGTGAAGAGGGGGGACCAGGAGCGAGTCTCGGGCCCCTGCAACCACAATTTAGGTGGGGTTAAAAACACACCACACATACACACACAACACACATATGTATATTAATTTTATTTTATATATATATATTATATAATTTTTAAAATATATTATTATTATATATATATATAATATTTTATAATTTATATATCCACTAGTTTGAGAGAAATACGCTGTAGGAAAAATCTGGGGAAAAAAAACTAAAATTTGGGGTTTTTTTGGAAAAGGGGCAATAGGACGTATTTGTAGCGAAAAAATATGAGAGGAATTAACAAGCAGTAAAAAAGAGTGAGGGGATGGGAAACTTTGGGGACACCCGGAAAAACTTGGGGGGATGGAGACGTTTTTTTTAAAATTGTTTTAAAAAAAGGGTGAAAAAAAAAGTAAAAAAATTAGAAGCGGTTTGAGGGGAAATTAATTTGAGCGTTTCAAAAATTTTAGACGATTTAAGGGCCTTCGAAGTCCCGGAAAAAAAAAAAGGGGTGTGGTTGGGGGCGCTGACAAAAAACCCCCCAAAAAACAGGGCCAAAATACAAAAAAACACGTAAGACAGCCATGTAATTAAAAAAACTCACCCTTTGATATTAAAAACTGATGTACGGATTCACCCCAGACCAAACATGGGCAAAAATAAGACGGCCCCCAAAAACCCCAACCCTATTTTAAAAAAACTAAACCCCTCCCAAAAACTGTTAAATTTCCCCATTCACCCGGGGACAAAGGGAGTGAGATAAAAGAGGAAATAAGGGGGGTGTTTAGTTCTTTCCAGAGGGGATATTAAGGCCAAGTGAAGGGTGAGGGGAACACGGGGGGAAAAATTTTGAAAAATACGTGAAGTGATTTATGTGGATGATAAAAATAATAATAATAATAATAATAAAAAATTTTAAAAATAATAATAATAAAAATAAAATAATAAAATAATAAAAAATAAAAATAATAATAATAAAAGTAAAAGCCCAATTTTGGGGGGCCTATATCACTCAGCGTCGTGGGTGACTTTGAAAACCTTTAAAAAACAAACACACACACCCCACACCCACCCCCACACACCACACACACAACCCCACCTCTGTCGTGTGGTTACTGTTTAATTGGGTCACTGTTCAAAAGGACTGGGTTTGTGCTGGAGGGCAGGAAGGCATGCAATTAAAGGGTCTCAATAGTTGTTTTTAACGTTCCCTGCAACGCGAAATCGTTAAATTTGTCGTTTTATTTTGGGCGGATTTTTAATTTTATAAACTTTTGTCCTTTTTATATATATTTTTGTTTTTCTTGGGTCACATGTAAAAAATTTTTTTTTATGGTGAAATTTTTGTTAAAGTGTGTGTGTGTGTGTGTGGTGTGTTGTGTGTGTTGTGGTGTTTTGTGTGTGTGTGTGTGTGTGTGTGTGTGTGTTTTGTGTGTGAGTTTTTGTGTGTGGTGTGGGGTTTTGGTGTTTTGTGTGTGGGTGTGTGTGAGTTTTGTGTGTGTGTGGGGTGTGTGTGTTTGTGGTGTGTGTTGTGTGGTGTGTGTGTATTTTGTGCGTGTTGGTGTATGTTGGGGTGTGTGTGTGTGTTGTGTGGTGTGTGTGTTTTGGGGTGTTTTGTGTGTGTGTGTTTTGTGTTGTGTGCCCGGTTGTGTGTAAAGTGTTTTTGTGTGTGTGTGCGTGTGTTGTGGGGTGTGTGTGTGTTTCGTGTGTGTGTGTGTGTGTTTTGTGTTTTGCGTGTGTGTGTGGGTGTGCGGTGTGTGTGTGTTGTGGTTTTGTGTGTGGGGTGTGTGTGCGTGTGTGTGTGGTGTATGTGTGGGGGTGTGTGGGTGTGTGTATTTTGTATGTGTGGTGTGTGTGTGTGTGTTTGGGGTGTGTTGGGTGTGTGTGGGGTTTTGTGTGAAAGTGTGTGGGTGTGTGTTTTGTGTGTGTGTGGGGTGTGGTGGGGAAATGTGTGTATGCGCATTTTGTGTTTTTGTGTGTGTGTGTGTGTGTTTTGTGTGTGTGTGTGGGGGTGTGTGTGTAATCACCTAGTTGTTTCTCACCTAGTTGAGGGGGCAGGGGTCGAGTTTCCCAAGCTCCTGGCCCCCCCTCTTCACTGGGGGCTTAAAAATAGGTCACTCTCCCCGAAACCCCGAGCTTTATCATACCCCCTTTTTAAAACATGTTGGATCCGGGTTCCCCCTAATCGCTTCCAAACTATTCCACTTCCTGACTACTCGGGGGCTGAAGAAATCTTCCTAAAATCCCCGTGTGGTTGTGGGTGAGGGGTGTGTGTGTGTGTGTAGCGCTGTTTGTGGGTGGTGGGTGTGTGGGCTGTGTGGGGGTGATTTGTGGGGTGTGGGGTTTTTTGGTTTTGTGTGTGTGTACTCACTAGTTGTGGGTTTCAGGGGTTTTGATTCATGCTCCTGGGCCCCCCCTCTTCACTGGCCCCCTACTAGGTCACTTTTTCCCCGCTCCATGGGGAAAACATCATCTTAAAAAATATGTTGGGTAATCCCGCTTCCATACATCGCTTCCCAAACTATTCCCCTTCCTGTCTTTGTAGTGAAGAAATCTTTCCCGACATCCCTGTGATTTCTGTGTTTCAAACCTTTTAAAAAGGGATTCCCTTTTTTTGTGTCCCATCTGTCTTCATCCCCTTGTCAATCCCCCTCCGTATTTTTATATGTCGTTATTTAATTTTCCCCCCTTTCCCCCTCCTCCAGTGTCATCAGGGGCGATTTCCCTTAAACCCCTCCTCGTGGACATTTTTTCCCTTTGCCTGGGACCCGTCTTGTTGCAAAAAACCCTAGCCCTTTTTTTTAAATTTTTTTTCGTTTTTGGCTAGGGGGTATTTGAAAAAGGGCGGGTTACGTCCTGTCCCCCCCCTTCTTCGCTGTTCATACTATTTCTCTTTTTTCTTTTCCCATGGTACTCGCCTTTTGTTTTTTTACTGACCTTTGGGGTGTGTGGGTGGGTGGTGTGTGTTTTGTGTGTGTCATCATCCATACCTTTGGGACAGGCTTAAACGATCCTTTATTTAAAAGAAATGTGGTTGGGAAACTATCCCTCGTCACCTGGGTTATCACTGGGGCTGTAGAGCTCCGAAACTTCTTGGGTTTCAAAAACGCGATTCTAAAAAACTTAGAGATCTCCCGTGAAAACTAGAAAAAGGGCCCGCCCCTTCTAGATCCAGCCCGTTACTGGGTTTCGGGAAAAAATTAGTCAGTTTTCCCCTTTTCCAATTTTCCATTAGAATTCAAATATGATTCAATAGTGCTTAAAGGGTTACAAAATGGTAGGCTCCCAAATAGAGAAATTAAAAATTTTAAAAAATTTATCAAGGGGCTTTTAGGTTTTTATTTCAAAATTTTAAAATTAAACACCCGTAATCAAAATATTCACTTCTTCGTGTCCCAAAAGTTTTTGGCTGAAAAATGATATACATTTTTTAATTCTTAAGTACCGGGCTGGTAAATTAACATTTTAAAAAGATATTACAAATAAGACAAGTAGTTTTTGTTGGGATGTGGGGTAAGTGTCTAAAATAAATTCGCTTTGTTTTTCTGAAAACGACTAAGGGCTCAAACAAGTGGGCTGACAAAGGCCCCAAATAAAAAACTCTTTTTGACCAAAATTTGGGAATCAGAACAGTCTGCTTGAACAATTAAAAAAAATGCTTAAACCCAATGCAATAAACAAGCAACTGCGACACAGAGTCAGGAAAAAGGAAGGGTAATTTAACGACCCCCCCCCCCCCCCCCTAAATTTGGGCCCCCTGCAGAAACCTTTCCCCAAAAAAACACCAAAAAATCCATACTACTGGGAAACAAGTTCCGCATAGGAAAAACCCGACCCGGGATAAAACACAATACCAGTACAAGTTAGGTCAGAGCTCCCGCTAGGACCTGAGTTGCTCAGAGTGTCTTGCGACCACAAAAAACCCCAGTTCACGTCCCAAAATCCTAAGTCTATCAATGTTCTGTGAAAAAGAGTTCTACAGAAAATTAACCCAAAAATTTAAAGAGACAAACCCAAATTTTTAACCCCCAAAAAAGTCTAGACCAGGCCCGAATTCTTCGGCGAGGTTTAGGACCCCCCCCCCCTCGATCAAGTGATTTGCTCCGGGGACAGCTTTCAGCCAGAAAAGAAACGGCCGGGAGTTTAAAGAGCCAAAAAGCGATTTTTTACAGTAGTTAGACAATTTAAGACTTTAAAATGAGCACATAATATGTTTCATCCCCCCTAAAACATAAGGGCAAATACTAATTTAAAACAATACATTTACGATTTAGCTATTATCGCAAATATAAGGGAAATAAATTTTTGAAAAAAAAAAATAAATTTTTGCATTTTCATAATAATCATTGGAACCCCTTCAGGGGGGTTTTCAAAACCCCCTATAAACGGTTTTCTTTTTTGATCTAAACCCCCGTGGGGGTTTTGTTTTTTAACCTCTTGTTGTGACTGTGCTGTAACGTTCCCGCTTTGTGATTATCAAATTTCAAATTTCCCTGAGCAAATAAATAAGCCCGTAGCTCGGTGGTACAGATTTGCTATACCCGACATCCGGGGCCGGGCCCCTGTGTTCACACACCCCACACGGGCCCGTGTTTTCAAAAAACTCTTTGCTTTCAGGGCATCAGTTGGGACGACCCCCCCCCCCCCCACCCCCCCCCCCGTCCCACCCCGATTCATTTCCTTCAAACCTCTGTTCAGAACCCCGTGCTGCCCAAAAATCTGGTCGCCCCCCCCGCCCCACACCCCCCCAGAAAATTTTTAAAGGTAACAAAATTGGGCAGCCCGGGAAATTTAAAACTTTTCAATCTGTAGTTTGGTTTTTGAAAAAGTTTCTAGTTGTTATTAAAAATGGCCTAATTTACTTTTGGGGGGGGGGTTTTCCCCGTAAGGGGAATGGGGAAAGATGTATGGCAGGAGGGTAAAAAGAGATAACCGAAATGATAACACTGCATTTTCCGCACGCAGGGAAAATTGGGGGTGTAGTTTATTATATATATATTACCACAGGACACGTTTGTTCGTGGAAAAATGAACCTTAGAATATTAAAAGGGAAGGAAAATGTGTGGGTGTGTTTTTGTGGGGCTGTGAGTGTGGGTTTTGTGTTTGTTTTTGAGTGTGTGGTGTTGTGTGTTGTGTATGTGTGTGTATGTGTTGTGTGTGTTGGTGTTGAGTGTCGAAGCGTGAATGTAAATTTTCATCTTCGCAAAATAAGCACACGCTTTTGTAGCCTATTTACGTTAGGAAACACACGCATGAAATTACAGCTCCGCCTCCTATGTAATCCCCTCCCTGACTTTTATACACGTAGAGGGTTTTTGGGGAGGAGATAGCAAAAGTTACAGGTTTGATCCCAAAGGGGTTGCAAGGGCCCATCGACCCACCGGGAAAGGGGCATTTAAAAACCCCTTTTCACCGGGACGTCACTAATTTAAGAATACTTTAAAAGCTAAAAAAAAAAGGTAACAGAATATTCACGAGAAAACATAATCTCTCGATGCATGCTTCCTATTTTCCCAAAAATGGCAAAACAAAAAAGATTTTTCCCAAAAGGCCCCCGGGCAAAAAAATTTTTTCTCTCAAAACTAAAACACTTTTATCTTGGAGAGGAAAAAAATCAAAGAAAAGGGAATTTCAGTCTCGGGAGGGGAGCCCTTTTTTTTAGCCCCCCGCTAAATAGTAAAAAGGCCCTTTCTGTGTCCCCGTGTTTGTTAGGTTTTTAAATGAAGACAAACTTTCTCTTTGATGGGTTGGAAAAGAACATCATTTTAAAAGGTTTAGTTTGCCCCGTAAAATGGTTTTATGTTTTTGGGATGCAACTGCTAATTTAAAAGAAAAAAAAAGTTCACCATTTTTTACTGTTTTTTTTCACTAGTACTTTATCAAATACCATACCCCACCATTTAATTAAACCCCCACCCCTACCCCCACCAAACACTACCACCACCCCACCATCACACCACCACCACCCCCCAAACACTAACTACCCTTTAACCTTTTACACCCACCAAACCCCCCACCCCCCCCACCCCACCACCACCCCACCCCCACCCCACCCCCCCACCACCAAACCCTCACTACCACCCCCCCCCATCACTACCACCAAACACCCCATAATACCCCCCCCACCACCATCACTACCCCCACCCCCACCATCATTTCCCCCCACCACCCCACCCCCTTTCACTACCCCAAACCAAAACCCCAACCCCCATCCACCATAAACCCACCCCCCAACCCCCATCACAACCACCCCCACAACCCACCCCCCACCACAACCCCCCCACCATCCCAAAATAAACCCTCCCCCCCATCACCACCCAAACCCCACCAAACACTACCCCCAAACACCACCACCACCCCCATCCCTTCCCACCCACCCCACCAAAAATCACTCCCCACCACCTTACCCCCCTTACTCCACCACCCACCCCATCCGTACCCCCAAACCCCCACCCCCAAACCCCTACCCCCCACCAAGCCCCAACCCCCCCTTTACTTTTTTCCCCCACCACCTCCCTCACTCCACCCCCACCACCATATTAACCCCCACCCACCATCATCAATTTCTCCCCCCCCACCATCATACCCCCATCACCACCCTCCCCTAAAACCACCCCCAACATCTTACCCCCACCACCATCATCCCCCAAATTTCCCCCACCCCATCATACCCCACCCCCCCCCATCCCCCACAAACCCCCCCCCCAAAAACCATCAACCAAACCCCAACCCAAACCCCCACCCCATCATTACACAACCCCCCACCCCATCCCCACCAAACCCCCCATCATACCACCCCCACCAACCCCTCCTTTCCCCACCACCCCACCATCCCCCCACTCCACTACCTCAAATTCCACCCTTCCCCCATCATCCCTCACCACCAAACCAACCCCCCCCCCATCACTTTTTTTCCCCGGGAATCACCCACACCACCCATTTGTTTTTTTGCACGGGCTTTGCTTTTGGGGCCCCGCCCTTTACCCCTAGTCTGGGCCCCTCCTCCCTCCGGGGATTTTGGTTTTTTTTTGTTGGTTGGTGGTGGTTTTGTTTGGGGGTTTCCTTTGTTTTGGGTTATTTTTGGTTTGGTGTGTGTGTGTTTTGTGTTGGGGTTTTGGGGTGTGTGTGTGGTGTGTGTTGTTTTTTGTTGGGTTGGGTGGGGGTTTTGGGATTTCCCGTTTTCCCCCCTAAATTGGGTTTCCGGGTCGGCCAGCCCCTCGGCCCCCCCCCCCTCCCGGCCCCTCCATCCTGAGCACAACCCAAACAGGGGGACCACCCCAACGTTAAAAACCAACCACGCCGTGGTGCCTCATTTTTGTTATTTTTAGTTTAATTAATGTGTTCCCCACCCAACCCCGGGAAAAGGGTTTTTAATTTCCCCAGGAGTCTTCCCGCCCCCCCCCACACCCCCCCAGTTTTCGCAGGGGGCCCCCCCCCTCGAGGCCTTCTTGCCGGGCTGCGTGGAAGTTTGATTTCCAGTTTTTGGGGTTTGGGTGTGTGGGTTTTGGTTTTGGTACTCAAACCCCAAATTGGGGTTAATCAAAACCTTTTTTAAAATTCGGGGTTTTGGGGGTTGCTTGGCCCCCCTAATTCACTTTTTTTGGTTAGGGGCCTTCCCGGGGAACCTGGTTTATATTTCCCCTCTTTTTTTTGGGGGGTTTGTTATCTCTGGGCCCCAAAAATTTTTCCCTTCGGTCTTCTTTGCCTTTCCCAAACTTCCCGGGTTTCATTGGGGGGTTTAACTTTCCCAACCTTTTGGGGCCCCGGGTTCGGTGTCCAAACCCCCTTTTTTAATCTGCCTTTTTTTTTCCCCCCGGTTATTCCTTTCATATTTTGTATTGAAAAAAGGGCCCCCTATTTCTCCGGGCCCCTGCTTTAATTTACCTTTCCCCCCGTAAAAACTTAGCCCCCGGGGTGGGGTTTTGTGTTGTGTGTTGTGGTGTGTGTGGGGGTTTGGGGGGTTTTTTGGGGGTTTTTTTTTTTGGGGGGTGTGGGGGGGGGGGTTGGGTGGTTTTTGGGTGTTGTGTTTTGGGTGTGGTGTGTGGGTGTTTGTGTGTACCACCTAGTTTTACCACCTAGTTGAGGTTGCAGGGGTCGAGCAGCTCCTGGCCCCGCCTCTTCACTGATCGCTACTAGGCACTCCCCCTGAACCGTGAGCTTTATCATACCTCTTCTTAAAGCATGGTTGGATCCTGACCCCATACATCGCTTCCCCAAAAACTATTCCACTTACTGATACTCTGTGGCTGAAAAAATACTTCCTAACATCCCTGTGATTCATCTGTGTCTTCAACTTCCAACTGTGTCCCCTTTTTTACGTGTCCAATCTCTGGAACATCCTGTCTTTGTCCCCCTTTGGGTCAATTCCTCTCAGTTTTTTGTATGTCGTTATCATGCCCCCCCTATTTCTCCTGTCCTCCAGTGTCGTCAGGTTGATTTCCCTTTAAACCCCTCTCCTCGTAGGACATACATCTTAGCTCTGGGACTAGTCTTGTTGCGAAGTTTTTGCACTTTCTCTAGTTTATTTACGTGCTTGGCTAGGTGTGGGTTCCAAACTGGTGCCGCATACTCCAATATGGGCCTAACGTACACGGTGTATAAGGTCCTGAACGATTCCTTATTAAGATGTCGGAATGCTGTTCTGAGGTTGCTAGGCGCCCAAAAGCTGCAGCAGTTATTTGGTTGATGTGCGCTTCAGGAGATGTGCCTGGTATTATACTCCCCCCAAGATCTTTTCCTTGAGTGAGGTTTGTTAGTCTCTGGCCCCTAGACTGTACTCCGTCTGCGGTCTTCTTTGCCTTCCCAATCTTCTGACTTGCACTTGGTGGGATTGAACTCCAGGAGCCAATTGCTGGGACCAGGTCTGCAGCCTGTCCAGATCCTTTGTAGTTCTGCCTGGTCTTCGATCGAGTGAATTCTTCCCCACAACTTCACGTCAATCTGCAAAACAGGGACACCTCAGAGACTAAATTCCCTTTCCCTCTGTAGTTCACAAATCCAGAAACAGCACTGGTCCTAGGGGCTGACCCCTGTGGGACCCCCGCTGGTCACAGATGCCCACTTCTGACACCTCGCCACGTACCATGACTCGCGCTGTCTTCCTGACAAGTATTCCCTGATCC
Organism: Cherax quadricarinatus; assembly: GCF_026875155.1. Lineage (NCBI taxonomy): Eukaryota > Metazoa > Arthropoda > Malacostraca > Decapoda > Parastacidae > Cherax > Cherax quadricarinatus. The sequence goes on from NC_069434.1 coordinate 18,622,110, forward strand.
ATTGAAGTTCCTTCCCTGTTATCCCTGCTTGGTCCTTTCCCTTTTTTGCAACCCAATCTCTTGTGTGGAACTGTGTCAAACCCTTCTTGCAGTCCAAAGAATATGCAATCCACCCACCCTCTCTTTTCTTGTTTTTACTGCTGTCCCCCATGTCATAGAACTCCAGTAGGTTTGTGACACAGGATTTCCGGTCCCTGAAACCATGTTGACTGCTGTTGATGAGAAACATTCCTTTCCTAGGTGTTCCACCACTCTTCTCCTGATAATCTTCTCCATGATTTTGCATACTAACATGTCAGTGACACTGGTCTGTAGTTTAATGCTTAAATGTCTGTCTCCTTTTTTTTAAAGATTGGGACTACATTTGCTGTCTTCCATGCCTCAGGCAATCTCCCTGTTTCGATAGATGTTTTTGAATTGTTGTTAGAGGTACACATAGCGCCTCTGCTCCCTCTCTCAAAAACCCATGGGGAGATTGTTATCTGGCCCCATTGCCTTTGAGGTATCTAGCTCCATCAGAAGCCTCTTCACTTCTTCCTCGGTTGTGTGCACTGTGTCCAGCACATGGTGGTGTGCCCCACCTTTTCCGTCTTTCTGGAGCCCCTTCTTTTCTCCTCTGTAAACACTTTTTTTAAAATCTCTTGTTGAGTTCCTCACATACTTCACGGTCATTTCTTGTTGTCTCTCCTCCTTCCTTCCTTAGCCTGATTACCTGGTCCTTGACTGTTTTTTTCCTCCTGATGTGGCTGTTTTAACAGTTTTGGGTCAGATTTGGCTTTCGCTGCTATGTCATTTTCATATTGTCTTTGGGCCTCCCCTTTTTATCTGTGCATATTCGTTTCTGGCTCTACGACTGCTCTCCTTATTCTCCTGGGTCCTTTGCCTTCTATATTTCTTCCCTTCCCCAGCAAACTTGGTTTTTGCCTTCCCCGCCACCTTTGGTATACCATGGGCTCATCCTGGCTTTTCATTATTCCTGTTACCCTTGGGTACAAACCTCTCCTCAGCCTCCTTGCATTTTGTTGCTACATATTCCATCATCTCATTAACTGGCTCCCTGCCAGTTCTCTGTCCCACTGAACCCGTTCAGGAAGTTCCTCATTCCTGTGTAGTCCCCTTTCTTGTAGTTTGGCTTCATTCGTCCTGGCCTTCCTGTTTCTTTCCCCCCACTTGTAGCTCTACTGTGTATTCGAAGCTTAAAACCACATGGTCACTGGCCCCAAGGGGTCTTTCATATGTGGGTGCATCGATATCTGCACTACTCAAGGTGAATACTAAGTCCAGCCTTGCTGGTTCATCCTCTCCTCTCTCTCTTGTAGTGTCCCTTACGTGTTGGTACATGAAGTTTTCCAGTACCACCTCCATCATCTTAGCCCTCCATGTATCTTGGCCCCCATGCGGGTCCAAGTTCTCCCAATCGATCTTCCTTGTGGTTTAAAGTCACCCATGATCAGGAGCTTTGCCCTGCATGCATGAGCTCTTCTAGCCACTGTAGCCAGTGTGTCAACCATCGCTCTATTGCTCTCGAATTTCTCTTGCCTTGGCCTCCTGCTGTTCTGTGGTGGGTTATACATCACTGCTATTACCATCCTGGGACCTCCAGAGTGAAGCGTTTCCGATATGTAATCACTTTCTTCTCCGCTGTCTCCTCTCTCAAGCTCATCAAAATTCCAGCGATTTTTGATCAGCAATGCCGCTCCTCAACCCCCCCTGTTCCCTCTGTCTTTCCTCAGGATTTGGTATCCCGTTGGAAAGATGGCATCTGTTATCATACCTGTAAGCTTGGTATCTTTGAGAGCTATGATGCCCGGTGATCCCTTTTTGGGACTCTTTCATGCCACTCCTCCCATTTATTTGTTATTCCATCAGCGTTTGTGTACCATACCTTCATTTTTCCTTTCCAACACTGTGGTTTGGGGGGCCTGTGAGGGTGGGAGACGGGTAGCATACTGTGGGATTCTATAGCTCGGTGTTGGGTGGAGGCTGTGGGTAGGGTTTGTAGTGTGTGTTGGGAGGGGTGTGATAGGTTGTATGGTTCTGAGAATAGTTGTGTGTGTGCTTGCCCTTGCATTCTGTTCGCTCTGACTGACCTCTGCGGGTTCCATCCTTGTCTCTTTTCCTAGCTCCTTTCGTTTTTTTGCCCTCCCCTCAGCTGCTGTCTTTCTGTTTGGGTTTCCGGCCTGTCTAGGAACATTCTTGTACTCTTCCGAGTATTTCAACCCGTGGTTTTTCTTGGGGTCCTGTTCCGCACTGTTTTCGTCTGAAAATCAGCGTTGGGGTTTTCTTCCCCTTCGAGTACCCCTATTTCTGAAATTTACAATCTCGTCCACTTTTCCCCTATTTCCTTGATGTTTTCTCAACCCCTTTTCTTTCTTCCTGCCCCTTTTCATGTGTGCCCTTTTCCCTCTCTCCTAAACCCCTGGTAAAACTGTTTTTTCCCCTTTCTTCCTCCCTTTCCCCTCCCCCTCTGTGACCTGGATACTCCTTTATTGGTCAGTTTTTTCCCTTGTTTTTCCCGTGCTCTTGATGCATGGTTTGTCCCTCAGCATTCGCCTATCACCCTCCCCATCTGCACCCGCTTTTTCCCTTTCACCCCTTTTGGCCCTCCTTGGGCGGCTGATATGCCCTTAGCATAAATTCTAATTCCTTCCTTCCTGTTGGGCCTCGCAGCTTCATTGTGTGTCTTCTCTGGCACTCCCCCTGAAACTCGCTTCACCCCTATTTATCTCAACTTCTGGGGACCCTTACTTGGCTACTGCAGTTTCGACTTGTGCCTCCCAATTTTTGTCCCTTTCCCCAACCTCTTTTCCAATTTCACAGGGCTCTTTCTCCTTTTTTCAGAAAGCTCCCCAAATTTTCCCTCCCACTCTTGTTCCATTTTTTTCCACTGCTTTCCATCCACTCCTCCTCCCAGACCTTCTCATCTGACCTTGGGTTTCCCTGCGAGTCCCCCCCTTTTTTTTTTGTGGAGAAGGGAAAGGGAAAAAAGGAGAAGGAAGAAGAGAGAGGGGGAAGAGTGAGAAGGGAAATGGGGAGGAGGTGTGAGAGGGGGAAAAAGGAGGAAGGGGAAAGGGAAGGAGAGGGGAGAGTGAGAAGGGAAAAAATGGGGAAGAGATGGAGAGGAGAGAGAGAGAGAGAGAGAGAAGAGAGAGAGAGAAGGGGGGGGAAAAAGGAAAGGTAGAAAAGAGGGGGGGGGGATAGTGAGAGGGAAAAAGGGGGAGAGAGTGAAGTGAGAGTGAGGAGAGGAGAGAGAGAGGGGGAAGAGAGAAGGAGAAGAGAGAGAGAGGGGAGAGAGAAGAGAGAGAGAGAGAGAAGAGAGAGAGAGGGGGAAGAGGAGGGAGAGAGGGAGAGGGGGGGGAGAGGGGAGGGAGAGAGAGAGGGAGAGAGGGAGGGAGTGTGTGTGTGTGGGGGTTGTGTGTGTGGGGGTATGGTGTGTTAAAACCTCTTTTTTCCCCTCGTCCCCCATTCATGAATAATTTAAAGTTTTTCGAGAGTTTTAAAAAGAAAAAAAATTATTTTGTCGTTGGAGATGAAGCCCAAACAGTCCCCTCCCGGCACCACACCACACAACACACACACCACACACAACCCCACACACACACACAAAACAACACACCACACAACCCACACCACCACACACACACACTCCCCCCCTCCTTCCCCCTCTCTTCCCCCCCTCTCTCCCTCTCTCCCTCTCTCCCTCTCCCCTCTCTCCCTCTCTCCTCTCTTTTCTCCTCCTTCTCTCTCTCTCTCTCTCCTCTCTCTCTCCTCTCTTTTCTCCCCCCTCTCTCCTCTCCCTCTCCCTCTCACTTCACTCTCCTTCCCCTTTTTCCGTTTCCCCTACCCCCCCCTCTCTTTTATTCCCTTCTCTCTCTCTCTCCTCTCTCCTCTCTCCTCTCTCTCTCTCTCCATCTTTCCCCCTTTTTTCCCCTTTTCCCTCTCCCCCCCTCCTTCCCTTGACACCCAAAGGGGGAGGGCCGGACAAAAATCTCCCAGGGTCCCCTTTGAGAAGGGAGAGATGCTGTGTGTGCCTCTAACCACAATCTTCAAAACATCCCTGAAACTGGGCAAACCCGAGAAATGGAAACAGCTAAAGTGTCCCCATATTTAAGAAAGGAAACAGAAACGAGGACTAAACTACAGACCTGTGTCTCGACATTTTTTGTGGCAAAGTCATGGAGAAGATTATCAGGAGGAGAGTGGTCGAACACCGGGGAAAGGAAAAAGATTTAAATGAAAACAGCATGGGTTCAGGAAGGCAAATTTGTATCAAAACCTCCTGGAGTTTTAGGAAAAGGGTAACAGAAGAAAGGACACGAGAGAGGGGTTGGGTAGATTGCTTTTCCTAGATGCGGGAAGGGCCTTGACCAGTTCCCCCAAGAGTTTAGTGCAGAAGTGGAGGATCGGCACACGAAAAAGGGAAAGGGGCACGCAATGGAAAAAAGGGAATACCTGCAGGGGGGCAGCAACGAGCATGGTAGTGAAGAGGTATACAGTGGGCGCCTGTTTACGAGGGGGGTCCCACGGGGGTCCGTTCGGGGCCCAGTGTATTTTTGATATATGTGAACGACTTGATGGAAGGAATAGACTCTAAATGTCCCTTTTCGAGATGACGTGAAGTTGATGAGAAAAAATTAAAAACGGACGGGGATGAGGCGGACTGAAAGGCCTGGAGAGGTGGGCATGTGGTCCATAACTGGTCCCCCGAATTCAATCCCGCCAAATGAAGCATGAAAATTGGGGGGGGGGCAAAAAAGACCCCAGACAGAATATGGCTAGGGGGACAAAGACTAAGACCTCACTCAGGGGGGAAAAACCTTGGGGGGTGCCATAAACCGGACACATCACCGGGGGAACATCAACCAAAAAACCCCGCTGCAGCATACGGGCGCCTGGCAAACCTGAGAAACGTTCCGAACCTTAATAAGGAATCGTTAAGACACTGTACATGTGTATGTTAGACCCATATGGATTGCAAACACCAGTCTGGAACCCACACCCGGTCAAACACGTCAAGAAATTGAGAAAGTACAAAGGTTTTCAACAAGGCTAGTCCCAGAGCCAAGGGAAAGCGACGAGGAAAGGTTTTGGGAAAATCGGACTGACGCCGGAGGACAGAAGGGGAGGGAGACATGATAACGCATACAAGATACTGCGGGGAATAGACAAAGGTGGACGAGATAGGATGTTCCCGGGGGGACACAGGGAAAGGGTCACAACTGGGAATGAAGACTCGACGTTCACAGGGGCGTTAGGAAGTATTCTTCAGTCATAGGTTGTAAGCAAATGGAATAGCCTAGCAATGAAGTAGGGAGGCAGGGAACCAACATAGTTTTAAAAAAGAGGTAGACAAAAAATCAGGAAGCAGGAGGAGAGGATCCAGTACGATCAGTGAAGAGGCGGGGCCAGGGGCGGTCTCGACCCCTGCAACCACCTTAGGTGAGTACAAATTTGGTGAGTACACACAACACACACAACAACCCACACACACACACACCCCCAACCAACAACACACACACCAAACACCACCCCACACACAACACCACACCACACCCCACACAAAAACACAACACACACCCCACACACACACACACACACACCCCAAAACCAACACACAACACACAACACACACACACCACACACACAAACCCCACAACAAAACACACACCCCCACACACCACACCACCACACAACACACACACACACACCCACACACCCCACACACCACCACCAACAACATCCACACACACACACACCACCAAAACACCCACACCCCCACACACACCCACCACAACACCACACACACACCACACACACACACACACACACCACACAACACACACACACACACACACCCCCCACAACACCCCACACACACACCACACACACACACACACCACACACACACCGCCACACAGACACACCACACCCACCACACACAACACCACACACACAACACCCAACCAACCACACACAACAACACACACACACACACACACACACACACACACACACCACTCAACACACACATCACACACACACACGCACACACCCCACACACACACACACACCACCCACACACACACCACACACACACACACACACACACACACACACACACACACATACCCACACACACACACACACACACACCACACACACACTCCCACGCACACGCCCACACGCACAACACACACTCACACACACACACACACCATCACACGCACACACACACACACACACACACCACACACACACACACACACACACACCACACACACAAAAAAATGGAGAGGGAGGGAGAAAGAGCCTCTCTGTGAAATTGGAAAGGTGGTTGGAGAAGAGACAAAGGTATTGGGAGCACAAGTCGAATGCAGTAGCCAAGTTCATAAGGGTCCTAGAAGTTGAGTTTAATAGGCTGGAGCGTGGTTACAGCGGGCAGTGACAGAGAAGACACTAGCATTTGAAGCTGCGAGGCTCGCTGAACAGGAAGGAAGGAAATTATGAATTAATGCTAAGGCCACATCAATCTGCCAAGGAGGCCAAGGAGTGAAAGGAGAGCAAACCTGGTTGCTGAGTGGAGAGGTGATAGGTCGAAATGTCTGTAGCGCACAACACGGCTATCAAGAGCCACTGGAATAAATCAGGGAGAAACTGAACACTCACAGGGCAGGATCCCAGAGCACAGAGGGTGAGGCATGCAGGTAGAAAGGGGCCAAATATATGTAGTTTTATTACATGGGCTTAGGAGAGAGAGGATAGGGACACACACTTGAAATGGAACAGGAAGAAAGGAAGGAGATTGAGAAAATCATAACAGAAATAGGGGAAGAGAGGACGAAGATTGTAAATTTTCAAGCGAATAGGGGGGGGTAATCGTAGGTGAGGAAATCGACCCAATCAAGTGATTCTCAGGACGGAAACAGTGCGGAACAGGATCCTCAAGAGGGAAACCCACGATTGAATTTTCGGAAGAGTACAAGAGGTGTTCCTAGACAGAGACAGAACAAAATCAGACCGATCAGCAGCTGAGGTGAGAGGACAAAAAAGCGAAAGGAGCTAGGAAAAGAAGAGACAAGGAGGGAACCAGCAGAGGTCAGTCAGAGCAGGTCAGAACAGCAAGTGGATCAAGTCCACTCACAAACTACTCTCAGAACCACTCAACCTATCACACCATCCCAACACACCTACACTCCATACCACCAGCCCCACCCATTACTCCAAGCTATCGAACCCCACAGTATGCCACCAGGTCTCCCACCCCTCACAGGCCCCCAATCCACAGTGTTGAAAGGAAACTAAATGGTAGGTACACAAAACGCTGATGGAAATAACAAATAAGTGGGAGGTGGGGCAAGATGAGTCAATGAAGCTATCACCGAGACATCATAGCTATCACAGAAACCAAGCTTACAGGTATGATAAAACAGATCCTTTTCCACGGGATACCAAAATCCTGAGGAAAGACAGAGGCACAGGGGGCGAGGAGGAAGACTAGTGGCGTTGCTGATCAAAATTCGCTGGAATTTTGATGAGCTGGAGAGATAAGGATAAGCGGCGAGAAAAGAAAGTGATTACATAGTGGAGAACACTTTCACTCTGGAGGAGGTCCCACGGTGGTAATAGCAGTGATGTATAAAACCCACCTACATGAACAGCCGGAGGCCAGGCAAGGAAGAGTACGCGAGAGCAATTAGAGCGATGGTTGACACACTGGCTACGAGTGGCAGAAGAGTATTGCATGCAGGGCAAGCTCCTGATCATGGGTGACTTTAACTCAACAAGGAGATAGATTGGGAGAACTTGGACCCCACATGGGCTGGCCAAGATACTTGGAGGGCTAAGATGATGGAGGTGGTACTGGAGAGAACTTCATGTAACCAACACGTAAGGGGACACTACAAAATAGAGAGAGGGAGGCTGAACCAGCAAGGCTGGGATTAGTATTCACCTTCCGTAGTGCTGATATCTGAGGGACAATTCAAGATGAAAAGACCCCTTGGGGGCCAGTTAAGTGACCATGTGGTTGCAAAGCTTCGGAATACACAGTAGAGCTTCAAGTGGATGGAGAAGCAGGAAAAAGGCCAGGACGAATGAAGCCAAATACAAGACAAGGGGACTAGACACAGGAATGAGGAACTACCTGAACGGGGTTCAGGTGGGACAGAGAACTGGCAGGGAAACCAGTTAATGAGATGATGGAATATGTACAATAAATGCAAGGAGGCTGAGGAGAGGTTTGTAACCCAAGAGGTAAACAGAGAAGCAGTAATGGAAAAGCCAGATGAGCCATGGTTTACCCAAAGGTGGCAGGGTAGCAAAGTTAACCAATGTGTGTGCTAGGGGAATGAAGAAATTTAGAAGGCAAAGGACCCAGGAGAGAATAAGGGAAACAGTCGTAGAGCAGAATTGAATATGCACAGATAAGAAGGGATGCCAAAAGACCAATATGAAAATGAAATAGCAGCGAAAGCCAAATCTGACCCGAAACTGTTGTACGCCACCATCAGGGGAAAACAACGTCAAGGACATGTAAACAGGCCTAAAGGAGAGAAGGAGGAGAGGACAACAGGAAAATGACGGGAAGTAGGAGAGAAATCAACTAAGAGTATTCAAAGGAATGTGTTCACAGAGGAGACAGAAGGGACTCAGAAAGACGGAGTGGTGGGGCCCAACCACCATGTGCTGGACACAGTCTCACAACCGAGGAAGAAATGTGAAGAGGTTTCTGAGTGGCTAGTTACCTCAAAGGACAATTGGGGCCAGATACATCTCCCCATGGGTATTGAGAGTAGGGTGCAGAGGACGCTCGATCTATGTGTACCCCTTAATACAACAATATCAAATACATCTATCGACACAGGGAGATTGCCTGAGGCATGGGAATGACAGCAATGTAAGTCCCAATCTTTTAAAAAAGGAGCAGTCCATGAAGCATTAAATAAGGACCAGTGTCACGACAAATGTATAGTAGGCAAAATCATGGAGAAGATTATAGAGGAGAAGCGTGGTGGAAAAACACCTAGAAAGGAATGATCTCATCAACAGCAGCCAGCTGGTTTCAGGGACGGGAAATCCTTGTGTTCACAAACCTACTGGAGTTCTATGACATGGTGGACAGCAGTAAGACAAGAGAGGAGTGGAGTGTGGGTAGGTGGATTGCATTTTTTGGACTGCAAGAAGGCCGTCTTTTTGACACAGTACCGACACAAGAGAGTGGTGCCAATAATAAAACTGGAGGACCAAGCAGGGATCAACAGGGAAGGCACTACAATGGATCAGGGAGAATACTTGTCAAGAAGACCGCAGCGAATCCATGGTACGTGGCAGGTGTCGTTGAGTGGCACTGTGATCGCGGGGTCCCGCAGGGGTCAAGTCCTAGGACCAGTGCTTTTCTGGTATTTGTGAACGACATGACGGAAGGAATAGACTCATGAGGTGTCCTGTTTGCAGATGGCGTGAAGTTGATGGAAGAATACTCGATCGAAGACCAGGCAGACTACAAAGGGGAATCTGGACAGGCTGCTCAGAACATGGGCGTCCAGCTTATGGGCTCCTGGAGTTCAAATCCCACCAAGGGCAAAAGTCATGAAGATTGGGGAAGGGCAAAGAAGGCGCAACCAGACGGAAGTACAGTTCTAGGGGGTCAGAGGACTACAAACTCACTAAGGAAAAAGATTTGGCGGTGAGTATAACACCAGGCAATCTCTGAATGCGCACATCAACCAAATAAACTGCTGCTGCATATTTGGGTGCCTAGCAAACCTCAGAACAGCATTCCGACATCCTTAATAAGAATTCGTTCAGGACCCTGTACACACGTATTACGTTAGGGCCCATATGGAAGTATGCGGCACAGTTTGGAGCCCACACCTAGCCAAGCACGTAAAGAAACTAAAGAAAGTGCAAAGGTTTGCAACAGACTAGTCAGAGCAAGAGGTATGTCTTCGAGGAGGTTAAGGGAAAATCACCCTGACGACACTCGCGATAGAGGACAGGAGAGATAGGGGGGACATGATAAGACATACAAAATACTGAAGAGGAATTGAAAGCGTGGACAAAAACAGGATGTTCCAGAGCCTGGAACAGTAACAATGGGTAACACAGTTGGAAGCTAAAGTACAGATGAATCCACAGGGATGTTAGGAAGTGTATTTCTTCAGCCCACAGAGTGTCGTTTTATTGGTGGAATAGTTTGGGAAGCGATGTAGTGGAGCGCGCAGGGTCCATACATCGCTTTAAGCAGAGGTCCGATCAAGCTCTCGGCTCAGGGAGAGTTGACTAGTAAGCGATCAGTGAAGAGGCGGGCCAGGAGCTCGGACTCGACCCCCGCAACCTAACTAGGTGAGTACAACTTGGGAGTACACACACACAACACACAACGTCTCACACACACACGCACACACACACACAAACACACACACACACTACACCCACCACACACACACTGCACACACAGTCGCACACACACACAACACACACACACTCACACACACACACACACACACAAACGCACACACACGCACCACACACACCCAACACACACACACACACACACACACACACACACACCACACACACAACAACCCGCACTCCCCCCCCCCACAACACACCCACAACCACCCACCCAACCTCACACACACCACTCACACCACACACACACGCACCCACACCTCTCACACTCCACAATATCATAATTCGTGTCTGGATTTCAGTTGATTCGTATTAACTCCAGCAGCCAATTTTTCCCCTTTGATAATCCAATATTGGTAGCTGTGTGTATGGCGGCCACGTTTGTCTATCTACCCCTTTTCAATACACTCGTGATGTCCCAAAGGCCTGCTGGTAGTTGTGGTAGCTGGTAGTTGTTGTGATTGGTAGTTGTGATGGCTGGTAATTGTGGTGAGCGGTGGTTGTGATTGGTAGTTGTGGTTGGTGATATTTGTGGAGGGTGGTAGTTGTGGTAGTTTGTAGTTATGATGGCTGGTAGCTGTGATGGCTGGTATTGTGGTGGCTGGTAGATGTGATGGTTGGTAGTTGTGGCGGGGCCCCCCCCCCCCCCCCCCCCCCCCCCCCCCCCCCCCCCCCCCCCCCCCTCAGACCGCGCTGGGTGGGTTGTGAAGATTGGTAAATGTGGTGGGTGGTCGTAGTGGTAGGTCGGTAGTTGTGGTGGGTGTTGGATTGTGATGCTGTTTAGTTTGGGGGTGGGAGTAGTGGTGGTTGGTAGCTGTGGTGGGTGGTAGCTGTGGTGGGTGGTGGTTGTGGTGGTTGATTGTGATGGCTGGTAATTGTGATGAATGGTAGTTGTGATGGCTGGTAGCTGTGATGGCTGGTAGTTGTGGTGGGTGGTGGTTGTGATAACTGGTAAATTTGTAAATCCATTGTAAATATGACAGATGGTCGGTCGTTGTTTGATGTCCTCGCGCGCTGGGTAAAACCCAGTTTTTTTTTTTTAAATCACTAAAAGTCGGTGTTTCGAACCTCCCCCAAAAAAATTTTTTACTTGCTTAACATGTAAATATCGAGGCCATTTAATGGTATTTATTTCTTTTATTTGTTTTTCACCTCTAGTTATTTGTTTGTAAACCTACTTTAACACACGTAGGCCTTTATTATTGTTGAAGGTATTTACTTCCCATATACATACATTACATACATATTATTATATAATATATATATAAATTATATTATATATTATATAAATATATATATATATATCTATATATATCTAAATATATTATATATATTATACTGTATCACATTCTATGTGTATAAGTGCGTGCATTTTTACATATATTATGTATATGTGTTCAGTTCTCTTGTGTTTGTGTTGCAATCTCCGGTCCCACTTTCTCTGATATCAGATGTTGCAAAGGCTTCTAAAGAAAACGGATGTTGCTGCCGGACTTGTGTATTTCTGCAATATATTATCCGTCTTTGTCTCTATTCTTTGACTCTCTTACAGAGGTGTCAGTATCGTACTGGACCGAATCACTAAATGCGGATAAAGTGTTTTTATGGTGACATGTCACGTTATGTTTAAAGAATGACATGGCAGGTAATAGATGAATGGTTCAGAGAACCGACATGTTGATAAATTAGACACATGTGCAACTCTTGGGTATCTTTATTGAGGAAACGTTTCGCCACACAGTGGCTTCATCAGTCCATACGTAGGAGAAACTTGAAGAACAGGAGGAGAATGAGGTAATCAGTCACTCAACCTTGAGTCGATGTGTTCAGTCCATCAATCTTGAATAGAAAACGTTTCCTCAATAAAGATACCCAAGAGTTGCACATGTGTCTAATTTATCAACATGGCAGGTAATGTTTAACGGGGTGATATGTCAGGGAATGTTTAAAGGGGTGATATGCCAGGTAATGTTTAAAGGCTTGCATGTCAGGTAATGTTTAAAGGGGTGACATGTCAGGTTATGTTTAAAGAGGTGACATGTCAGATAATGTTTAAAGGGGTGACATGTCAGGTTATGTTTAAAGAGGTGACATGTCAGCTAATGTTTAAAGGGGTGACGTGTCAGGTGACGTTTAAAAGGTAAAATGTCAAATAATGTTTAAGGGGTGACATGTCTGGTAATGTTTAAAGGGGTGACATGTCAGGTTATGTTGAAAGGGGTGACATGTCAGGTTATGTTGAAAGGGGTGACATGTCAGGTTATGTTGAAAGGGGTGACATGTCAGGTTATGTTGAAAGGGGTGACATGGCAGGTTATGTTGAAAGGGGTGACATGTCAGGTTATGTTGAAAGGGTGACATGTCAGGTTATGTTGAAAGGGGTGACATGTCAGGTTATGTTGAAAGGATGACATGTCAGGTTATGTTGAAAGGGGTGACATGTCAGGTTATGTTGAAAGGGTGACATATCAGGTTATGTTGAAAGGGTGACATGTCAGGTTATGTTGAAAGGGTGACATGTCAGGTTATGTTGAAAGGGGTGACATATCAGGTTATGTTGAAAGGGTGACATGTCAGGTTATGTTGAAAGGGTGACATGTCAGGTTATGTTGAAAGGGGTGACATGTCAGGTTATGTTGAAAGGATGACATGTCAGGTTATGTTGAAAGGGGTGACATGTCAGGTTATGTTGATTATGTTTAAAGGGTGACATGTCAGGTTATGTTGAAAGGGTGACATGTCAGGTTATGTTGAAAGGGGTGACATGTCAGGTTATGTTGAAAGGATGACATGTCAGGTTATGTTGAAAGGGTGACATGTCAGGTTATGTTGATTATGTTTAAAGGGTGACATGTCAGGTTATGTTGAAAGGGTGACATGTCAGGTTATGTTGAAAAGGTGACATGTCAGGTTATGTTGAAAGGGTGACATGTCAGGTTATGTTGAAAGGGTGACATGTCAGGTTATGTTGAAAGGGGTGACATGTCAGGTTATGTTGAAAGGATGACATGTCAGGTTATGTTGAAAGGGGTGACATGTCAGGTTATGTTGAAAGGATGACATGTCAGGTTATGTTGAAAGGGGTGACATGTCAGGTTATGTTGAAAGGGGTGACATGTCAGGTTATGTTGAAAGGGTGACATGTCAGGTTATGTTGAAAGGGTGACATGTCAG
>NC_069434.1:18640696-18668196 GCF_026875155.1 Cherax quadricarinatus
GCCCCCTAAACAGTTCATAGTACTCCCATGTGCCGATGTTGCCACGAATACTCGCCGGGCACTTGCTATGAGTAACATCAACGTTTCCACCATAAACACATCATCTATCAAAGACCTCACTACGAAACGCAGCCCCACACCTCCAACTTCTACAGCAGGCGTCTACACTATCCCCTGTGGGTTCTGTCCCAAGAAATATGTAGGCGAGACAGGCAGAGATCTTGCAGTCCGCCTGAATGAACATCGAAATGCCTCTAACAGAGACGATGTAAGGTACGCCTGTGTCCTCCACAGAGACTCCACGGGGCATTTGATGAACTGGAACGAGGCACAACTCGTTCTCACCGAACCAGACCTCAGACGCCGACGGTGCCTAGAAGCCTTACTAATCGCCGTCACCGACACTATAGAACGCAACACTGGAAACTACAAAATTTCAAAAACATTGGCATACATGATACTTAAGCAGCACCAACCCAACAACACAGGAGTCACATGATTTCATCCTCTACCCGTCCTCATCATAGGCAGAGGTTGTTTTGATAAGGACCTGCCTCGCATGAGCCAGTAGGCCTTCTACAGTGTTCCTCCATTCTTATGTTCTTATGACATTCCTCAGGTCACGTGCGTCACATCTCTCTCTCCGCCTATATATATAATGTCTTTCTACCTCTGTATGTTAGAAGTGATCAAGGTCCCAGGACCGAAACGTTTTCTAATAAATATGTTATAGTGTTTGCTTACGTGTCTTTCTAAACCAACTTGTCGGTATTTATTACCAAGGTTTATACCATATAAAATACTGAATGAATTCTTAGCTCGAGCAAGGCAATGAAACTACAAGGCAGAAAATGGGACAGAAACGTATGCAAACAAAATTACAGCAGAATGCAATAAACAGAAAGACAATTCACTCATTCAAGAACCAGCTGGATAAGCACTTTCCAAGTCAGACAACGCGATAAATTAAACTTACGTTGACCAGGAAGGTATAGATGAGGGAAACAGGAGCGCGACGTTGCCTTGGACAATCGCTGCCTCACCCAACAACTCTCTAAATTCACCCTAAGCCCACATTAAATTCATGTAAACCGCCATGTACATTCAATAGATGGAGCAATCTGAAGTCAACACTTCCTGATATTTGTTCGTAGTCATTTTCAGTACCAGTAGTTGAAGGTAGTAACAGTACTAATTTAGTAGAGGCAGTTGTAGCTCTTGCCTTCCATCCACTTCCATCTCTCCTTTTATTTCCATCCATTTCCTTCCTTCTGTTTGCCTTTTATTCTTTATATTATTTCTGAGGGATTATCCTTCAGTTGTTTGGGGATTTCTAACAGAGAGAGAGAGAGAGAGAGAGAGAGAGTCAGTCAATGGGAGACTTAGGAGAAATCCTGAAATGCCAGAGAGTAGAGGTAAATAAGAAATTCTGGCCTCATTCTATATTACTTCCTTGCTCTCATTCTTTCTTCCTTGTTTCCTCTCCCCTTCTCCCTCTCTCTTTATATCTGTCCTCCTCTCATCCAGTCCTTTTCTGTTTCCTGATAGCTTTTTCTGTGTCCTTGCTCCACATTTGATCATTCTCATTTCCAACCTGTCCTCTATTCTCTGTTTTTTTCTCTCCTTTCCTTCTCAATTAACCCTTTCCTACGTTTTTTTTTATTTGTCGGCTTCTCTCCAGCTTCTCTCCTTTTGTCTTTCATTATCTCCTTCCTTTAACTCTCCTTTCTTCTTTTCTCATTCCCTTCTCCTTTCTTTTACTATTTATTTTCTCCATTTTACTTTTATCCTCCTATATTTCCTTTCTCTGCTTTCTTCTCTTCATCTTCCTTTCCTTCCGTTTGTATTCCAAAATCACAGTTAATAAAACGAGGACAAATTAAAAAGAATAACATCGCTCGTACTTTCGTTAAATAACAGACACACTCACATAAACACACACACAGACTCTTTCTCTCTCTCTCTCTCTCTCTCTCTCTCTCTCTCTCTCTCTCTCTCTCTCTCTCTTCTCTCTCTCTTCTCCCCCCCTCTCCCCCCCCCCCCCAGCATGTTCTTTCTGACGGGGTGAGAGACTTCGAGATCTCGTCGTAAACACTGATGCTTCCAAACAGATTCGAACCCTTTGGAATGCATAGCGACTCAATGGCGGAAAACAGTCCCGTGAAACTCGGAGGCAGGAGATGCAAATCACATGTGGCAAAGCTTTTGTCAGAACGCTGCAAGAGGTTCCCTTCTGACGTTGCAGGCTGAAAGGAAATTCATTCTTACGTCTGAGTGGCTGGAGGGGGTGGAGGGAGAGAAGAGAGCCTTCATATTTACTGCTTTTGCTTTAACTATCTAGAGTTCTAGACAAAAAGTATAGGATACCGGAGATTAGTTACTACATATCAGCAGGTAGCCTTGACAGTACTACTAAGCAAATAGTCTTGACAATACTACTAAGCAGGCAGCCTTGACAACGCTGCTCAGCAGGTAGCCTTGACAGTACTACTAAGCAAATAGCCTTGACAATACTACTAAGCAGGTAGCCTTGACAATACTACTAAGCAGGTAGCCTTGACAACACTGCTCAGCAGGTAGCCTTGACAATACTACTAAGCAAGTATCCTTGACAATACTACTAAGCGGGTAGCCTTGACAAAAACTACAAAGCAAGTATCCTTGACAATACTACTAAGCAGGTAGCCTTGACAATACTAATAAGCAAGTATCCTTGACAATACTACTAAGCAGGTAGCCTTGACAATACTACTAAGCAAGTATCCTTGACAATACTACTAAGCGGGTAGCCTTGACAATACTACTAAGCAGGTAGCCTTGACAATGCTGCTCAGCAGGTAGCCTTGACAATACTAATAAGCAAGTAATCTTTACAATACTACTAAGCAGGTAGCCTTGACAATTTACTGCTCAGCAGGTACCCTTTGAAAATTTACTACTAAGCAGGAAGCCTTGACAATACTACTAAGCAAGTAATCTTGACATTACTACTAAGCAGGTAGCCTTGACAATGCTGCTCAGCAGGTAGCCTTGACAATACTACTAAGCAAGTAATCTTGACAATACTGCTCAGCAGGTAGCCTTGACAATACTACTAAGCAAGTAATCTTGACAATACTACTAAGCAGGTAGCCTTGACGATACTACTCAGCAGGTAGCCTTGACGATACTACTCAGCAGGTAGCCCTGACGATATTACTAAGCAGGTAGCCTTGACGATATTACTAAGCAGGTAGCCTTGATGATACTATTCAGCAGGTAGCCTTGACGATATTACTAAGCAGGTAGCCTTGACGATACTACTCAGCAGGTAGCCTTGACGATACTACTCAGCAGGTATCCTTGACGATACTACTCAGCAGGTAGCCTTGACGATACTACTCAGCAGGTAGCCTTGACGATACTACTCAGCAGGTAGCCTTGACGATACTACTCAGCAGGTAGCCTTGACGATACTACTAAGCAGGTAGCCTTGACGATACTACTCAGCAGGTAGCCTTGACGATACTACTCAGAAGGCAGCTTTGACGATACTACTCAGCAGGTACCCTTGACGATACTACTCAGCAGGTAGCCTTGACGATACTACTCAGCAGGTACTTTTGACGATACTACTCAGCAAGTAGCCTTGACGATACTACTAAGCAGGTAGCCGTGATGATACTACTCAGCAGGTAGCCTTGACGATACTACTCAGCAGGTAGCCTTGACGATACTACTCAGCAGGTAGCCTTGACGATATTACTAAGCAGGTAGCCTTGACGATACTACTCAGCAGGTAGCCTTGACGATATTACTAAGCAGGTAGCCTTGACGATACTACTCAGCAGGTAGCCTTGACGATACTACTCAGCAGGTAGCCTTGACGATACTACTCAGCAGGTAGCCTTGACGATACTACTCAGCAAGTAGCCTTGACGATACTACTCAGCAGGTAGCCTTGACGATACTACTCAGCAGGTAGCCTTGACGATACTACTCAGCAGGTAGCCTTGACGATACTACTCAGCAGGTAGCTTTGACGATATTACTAAGCAGGTAGCCTTGACGATACTACTCAGCAGGCAGCCTTGACGATATTACTAAGCAGGTAGCCTTGACGATACTACTAAGCAGGTAGCCTTGACGATACTACTAAGCAGGTAGCCTTCACGATACTACTAAGCAGGTAGCCTTGACGATATTACTAAGCAGGTAGCCTTGACGATACTACTAAGCAGGTAGCCTTGACGATACTACTCAGCAGGTAGCCCTGACGATATTACTAAGCAGGTAGCCTTGACGATATTATTAAGCAGGTAGCCTTGACGATACTACTCAGCAGGTAGCCTTGACGATATTACTAAGCAGGTAGCCTTGACGATACTACTCAGCAGGTAGCCTTGACGATATTACTAAGGGGTTTAGCCTTGCGATACTACTCAGCAGGTAGCCTTGACGATATTACTAAGCAGGTAGCCTTGACGATACTACTCAGCAGGTAGCTTTGACGATATTACTAAGCCGGTAGCCTTGACGATACTACTCAGCAGGTAGCCTTGACGATACTACTCAGCAGGTAGCCTTGACGATACTACTCAGCAGGTAGCCTTGACGATACTACTCAGCAGGTAGCTTTGACGATATTACAAAGGGCAGGTTAGCCTTGACGATACTACTCAGCAGGCAGCCTTGACGATACTACTAAGCAGGTAGCCTTGACGATACTACACAGAAGGTAGCTTTGACGATACTACTCAGCAGGTACCCTTGACGATACTACTCAGCAGGTAGCCTTGACGATACTACTCAGCAGGTACCCTTGACGATACTACTCAGCAAGTAGCCTTGACGATACTACTAAGCAGGTAGCCCTGATGATACTACTCAGCAGGTAGCCTTGACGATACTACTCAGCAGGTAGCCTTGACGATATTAAAAGCAGGTAGCCTTGACGATACTACTCGCAGGTAGCCTTGACGATATTACTAAGCGGTAGCCTTGACGATACTACTCAGCAGTACCCTTTGGGACGATACTACTCAGCAGGTAGCCTTGACGATACTACTCAGCAGGTAGCCTTGACGATACTACTCAGCAGGTAGCTTTGACGATATTACTAAGCAGGTAGCCTTGACGATACTACTCAGCAGGCAGCCTTGACGATATTACTAAGCAGGTAGCCTTGACGATACTACTAAGCAGGTAGCCTTCACGATACTACTAAGCAGGTAGCCTTGACGATATTACTAAGCAGGTAGCCTTGACGATACTACTAAGCAGATAGCCTTGACGATATACTCAGCAGTACCCCTGACGATATAAAAGCAGGTACCCTTTGACGATATTACTAAGCAGGTAGCCTTGACGATATACTCAGCAGGTGCCTTGCGATATTACTAAGGAGGTAGCCTTGACGATACTACCCCAGCAGTACCCTTGACGATATTACTAAGCAGGTACCCTTTGACGATACTACTCAGCAGGTAGCCTTGACGATATTACTAAGCGGGTTACCCTTTGGGACGATATACTCAGCAGGTAGCTTGTGACGATATTACTAACCCGTACCCTTGCCCGATACTATCAGCAGGTAGCCTTGACGATACTACTCGCAGGTAGCCTTGACGTACTACTCGCAGGTAGCTTTGACGATATCTAAGCAGGTAGCCTTGACGATATACTCAGCAGGCAGCCTTGCGATATTACTAAGCAGGTAGCCTTGACGATACTACTAAGCAGGTAGCCTTCCCGATACTACTAAGCAGGTAGCCTTGCCCGATACTACAAAGCAGGTAGCCTTGACGAAAATTATAAGCAGGTAGCCTTGACGATACTACTAAGCAGGTAGCCTTGACGATACTACTCAGCAGGTAGCCCTGACGATATTACTAAGCAGGTAGCCTTGACGATATTCAAAAGCGGGGTAGCCTTGCGATATACTCAGCAGGTAGCCTTGACGATATTACTAAGCAGGTAGCCTTGACGATACTACTCAGCAGGTAGCCTTGACGATATTACTAAGCAGGTAGCCTTGACGATACTACTCAGCAGGTAGCCTTGACGATACTACTCAGCAGATAGCCTTGACGATATATCAACAGGTAGCCTTGACGATCTATCAGCAGGTAGCCTTGACGATACTACTCAGCAGGTAGCCTTGACGATACTACTCAGAAGGTAGCCTTGACGATACTACTCAGCAGGTAGCCTTGACGATATTACTAAGCAGGTAGCCTTGACGATACTACTCAGCAGGTAGCCTTGACGATACTACTCAGGATGTAGCCTTGACGATACTACTCAGCAGGTAGCCTTGACGATACTACTCAGCAGGTAGCCTTGACGATCTACTCACCCAGTAGCCTTGACGATACCACTCAGCAGGTAGCCTTGACGATATTACTAAGCAGGTACCCTTTGACGTTTACTACTCAGCAGGAAAGCCTTGACGATATTACTAAGAAGGTACCCTTTGGGACGATATACTCAGCAGGTAGCCTTGACGATACTATCAGCGGTAGCCTTGACGATACTACTCAGCAGGTAGCCTTGAAAATTTAACTACAAAGCAGGTAGCCTTGACGATATTACTAAGCAGGTAGCCTTGACGTTTACCACTCAGCATGACCTTGACGATATTACTAAGCAGGTAGCCTGACGATATTTCGCAGGTATCCTTGACAAATATTACTAAGCAGGTAGCCTTGACGATACTACTCAGCAGGTAGCCTTGACGATACTACTCAGCAGGTAGCCTTGACGATACTACTGAGCAGATAGCCTTGACGATACTACTCAGCAGGTAGCCTTGACGATACTACTCAGCAGGTAGCCTTGACGATACTACTGAGCAGGTAGCCTTGACGATACTACTCAGCAGGTAGCCTTGACGATATTACTAAGCAGGTAGCCTTGACGATACTACTCAGCAGGTAGCCTTGACGATATTACTAAGCAGGTAGCCTTGACGAGACTACTCAGCAGGTAGCCTTGACGATTTTTACAAAGCAGGTAGCCTTGACGATACTATCGCAGGTGCCTTGACTATATACTCAGCAGGTAGCCTTTGGGACGATACTACTGAGCAGATAGCCTTGACGATACTACTCAGCAGGTAGCCTTGACGATACTACTCAGCAGGTAGCCTTGACGATACTACTGAGCATGTAGCCTTGACGATACTACTCAGCAGGTAGCGTTGACGATACTACTCAGCAGGTAGCCTTGACGATACTACTGAGCAGGTAGCCTTGACGATACTACTCAGCAGGTAGCCTTGACGATACTACTCAGCAGGCAGCCTTGACGATACTACTGAGCAGGTAGCCTTGACGATACTACTCAGCAGGTAGCCTTGACGATCCTACTCAGCAGGTAGCCTTGATCATACTACTAAGCAAGTAGTCTTAACAATATTTTCTAGTTATTTACATTTCTCTATGCTCCCTCATTCGTTCCTGTGTCATTTGGTCTTTCTTTCTTGTTCCTATCTTCTTCTTCTTCCTCTTTCCCTGTTTTTCATCATCCTTCTAGTCATTATTCGCTTCTTTGTCTTTCCCCTCCTTCTCACCTTTCTCTTTTTTTCCTTCTTTCTTTTTCATTCTTTCTCTTCTCCTTTCATCTCTTTTGTTTATTTTGTTGCTCCCCATCCATTTACTCCGTGTATTCATTTAGTTCTTTTTCGTTTGTTTCTTCTTTTCGTCTTTCCTTCCTTTTTTGTTCGTGTTGAACGAAAAAGGAGAAGGAGAAAGAAGAGGAGAAGAAAGAGGAGAACAAAGAGGAAAAGAAAGAGGAGAAGAAAGAGGAAAAAGAAAGAGGAGAAGAAAGAGGAGAAGAAAGAGGAGAAGAAAGAGGAGAGGAAAGAGGAGAAGAAAGAGGAGAAGAAAGAGGAGAAGAAAGAGGAGAAGAAAGAGGAGAGCAGAGGAGAAGAAAGAGGGAGAAGAAAGAGGAGAAGAAAGAGGAGAAGAAAGAGGAGAAGAAAGAGGAGAAGAAAGAGGAGAAGAAAGAGGAGAAGAAAGAGGAGAAGAAAGAGGAGAAGAAAGAGGGAGAAAGAGGAGAAGAAGAGGAGAAGAAAGAGGAAAAAGAAAGAGGAAGGGAAAAAAGGGAGAAGAAGAAAAGAGGAGAAGAAAGAGGAGAAAAGAGGAGAAGAAAGGGGAAGAAAGAGGAGAAGAAAGAGGAGAAGAAAGAGGAGAAGAAAGAGGAGAAACAAGAAAGGAGAAGAAAGAGAGAAGAAAAGAGGAGAAGAAAGAGGAGAAGAAGAGGAGAAGAAAGAGGAGAAGAAGAGGAGAAAAAAGAGGAGAAGAAAGAGGAGAAGAAAGAGGAGAAGAAAGAGGAAAGAGAAGAAAAGAGGAGAAGAAGAGGAAAAAGAAAAAGGAGAAAAAAAGAGGAGAAGAAAGAGGAGAAGAAAGAGGAGAAGAAAGAGGAGAAGAAAGAGGAGAAGAAAGAGGAGAAGAAAGAGGAGAAGAAAGAGGGAAGAAAAGAGGAGAAAAAAAGAGGAGAAGAAAGAGGAGAAGAAAGAGGAGAAGAAAGAGGAGAAGAAAGAGAGGGGAAGAAAGAGGAGAAGAAGAGGAGAGAAAGAGGAGAAGCAAGAGGAGAAGAAAGAGGAAAAAGCAAGAGGAGAAGAAAGAGGAGAAGAAAGAGGAGAAGAAAAGGGGAAGAAAGGGGAGAAGAGGAAGAAAAAAGAGGAGAAGAAAGAGGAGAAGAAAAAGGAGAAGAAAGAGGGAAGAAAGGGAGAAGAAAGAGGAGAAGAAAGAGGAGAAAAAAAGAGGGGAAGAAAGAGGAGAGAAAGAGGAGAAGAAGAGGGGAAGAAGAGGGAAGAAAGAGGAGAAGAAGAGGAGAAGAGAGGAGAGGCGGGAAGAAACAGGAAAAAGAAAAGGAAAAAAGGGAGAAAAAAGATTTAAGGGGGGGGAGGAGCAGAGGGGGGAGGGCGGAAAGGAGAAAAAAGACGCAAGAGAAAAGAAAGATTTGGAAAGGGAGAAGGAAGGACAGGGAGAGCCAAAGGGGGAGTAAAAAACAAAGAAGGGAAGAGAAAGGGAAAGGGAGGAAAGGGAAGGAGGGGGGGAAGGGGGAAAAAGGGAGGTGAAAGGGAAAGTGGGGAAAATTGTAATTGAAAAAATTGGCGCCGAGCAGGTTTTTTAAGGTTTTTTTGTGTGTGTGTGTTGAGGTTTTCTCACCGGGGGGTTTTGGGGCGGTCCAGCCCGGCCCGCCTTTCAATGTCCCCTGCATTTCGGGCTTTTTATTCTTTTAAACCGAGATCCTCCCTTTTTTTAAAATTTCCTTTAACTAGTAACTGCTTTTCGTAAGCATGTTGCAGGCTCAGTCCTCTGTATGGATTCGTGAGTAAAGGAGACAAATCGGTGACCAGGAAGTGGTCTTTTCAGGGAAAGGAGCAGGAAAAGGAGGGGAGGGCACTGGAGGTTGGGTTGGGGGAAGGGGGATAAGAGGGGAAGGGAGAAGGAAGAGAGGGGAAGGATGTGAGGGGATGTAAAGAAATCCCGGCGGCTCTGTAGTCTGATGGATTTTGTGTGAGGATATATGGTGTGTGTGTGTGTGGTGTGTGTGTGTGTGTGTGTGTGTGTATACTCACCTGGTTGTGGTTTCAGGGGTCGAGTCACAGCTCCTGGCCCCGCCTCTTCATTGGTCGCTACTAGACCACTCCTCCTGCTCCATGAGCTTTATCCTACCTCTTCTTAAAGCCATGTATGGATCCTGCCTCTATTACATTATTTCCCAAACGATTCCACTTCCTGACTACTCTGTGACTGAAGAAATACTTCCTAACATCCCTGTGAGTCATCTGAGTCTTCAACTTCCAACTGTGACCCTTTGTTGCTGTGTCCAATCTCTGGAACATCCTGTCTTTGTCCACCTTGTCAATTCCTCTCAGTATTTTATATGTCGTTATCATATCCCCCCCATTTCTCTTGTCCTCCAGTATCGTTAGGTCGATTTCCCTTAACCTCTCCTTATAGGACATACCCCTTAACTCTGGGACTAGTCTTGTTGCAAGCCGTAGCCCTTTCTCTAATTTCCTTACGTGCTTGGCTAAGTGTGGGCTCCAAGCTGGTGCTACGCACTCCAATATGGGCCTAACGTACACAGTATACAGGGTCCTGAACAAGTCCTTATTGAGATGTCGGAATGCTATTCTTAGGTTTGCCAAGCGCCCGTATGCTGCAGCAGTTATTTGGTTGATGTGCGCCGCAGATGTGCCCAGGGTGATACTCACCCCAAGATTTTTTTCCGTGAGTGCGGTTCGTAGTCTCTTGCCCCTTAGACTGTCCTCCGTCTACAGTCTTCTTTGCCCTTCTCCAATCTTCATGACTTTGCACTTGGTGAAGTTGAACTCTAGGAAAGGGTTTCTGGACCAGGCTTGCAGCCTGTCCAGATCCCTTTGTAGTTCTTCCTGGTCTTTGTCCAATTGAATTTTTCTTATCAACTTTACATCATCTGGAAACACACACACAAACAGGTGTGTGTGTGTGTGTTTAAGTGTGTGTGTGTGTGTGTGTGTGTGTGTGTGCTTGTGCATGTGTGTGTGTGTATAAATGTGTGTGTGTGCTTGTGTTTGTATTTGTGTTTGTGGGTATGTGTGTGTGCATAAGTGTGTGTGTGTGTATGCATATGTGTGTGTGTGTGTGTGCTTGCGTGTGTGTCTGTGTATACGTGTGTGTGCGTGTGTATATATGTGTGTGTGTGTGTGTGTGTGCGTCCCCTGTTTACTTGTTTTCAGTAAATGAACTCCAGCTCATGGACCCTACTTAACATTCCTTTACCCAGCACTGAAACTATGCAGTGCTTTCCTCCAATATCCCTTTACAAAGCCCAACCCTGATCGAAACGTAGTCCTGACAGATGCTTTTTTCCTCACTGAATTATGTGTAAGAGTTCTCTGCTGGCGCAGCAGACTCGTGTCCTGCTATCGCACTCTGTGGCGAGTGCTCAGTGATTCCTTGTTCCAGGTGCTGGTTCCTGCTGCAGCTGTTGTTGGGTTTCCTTGTGCCTTGAATTCTTGCTATTGTTAACGCTAAGGTATTCCCCCTTTTAAATTATTATTATTTATTTGCTCGAATTCTGCAATTGTATCTTCGTGAAGATTTCTCTATTCCAGGTCCTTTTGTTTTTGGTCGTAACTCACTGAAACCTTATCCAACACTGTTCTTATTTGTTACTCCTCTGTCTGAAGGGGTTAGATTCCCTTTCCCCACATTTTTTCAGGACTACTAGCGTAGTATATTTACATTCAGCACATGTAACACATTATTTACATTATCACCTCATAAATTTCCTGTAGGATGCCCATTATTTTGTTGTAATTCAGTCGATACTTTTTTGGTTCCTGCTTGTGTGTTGTCCTCCTTGTGTGGTTTGTGCTGCCGGTGTGTTTTTCCCTCTTCCTTCTCCTCTGCCAAGTCGTGGCGTCCAACACACGTTATATATCCGATAGAAACGTGATCGCTTTTACCAAGAGGGATAACATTCACACTCCTGTTAGGAGAAAATCTGCGTCGAAGAAGCAATGTGAGATATAAACAGTTTCTATAGTAAGACCTCCATCTGTTGTTATTATTATTATTATTATTCTTACAGTAGTATGTACTACTTTTACTACTACTACTGATGCTGGTGCTGCTGCATCTACTGCTACTGTTACTACTACTACTACTACTACTACTACTACTACTACTACTACTACTACTACTACTGCTACTACTACTATTTCTAGTACTTCTACTACTACTACTAATAATAATAATAATAAAAATAATATAATAATAATAATAATAATAATAATAATAATAATAATAATAATAATAACAATAATAATAATAATAATAATCATAACACTAAAAATAATAGTAATAATAGTAATAATAATAATAATAATAATTAATAATAATAATAATAATAATAATAATAATAATAATAATAATAATAATAAGAAGAAGAAGAAGAAG
This sequence comes from Cherax quadricarinatus, assembly GCF_026875155.1. Lineage (NCBI taxonomy): Eukaryota > Metazoa > Arthropoda > Malacostraca > Decapoda > Parastacidae > Cherax > Cherax quadricarinatus. The sequence goes on from NC_069434.1 coordinate 18,652,636, forward strand.
AAGAAGAAGAAGAAGAAGAAGAACAACAACAACAACAACAACAACAACAACAACAACAACAACAACAACAACAACACAAAAACAAAAACATACATCTTCATTTACACAACTATGGAGTCGACCCGGTGTTCATGTTATCATCAATCCATAATATTACCATTCACCTCTCCTTGGTTAACATTAGATCCGCTTTTGTTTTGTTTTTTCTGGGGATAAACACCTGCTCTGCCTGCGGAATACAATGTTCCTCTTCTCGCTCCATTGGTAGTAGCATCAACACTGGAAGCAGCATCAATAATGGCAGCCGGGGCGCTGGCAGCGTCAGTTACGTTAGAAAGAAGTTGTTTGAAGCGACACAAGTATTAGTAGTGTCTGTAATGGTGGCAGCATCAACGTGTGTGTGAGAGTTTCTTTTGGTCGTTAAATATCGTGTGAAAATTGGTGGCCAAATATCGTCTGAAAGTTGGTGGCCGAATATCGAGCGGAAGTTTAATGAAGTTTGATAATTGTGTTGAAGGCAAGGCGGAGGTGCAGAGGCAGCTTTTTCTGCAGCAACGTTTCGCTTTCTGTAGTGCCTTTATGCATCCCTCAGTTGCTCCTTCAGCATCCTTGGCAGCTTTATGTCGTGGCAACGTTTTGCTCTTAATAGAACTCTTATCCAGCACTGAAGGGTGGGGGGAAGGGGTTACAGGATTATATCCTTTCAGTAAATAGTCTTGAAACCATGGGTTTTTAATGAACTTTTGAGATCTATCATGTGAACCTTTGAAAGCTGCCTTGTGAACCTTTGAGAGTTGCCTTGAACCTTTGAGATCTGCCTTGTTAGCCTTTGAGAGAAATTTTCGAGCCACTCTTTGGTGCGAACACTTGAGAAAATCGTCTTGTAAACCCAAAAATAATCGATTGAGCATTTTTTTAAAAATCCTCTAATCCAAAATTTCTATTGGAATGTTCAATCGGGAAAAGAAGAAAAAGGCACAATGCTGTGAGTGAAACAATGCATAAATTACCAGCACACAGGAGAAAGAAGCTAATGGCGACTTTTCGCTCTGACTTGGACCGTCTTAAGCTCGTATCTCCTATGTGAGGATTATCTGTGTATTGTTTCACTCACAGCATTGTGCCTTTTTCTTCTTTTCCCGATTGAACATTCCAAAAGAATTGCCTTTTAACCTAACATTCCCGAGTGAACCTTGAAAAAAATATCGTCCGTACCTTGACCCTTTTTTTTTTAACCCTCCCTTGAGCATTTGAGAGCCTTGAGCTGTGAGGTAAGGCTTCAGACTCAAAGGAATCCTCTGAGAGCTTCGTGAAGCTGCTTGGTGTCGACTCTCTCTCTCCTTCCTATATTACGTTACTTGTCTTATATGCAAATGCAACAGGGCTGACAGGTATATTGCAGAACCAACTCTGGTCTCACCTGCAGAGACTGAGAGACGTCGTGCTGAGTGGGAGAACGAGAGACAAGGAGGAGAGAGATGAGAGGGAGTGAGGAGAGGGAGGAGAGAGATGGGAGGGAGTGAGGAGAGGGAGGAGAGAGAGGGGAAATCAGTGGGTCAAGGAGAGTGAGAAGAGATGGAGGGGGGAAGGAGAGGAGGAAAGTGAGAGGGAGAAGGAGAGAGAGAGGAGGCAGATGAGAGGGAGAAAGAGTGTGAATAGTGATGGATGCAGATATGAAGGCGGAAAAGAAAAAAGAGTAATAGTTGTAAATGAGATGGAGAAGGAAAGGAAGTGAGGAGGGAGATGAGAAAATGAAAGAGAAAGAGAGAGAAAGAGAGAGAGAAGGGAAGGACAGCTGGTCATGAGATGGGTGAGGAAATGAGAGGAGTGACTGAGACACATTGAAAATGAAGTGGGACGTAACAGAGAGAGAGAGAGAGAGAAAAAAAAAAATGAAAGAAAGATAGTGGAGAGATAGAATTGATGAACGTAGAGGTAAAAAATAATTTAGTAACACGTTTTCAACAGATTTTTGAGTCGTTTTTTACACACACACACACTATGTATATATATATGTATATATATATATATATATATGTATATATATATATATATATATATATATATATATATATATATATATATATATATATATATATATATATATATATATATATATGTATATATATATTATATATATATATATATATATATATATATATATTATATATATATATATATATATATATATATATATATATATATATATATATATATATATATATATACATATATGCAATAAGATCACAGTAAACAGGTGATTTCGGAATATGCAAAACAACCACTCTGAAAAAATAGAGAAATTCCAAGCGCTTTCGTGACTACTCACATTATCAAGGAACTATGAAAGTAAAGCATCCAAGGAAGCTATATAAGGGGTCAGGCCAGCACCTCACTATTAGATCCCACAACGGTTAAACACCTGACGCGCGCCGACCCAACTTGGATAGGTCCTTTGCACAACTCACCCACAAACTATTCTACCCAAGAAAATTTAAAATTATTATTTGTCCAGTGTATTATTAAATTCTTCCCAAATTCTATTAATTATAAATGGATCTAATTTATATAAACCAAAGGAAATATTCATATTATTGTCAAAACTGCTTTTTATGAAACAAGATTCAATTATATTCCTGTCGACCATGGACTTGCTTGATACTACTTTCTCAACTTTTTGAAAATCAATTGGATGGTTAAAATCTCTTACATGAATAAATAGAGCATTGAAATCTTGCTTCCTTGTATTCTTTACTTTCATAGTTCCTTGATAATGTGAGTAGTCACGAAAGCGCTTGGAATTTCTCTATTTTTTCAGAGTGGTTGTTTTGCATATATATATATATATATATATATATATATATATATATATATATATATATATATATATATATATATATATATATATATATATATATAATATATATATATATATATATATATATATATATATACATGGTGTGTGTGTGTGTGTGTTGAGCTCTAGTTGCTAGACTTCCCATTTATCAGTTTGTTGGTTTTCTGAATCATTTATTTACATAATGTCATCATGTCAAGCATCTGTTACCGTGATTCTTTATTCTGATAAATCTGTGTCAACCATTCTCTCTATGTCTGCTTCATCCATACCCCACAGTATCAAGTACGTCTTGATCATATCTCCTCTAAATTTCCCATTTTTCCAATTTCATCAAGCCTCCTTTACATTTCTTTTCCTCATAATTGCTACGAATATCTAAAATGTAATGGACACTTGTCAGTACTCAATAATAACCCACATGGAGACAAAAATTCAAGAGATTAACTGATTTGTATATTTGGACCCCTTTCTGGGGTCCTTTTCAGCAGATAAGGGTCCCAGAATGGGGTCGAAATGTACAGATCAATTAATTTCTTGAGTTCCTGTCTCCATGTGGGTTATCATTGAACACAATTATTGTCTTCCATCAATTCTACTCTTTATTAAGCCTGTTCATGCTGGTATCCCCCTCATTAATGATTCCTACTCGGGTATGTCTTCCCTGGGGGATACCTGACTTCAGTATTTTCAATGTATATATTAAAAACAAGCGAAAATTGGGATATATTTTTCTTTTTCATGTTGAGCTTCCAATTATTATTGTTGAACATGTTGTTCAGTCACTCATTACTGTTGAACATGTTCATCCACTCATTACTGTTGAACATTTACTGTTGAACATGTCCATCCACTCATTACTGTTGAACATTTACTGTTGAACATGTCCATCCACCCATTACTGTTGAACATTTACTGTTGAACATGTTCATCCACTCATTACTGTTGAACATTTACTGTTGAACATGTCCATCCACTCATTACTGTTGAACATTTACTGTTGAACATGTCCATCCACTCATTACTGTTGAACATTTACTGTTGAACATGTCCATCCACCCATTACTGTTGAACATTTACTGTTGAACATGTTCATCCACTCATTACTGTTGAACATTTACTGTTGAACATGTCCATCCACTCATTACTGTTGAACATGTTCATCCACTCATTACTGTTGAACATTTACTGTTGAACATGTCCATCCACTCATTACTGTTGAACATGTTCATCCACTCATTACTGTTGAACATTTACTGTTGAACATGTTCATCCACTCATTACTGTTGAACATTTACTGTTGAATATGTCCATCCACCCATTACTGTTGAACATTTACTGTTGAACATGTTCATCCACTCATTACTGTTGAACATTTACTGTTGAACATGTCCATCCACTCATTACTGTTGAACATGTTCATCCACTCATTACTGTTGAACATTTACTGTTGAACATGTTCATCCACTCATTACTGTTGAACATTTACTGTTGAACATGTCCATCCACCCATTACTGTTGAACATTTACTGTTGAACATGTCCATCCACACATTACTGTTGAACATTTACTGTTGAACATGTTCATCCACTCATTACTGTTGAACATTTACTGTTGAACATGTCCATCCACTCATTACTGTTGAACATGTTCATCCACTCATTACTGTTGAACATGTCCATCCACCCATTACTGTTGAACATTTACTGTTGAACATGTTCATCCACTCATTACTGTTGAACATTTACTGTTGAACATGTTCATCCACTCATTACTGTTGAACATTTACTGTTGAACATGTCCATCCACTCATTACTGTTTAACATGTTCATCCACTCATTACTGTTGAACATTTACTGTTGAACATGTCCATCCACTCATTACTGTTGAACATGTCCATCCACCCATTACTGTTGAACATTTACTGTTGAACATGTTCATCCACTCATTACTGTTGAACATTTACTGTTGAACATGTCCATCCACTCATTACTGTTGAACATGTTCATCCACTCATTACTGTTGAACATTTACTGTTGAACATGTCCATCCACTCATTACTGTTGAACATGTCCATCCACCCATTACTGTTGAACATGTTCATCCACTCATTACTGTTGAACATTTACTGTTGAACATGTTCATCCACTCATTACTGTTGAACATTTAGTGTTGAACATGTCCATCCACTCATTACTGTTGAACATGTTCATCCACTCATTACTGTTGAACATTTACTGTTGAACATGTCCATCCACTCATTACTGTTGAACATGTTCATCCACTCATTACTGTTGAACATTTACTGTTGAACATGTTCATCCACTCATTACTGTTGAACATTTACTGTTGAACATGTCCATCCACCCATTACTGTTGAACATTTACTGTTGAACATGTTCATCCACTCATTACTGTTGAACATTTACTGTTGAACATGTTCATCCACTCATTACTGTTGAACATTTACTGTTGAACATGTTCATCCACTCATTACTGTTGAACATTTACTGTTGACCATGTCCATCCACCCATTACTGTTGAACATTTACTGTTGAACATGTTCATCCACTCATTACTGTTGAACATTTACTGTTGAACATGTTCATCCACTCATTACTGTTGAACATTTACTGTTGAACATGTTCATCCACTCATTACTGTTGAACATGTTCATCCACTCATTACTGTTGAACATTTACTGTTGAACATGTCCATCCACTCATTACTGTTGAACATGTTCATCCACTCATTACTGTTGAACATTTACTGTTGAACATGTTCATCCACTCATTACTGTTGAACATGTCCATCCACTCATTACTGTTGAACATTTACTGTTGAACATGTTCATCCACTCATTACTGTTGAACATTTACTGTTGAACATGTCCATCCACTCATTACTGTTGAACATTTACTGTTGAACATGTTCATCCACTCATTACTGTTGAACATTTACTGTTGAACATGTTCATCCACTCATTACTGTTGAACATTTACTGTTGAACATGTTCATCCACTCATTACTGTTGAACATTTACTGTTGAACATGTTCATCCACTCATTACTGTTGAACATTTACTGTTGAACATGTCCATCCACCCATTACTGTTGAACATTTACTGTTGAACATGTCCATCCACTCATTACTCTTGAACATTTACTGTTGAACATGTTCATCCACTCATTACTGTTGAACATGTTCATCCACACATTACTGTTGAACATTTTCATCCACACATTACTGTTGAACATGTTCAGCCACACATTACTGTTGAACATGTTCAGCCACTCATTACTGTTGAACATGTTCATCCACACATTACTGTTGAACATGTTCAGCCACACATTACTGTTGAACATGTTCATCCACACATTACTGTTGAACATGTTCAGCCACTCATTACTGTTGAACATGTTCAGCCACACATTACTGTTGAACATGTTCAGCCACACATTACTGTTGAACATGTTCAGCCACACATTACTGTTGAACATGTTCAGCCACACATTACTGTTGAACATGTTCAGCCACTCATTACTGTTGAACATGTTCAGCCACTCATTACTGTTGAACATGTTCAGCCACACATTACTGTTGAACATGTTCAGCCACACATTACTTTTGAACATGTTCATCCACACATTACTGTTGAACATGTTCAGCCACACACAGCATTTCAGGCAACATTGGTTGTAGGCGAAGCTGTTGTACTGCCATGATCCCAAAGAAAGTCCTGGTGCCAACATGGCACTGCTCCCTCACACGTGGTTCCAGGAACACCACTGCCCTGCACTGCACTGATGTTCATATTTACGCCGAAAGCTAAGTTTGTGTGGGTTTAGCGCACCTAGAGGTGAAGGCGCCGTTCATTGCCAGATCGACACGTTCTTCAGATTTGCGGGAGTGAACTAGCAACGTGCAAAACTGGGTATAAATGGCCCATATATGAATAGCGGAGCTTTATATGGTGCGGTGCGAGGTTCGAATTTCTCAGACGCACTGAAGTTTATTTTGAAGGCTCCCGGGTTTAAATGTCCAACATGAACCTAGGTTAAAATGTCTCAGGCGCTAATGGGTTTAATGTACCAGTCGCGACGGGATTTAAATGTCTCAAAATGCGCAAGGATTTAAGTATAACAGAGGCACTGAAGTTGCAATGCCCCAGACGCACCGAGATTTCAATGTCGCAGACGCAAATGGGTTTAAATGCCCCCGGAAACGCCGAGGTTAAAATGTCTTGGACTGGTGGAGGGTCACAGCAGCAGTGACAAGTATGGTCACTGGGGAGGCCGAGAGAGAAGCACCTCCCGTATCACCTAACCTCAGGCACAAGTACTCTAACACAGGCAAGAACCTAGTAACTCAAGAAGCACGAGAGCTTTCATCCAACTCCCTCAAGACACTTAGGACTCAAACCCCTCAGGAAACTCAAGAGCTTTAGCTCAACACCCTCAAGAAGGCTAATATCTGAAGCTTAACATCCAAAAGTAGATGGAATAGTCACTTAATTGGTTTAAATTTCCAACAAGTCTAGCACTTAACCCCGTCTCAAATGAGATATATTATGCTTGTGTGTGTGTGTGTGTGTGTGTGTGTGTGTGTGTGTGTGTGTGTGTGTGTGCACTCGTTAAAAAATCTAAAATAGCTCATTTTATTCTTTATGCAAATTGTTGAAGAATCGTCAGAAAACGAGTCTCGTTAGACAGTGGTTATCATACATTCCTTGAGGGAGTGAAGTACTGAGATGAGAGGCAGGGGTGTCTGAGGCAGCAGGAGACGGTGAGAAACTCCAGGAGGTAATGGTTGAGAGGGATGCGGGAGATAATAGTGGAGAGGGAAGATAATGGATGACGTGAGAGACATTGGTGGAGGAAGTGGTAACGGTGAGTAGAGCGAAAGTTAGAGTGATGGGGGAGAGAAAAGAGGCGAGAGAAACGGAGAATGCGAGGATGGTCAGGCATGAAGACACAAAGTAAGAGGTGACGAAACAAGGTTTGAAGACGGGGGTGAGAAGAGGAAGAAAAAGATCAAGGGAGGGGGTGGGTGGAAGAGGAAGAGGAGGTTCTAACACTCGATGGTATCTCACCCGTGAGCCCTCCACCGCAAGGCAGGTGCTCCAAGTGAACCCGCTGAACCACGTAAAGTAAGTACCTCTCCACAAGTTGAACGAAATGTATTGGCGACGTGTATAAAAGAAGAAACACGACCTGGTGGTACAGAACAAGCGCTCATTAGGACGAATACAAAGTTTCACCCGCACAAGACCCGACTTAATAACAGCACTACGTAGAGCGTAACTTTCTTCAAGCTTAGTGTTTATTCTGATGATTGAGCTCAGATCCCCAGTGACCGCTTCCACACCTACTGAGCCGAGCTCCTAGAAAAACATTTTTTCCTAGAATAAATTGCCCTTGGAGTATGTTTAATTGAATCCGATATTTGCTAATTGATTCTCTAATTATATTTTTATGTAGAGACTAAATTGCATTTGTTCTCTACTGTTTCAGAGGTGAATCTGTTGGAGAGTTCTTTGAATGTTAGTGTAAAAAAAAAAAATTCTTATCCACATTTGTGTTGCATCCCCTACCACTGAGTTTGGTTCCGTTATTTAATGTCATATCAACCTTAAAAGTTAAGCACCTCTCCTTATTCGAAGTATTGTAAATACTGAAATATAGTTAAAGGTTTTTAGTAAGATTCAGTGCTTTGGGTCTTTCTGCTTATTGACGCAACGTTTCGACCTAATACAACACTATATAGGGCGAAATGTTCTCCCAAAAGGACGCTTGCTCTGCAGTTTTTGCATGTAACACAAGCGGCTATGACCTTCCCTCAGTCCTAGGGGGAAAACAGATACACTGTAATGAAATCGGTTGTTTATGGAGAACAGTGTAATTGGTTTGTGAAAGAATACATTGCCTGCGGGTCCGTGTGTAAGTGAATCCTACTGTACTACAGCTGTAAGTGTTACCAATGTAATTAATCTCTTTAAGAGCCAATGGGATTGGCCTGCGCGCGAGTGTGTGTGTGTGTGTGTGTGTGTAGGGGGGTCGAGTTGGGGTGGATTCTGTTTCTCTCTGTCTTGTCTGTCTCTCTCTCCCCCCGTCACAAACTCATCAAAGCGCCCTGCACCTCAACTGCTCCTCCTCACCCCCTTTGAAACACAATCTACGGTTCTCTCCCTTCCTCCTTCGCTTTCTCCTCTTTCTCCTCCTCCTCCCTCCTAACGCTCTTCCATTTCCCCTCCTCCTCCTCCTCCTCCTCTGACCCTTCTCTCCTCTTTACACCTCAACACCCGTCAGGTGTCACATAATAACACTGTTACACACTAACGTACAACTTTGATAAAGCCTCATAACCTTGCTGACAACCCATTTCAAGTTTCACCCCAACAATAGACGTCACAAGTTTTCCTTTTTTTTCTCCCCCCTTTTTTTAATGAATGTCTAAACCGTGGCTTCCGTGCCTTTGTTTGCACTAGCCGGTTAAAAGGATGAAAGGCCATGCTTTCCCGGACGGGCCTTTGATGAGTTAGTTACATCCTGATTGTGTTTGTGGCCCGCCACTGCCGTGCCTGAGTGGCGGGATAACACTGCCCTTTCTGAGTGGCTGGATAATACTACCGTTCCTGAGTGGCTGGATAACACTGCCCTTCCTGTTGGGCAGGGCAATACTGCCTTTCTGTTGAAGAGCAAAGCAGGTTCCCATTGGCATCTTGAAAGGCAGGCCAGCACTGCCCACCTGATACGTCTTTCAAGGCGGACCTTCTGATGGACAGTCTAAGGGAATTTGAACCTCTCTCACATCTTGTCAACTCTGGCCACATACCTGACATTTCATCATCTCAGACACCACATCACCTCTGACAACACATCACCTCTAGCAGCACATCACCCAGCCTAACCCCTAGTTAAGCAAAAGGACACATGTACATCAATGGTATACATTACCGACAAGATTAAGAATTCGACATATATACAACATCAGGGTATCTTTAATTGTAGACGTTTCGCCCTCCAGTAACTTTATTAATACAAACTGAAGGACATAATGGGAAGACTGTAGAAGTATATACGTTCCTGAATTTGTACTGTTAAAGCCAGTGGATGGCGAAATGTCTATAAATAAAGATACCCGGATGTTAGATAATTCTGCCGTTATTACTAACCCAGTCTGCAAAAATTTATTATTCTGCTCTCTTTCTCTAGTCCTTTCTCTTTCTCTAGTTCTTCCTCATTCTCTAGTTCTTTCTCTTTCTCTACGCAGTTCTTCCTCTTTCTCTAGTTCCTTCTCTTTCTCTAGTTCTTTCTCTTTCTCTACCTCTTCCTCTCTTGTTCTTTCTCCTCCTCGATCTTAACTCTGTTCTGAAGATATGTTCTCCTCTTCCCAAAATCTGACATTCTTATGATATCAAACTAATTCATTATTAATTTCCTTTCCCTCTTCCTGTAGCTAATCTATCTTAAACTAAGTTAGCGTCTCGTAAGTTTGCGTTAGGCCAGACTAAGAACACAACTTTACATACATACGTCACTGAAGAATATATCACCTTAGCTTAAGAATATATTATTCTTAAGCTGCTATAACATACGAATTATCTTTAATTTTCAAAAGTTTTAGGGATAATTTTTAGGAATGAAAATGGCTTGTGTTGAGAACTTGTGTGAACTGTAAGCGACGTTGCTTGATGAGAGGATAATGTTAGGTCACGGTGGGTCACGACGCGGAGGAAGGTCAAAGGGAGAGGGAAATAAATGGGTCAACACAAGTCGGCTGGGCAGACAGAAAAGGGAAGGCTCCACTAGGCGAAATCTAATAAGAGGCGAGACTTCTCCTTGTTTACTATTCTGAGTGCGTTGTGAGGCATTAATAAACACCGCAGCGACGCCTTCTGGCTGCACGGGAGGGGCAGTCCGGTGGGCGGGCGAGTGAGTGATCGGGTGAGTGGGCGGGCGGGTGAATGGGCGGGCGGGTGAGTGGGTGGGCGGGTGGGTGTTGAAGGCAGTCACCCACGAAAGCCTTCAGCTGAAAACTTCATCTCTCTCTCTCTTTTTTAGCAGAGAAGCATGTAAGAAATCGAAGTTTTGTCGTTTCCTGGTCTGGACATTTTGGGGTTTTCCAGGATGACCTCGACATTCCACACTGCCCCAGGAATTCAAGATTATCTTTAAAAAAAGATGGTGAGGGTGTGTGTAGAGGAGATATTTGAAAAAAAAACAAAAAACGCAGATTGGGTGATGTATGAAACCGTGGCGAGTGATTCGCGAGTCTTTCCCTGGTTTCCTGTTCATTCGTGTTATCACGATTTCTTGAGTTAAAGACGTATTTGCTGCCCCTCGTGGAAATAGCACTAACGACCATAGACACACTGTCAATAGCACCTGGAAAACACACACATGGCACCGGCTTCCGCCTTCTTATTTTCGTTTCTGCTTTCACCAGCTGTTACCGAGGTGCCTGTAGAGACCTCGGCGAAATTATTAGGGAATTATTTATTAATCATTCCTTATTTAAAATTTATTTTTGGGTGATGAATGAAATTTTAATAGTGTGATTGTATTTATTAATTTACTGGTAACTTGTAGTTATGACCCAGTGCCCTGTGGAGATATTCTTCATAATTAAAACACTGGCTACAGTTGGTTTCTTATATTTATATAATGTTCTTAGCCTTCCTGGTCAGAATATGTGTACGCGAGATGTGTGCTGACACGGAAAATTATATATCAAGCGCTTGTTATCAGATTTAAATATCTAGTTTTGTATTAAATCCCGTCCCTGTCCAGCTCGCCTATATATACTGGCTCCTTCTCTCCTTTCTGTTAGTGTGACTTTGTAAATGGTCCAAGTCGGACCGAGACGTCGCCGTGTGCATTGTTCCAGTCTCGGTATTGTGCTTTTTTATTCACTAAATCTCTTTAAAACTACCGTGTAAATATAACAGTTTTGCGTTTGTATAAATATGACAAAATAATGCATGAATTAAGACCGTCTTTTCTGGGTTTTAAACCTGTCAGCTGGTGTGAGATAAAGCTGTCAGCTGGTGTGAGATAAACCTGTCAGCTGGTGTGAGATAAACCTGTTAGCTAGTGTGAGATAAACCCGTCAGCTGGTATGAGATAAAGCTGTCAGCTGGTATGAGATAAACAGTGCTCCTGGGTCACCCTGGCTGAGGTCTCTGGCAGTGAGTCGCTGACAGTGTGTTGCTGAGAGCTAGGTGTGAGGTGCAGGGGTTACATAAGATGCTTGCAACTTAAATTGATTTGCCTGCAAGATAAGGCAAACTTCAAAGTTCAGATTATCATTACAGTTTAGAGAATGACTGGAGTTCAGAGTATGACTGAAGTTCAACATATGACTGAAGTTCAGAGCATGACTGAAGTTCAGAGTATGACTGAAGTTCAACATATGACTGAAGTTCAGAGTATGACTGAAGTTCAACATATGACTGAAGTTCAGAGTATGACTGAAGTTCAGAGTATGACTGAAGTTCAGAGTATGACTGAAGTTCAGAGTATGACTGAAGTTCAGAGTATGACTGAAGTTCAGAGTATGACTGAAGTTCAGAGTATGACTGAAGTTCAGAGTATGACTGAAGTTCAACATATGACTGAAGTTCAGAGTATGACTGAAGTTCAGAGTATGACTGAAGTTCAGAGTATGACTGAAGTTCAGAGTATGACTGAAGTTCAGAGTATGACTGAAGCTCAGAGTATGACTGAAGTTCAGAGTATGACTGAAGTTCAGAGTATGACTGAAGTTCAGAGTATGACTGAAGTTCAGAGTATGACTGAAGTTCAGAGTATGACTGAAGTTCAGAGTATGACTGAAGTTCAGAGTATGACTGAAGTTCAGAGTATGACTGAAGTTCAGAGTATGACTAAAGTTCAGAGTATGACTGAAGTTCAGAGTATGACTGAAGTTCAGAGTATGACTGAAGTTCAGAGTATGACCGAAGTTCAGAGTATGACTGATCAAGAATTACTTATCTACGATAAGACGTCATAAGTTTGATTCTCCTTTGTGCGGGTTATTCGTGTATTGTGTCTCATCTGGGATCCTTTGAATTAGAATTAGAGTTACATAAGTAATTTTCCTGCAATTCTTTCTAAATTTTGCAGTACTTTTAAAATAGACTTTTACGTGAATTTTTTTTTCAATACTTGTGTTTGTCTATCAGTTTCTGTTTATATTAATTTACCTTAAGTGATAGATTAGGATCCACGGTGTGTGTGCGTTTGTGTGCGTGTATGTGTGTGTGTGTGTGTGTGTGTGTGTGTGTGTGTGTGTGTGTGTGTGTGTGTGTGTGTGTGTGTGTGTGTGTGTGTATGTGCGTGTGTGTTGTCAAGAGTAGTGTATCTACCGTTGATAAGGGTTCCCCCCGTTGTGAAGGCCACTTACCGTTGTTAACGCCTTCCTGTTGTGAAATTTCCTCACCGTTTAAAATATCCTCTGCCGCGAAAATCACCATAAAAATAGGAAATAACTTTTAGGAAATTTACTTACTGTTGAAACATCTGTTGGGACATTTACTTACTGTTGAAACATCCGTTGATAAATTTACTTACTGTTGAAACATCTGTTCATAAATTTACTTACTATTGAAATAACTGTTGTAAAATTTACTTACTGTTGAAACATCTGTTGGGAAATTCACTTACTGTTGCAACATCTGTTGGGAAATTCACTTACTGTTGCAAGATCTGTTGGGAAATTCACTTACTGTTGCAACATCTGTTGGGAAATTAACTTACTGTTGCAACATCTGTTGGGAAATTAACTTACTGTTGCAACATCTGTTGGGAAATTAACTTACTGTTGCAACATCTGTTGGGAAATTAACTTACTGTTGCAACATCTGTTGGGAAATTAACTTACTGTTACAACATCTGTTGGGAAATTAACTTACTGTTGCAACATCTGTTGGGAAATTTACTTACTGTTGCAACATCTGTTGGGAAATTCACTTACTGTTGCAACATCTGTTGGGAAATTAACTTACTGTTGCAACATCTGTTGGGAAATTCACTTACTGTTGCAACATCTGTTGGGAAATTAACTTACTGTTGCAACATCTGTTGGGAAATTAACTTACTGTTGCAACATTTGTTAAGAAATTAACTTACTGTTGCAACATCTGTTGGGAAATTCACTTACTGTTGCAACATCTGTTGGGAAATTAACTTACTGTTGCAACATCTGTTGGGAAATTCACTTACTGTTGCAACATCTGTTGGGAAATTCACTTACTGTTGCAACATCTGTTGGGAAATTAACTTACCGTTGCAACATCTGTTGGGAAATTAACTTAGTGTTGCAACATCTGTTGGGAAATTCACTTACTGTTGCAACATCTGTTGGGAAATTAACTTACTGTTGCAAGATCTGTTGGGAAATTCACTTACTGTTGCAACATCTGCTGGGAAATTAACTTACTGTTGCAACATCTGTTGGGAAATTCACTTACTGTTGCAACATCTGTTGGGAAATTAACTTACTGTTGCAACATCTGTTGGGAAATTAACTTACTGTTGCAACATCTGTTGAGAAATTAACTTACTGTTGCAACATCTGTTGGGAAATTCACTTACTGTTGCAACATCTGTTGGGAAATTAACTTGCTGTTGCAACATCTGTTGGGAAATTCACTTACTGTTGCAACATCTGTTGGGAAATTAACTTACTGTTGCAACATCTGTTGGGAAATTCACTTACTGTTTGCAACATCTGTTGGGAAATTAACTTACTGTTGCAACATCTGTTGGGAAATTCACTTACTGTTGCAACATCTGTTGGGAAATTAACTTACTGTTGCAACATCTGTTGGGAAATTCACTTACTGTTGCAACATCTGTTGGGAAATTCACTTACTGTTGCAACATCTGTTGGGAAATTCACTTACTGTTGCAACATCTGTTGGGAAATTCACTTACTGTTGCAACATCTGTTGGGAAATTAACTTACTGTTGCAACATCTGTTGGGAAATTCACTTACTGTTGCAACATCTGTTGGGAAATTAACTTACTGTTGCAACATCTGTTGGGAATTAACTTACTGTTGCAACATTTGTTAAGAAATTAACTTACTGTTGCAACATCTGTTGGGAAATTCACTTACTGTTGCAACATCTGTTGGGAAATTAACTTACTGTTGCAACATCTGTTGGGAAATTCACTTACTGTTGCAACATCTGTTGGGAAATTCACTTACTGTTGCAACATCTGTTGGGAAATTAAACTTACCGTTGCAACATCTGTTGGGAAATTAACTTAGTTTTTGCAACATCTGTTGGGAAATTCACTTACTGTTGCAACATCTGTTGGGAAATTAACTTACTGTTGCAACATCTGTTGGGAAATTCACTTACTGTTGCAACATCTGTTGGGAAATTAACTTACTGTTGCAACATCTGTTGGGAAATTAACTTACTGTTGCAACATTTGTTGAGAAATTAACTTACTGTTGCAACATCTGTTGGGAAATTAACTTACTGTTGCAACATCTGTTGGGAAATTAACTTACTGTTGCAACATTTGTTGAGAAATTAACTTACTGTTGCAACATCTGTTGGGAAATTCACTTACTGTTGCAACATCTGTTGGGAAATTCACTTACTGTTGCAACATCTGTTGGGAAATTCACTTACTGTTGCAACATCTGTTGGGAAATTCACTTACTGTTGCAACATCTGTTGGGA
>NC_069434.1:18673196-18674786 GCF_026875155.1 Cherax quadricarinatus
TTTCAGAATATGCAAAACAACCACTCTGAAAAAATAGAGAAATTCCAAGTGCTTTCGTGACTACTCACATTATCAAGGAACTATGAAAGTAAAGCATCCAAGGAAGCTATATAAGGGGTCTGGCCGGCACCTCACTATCAGATCCCACAACGGTTTAAACACCTGACGCGCGCCGACCCAACTTGGATAGGTCCTTGGCACAACTCACCCCACAAACTATTCTACCCAAGAAATAAGAAATTTTAAAGATTATTTGTCCAGTGTATTATTAAATTCTTCCCAAATTCTACTAATTATAAATGGATCTAATTTATATAAACCAAAGGAAATATTCATATTATTGTCAAAACTGCTTTTTATGAAACAAGATTCAATTATATTCCTGTCGACCATGGACTTGCTTGATACTACTTTCTCAACTTTTTGAAAAATCAATTGGATGGTTAAAATCTCTTACATGAATAAATAGAGCATTGGAATCTTGTCCAGTTCTAATGCTATATTTATGTTGTTTTAATCTTAGTTCGAGATTTTTACCAGTTTGACCGTAATAAACTTTATCGCAAATTTTACAAGGAATCTTATAGACACATCCATCAGCATTTTGGGGGGAATTCTTTATCAAAAGTTTTTTTACTGTATCAAGATTTTTTGAATATATATATATATATATATATATATATATATATATATATATATATATATATATATATATATATATATATATATATATATACATATATTTATTTATATATAGGGAGGTACTACCTCTAGAACTGTCATAGGAACCCTCATCCTCAGAGAAAAGAATAAACTTGCTTCAGGGAAAACTCAAGGTTCTCCCTGAAGCTGTTTGAGAATTTTCTCCTACCATCCCTATATTTGATATATATTTTATTTAAAGACAAAATACATTGACAAAACATTCACAAAAATACAATAGAAAGTAAAACAACACGAGACAACAACTCAGAGCTACATCTTGAGTACTTCGTCCAGCTCTCCGGCGGTGCGCCGCGTGTCCAGAATGCTGCAGGCATTTCCTCTCTGGATCGCAACACTGAGTCTCTGAAGGAGGAAGCTGGTCGCCCTGTGGTCTTTGGTTTCTATGATGAGCTTTTCACCCAGCTCTTTGAGGAACTTCAGCGCACACTTCCCCATGCTCCAAGTGTCTCCAACCCTATTGGGATGAAGTTATATATATATATATATATATATATATATATATATTATATATAATAATATATATATATATATATATATATATATATATATATATATATATATATATGTATGACGTAACGAGGATTGCGTTTTTTCGAGTCTTTGAATATTTAACGTTGTCGGGATTTATAAAACAGTTCTTTGATGTACATGACGTCTGGAAATGAATTTTGCTACAAAATTAGGTAACGACACAAGTTCAAACAATATCAAGGAAATTGGATATAGCGAGGAGCGTACGCTACCTCGGGCGGAGGAAGGCGGATTGGGTGCTGAGTACGCTGGACGTAATGAGGTCAATGAAATAGGTTCCCGTGGTCCATAATACCACACCTTGTGGTCCGTCATACAAAAACCCCGTGATCA
>NC_069434.1:18680286-18692786 GCF_026875155.1 Cherax quadricarinatus
GTGTGTGTGTTTGTGTGTCTACTTACAGCTGTGTGGTATAGCTGTTAGAGTTACCTAGTACACCTGTTACACCTGCCTGGTACACCTGTTACACCTGCCTGGTACACCTGTTACACCTGCCTATTTAAGAGTCGCATGCCAAGGAATTACTGTCCCAGTTCCCAGCAAATTAAATTACATTCTCAGGATTCTCAGTGATCCTTCCTAAGGTCTTCCCTTTCCCCTTCTCTCCCTCCCCTTTCCCTTTTCTCTCACCCTTTTTTCCTTCTCTCCCATATTTTCATTCTGCCTTGTTACATGGTCATTCACTCCAGCTTTTCTCCTGGTCTGACCGTACGATAATTTGGGACCGTCTTTAGCCTCAGTCACACACCCACTTGTCTTTTGTTTTCCAGTTATTTTCCCCGGATTTAAAGGTGTTACTTTAGGACACAAACATATGGCTGAACATGTCATGGTGGATCGAGTGAAGCTTCAGACAGGGGCGGGTCTTATCATGAAACTAATGAAGTTTATGCTTCAGGGTCCCTAATCCCGGAGGGACCTCAGTCCACGGCGCTTAAAAATTTTGGGTCTACCCTATAAGAAGGATTTTTTTAATAATAATAGTATTAATAATAGAGTGTAATTCATTACAAAATAATAAAGAAAAAACAAAAGATTTCTCAAGTATCATGTAGGGTATATTTTGCTAGTTACGAAGGCGACCCATAACAGTTGGAGCTTCAGGGCCGCAAGAGTGTAGGTCTGTCACTGGCTCAAGGCAGAGTGAAACGTTCGTAGTGATCAATGCTTCTTCTGCGATGTGTGTGTGTGCTTTTCTTCCGCTACTGTAGGCTGTACGACATTTCGATCGTTTTATTTTGTATCTGAAAATTCCCAGGTTACCTGCCGTGCCTCCTAGCCTGCCTGTTTTTTTTAAAAAAAGTTCTTGAGATTTTTTTTTTGTGTGTGAGCTTCTCCTCGATTTACTCTTTTGGAAAAAGTTATTTTTGGCTTCTGTGTCGAGAAATACATTATATCTTGAGTTCCTTTTTTCCAGTTGGGTTCGTTCGTTGTCCCATTGTAGTTCCAGGGAGGTACAGACGTCCTGTTATACGAGTCTATAAAGGAGGCCTTTTAAACTTCTTTTCCTCGTTCTGTTATTGTTGGTGGTCACGGTTCCTCCTCTCTCGTGAACATGTAAGATGACAGGTAAATCTTACCAGCTTCTTCCTGCATGCACTATATGCTTATCTGTACGTCTCTGCGCTTTTCTTAATAAAATTCCCGTAATATTTACTTTTCCAATGTACGAGGAGAGGATAATAATAATAATAATAATAATAATAATAATAATAATATAATAATAATAATAATAATAATAATAATAATAATAATAATAATAATAATAATATACTAGTAGAGGATAGTAATAATAATAATAATAGTAATAATAATAATCTTTATTTCTACAAGTACTTGACACAACTTATACAGACCACAGCTGACATCAGTGATATACTATGTAGAAAGCTCCTGGTTATGCAGAACATTTCGAGCAAGTTATGTTAATTTTGTCCCCCGGGATGCGACCCACAACAGTCGACTAACACCCAGGTACCTAGTTACTGCTAGGTGAGCAGGGACAGCAAGTGCTTAAGAAAACACACCCAAATGTTTCCACCCGCATCGGGGATTGAACCACGGACCTCAGTGTGTTAGCTGAGTGCGCTACCAACCAAGCTACTGGACACCATAATCCTCAAAGCCTTAAAAAGAAAGGATCTAATATCCTCTCTTACATCTGCCTATCTGGTACGCTAGTTACTTGTTCCCCTCCTGTTCATTTCTTTCTATCACATATCTGCTGAACGGTGTATTCTCCCTTTTGTTACTTTCTCTCATGTTCGCCTCCGGTACGTTATTCTCTTTTGTTTCCTTCTCTCACTTTCACTTCCAAAAAACTGGTCAAACAAAAGGATATAATTTTATTTTGTTTTGCAATCAATGGGTTTATCAGTTTAGTTTACATGCAAAGGTTGTTAGAAGCAATTGATTCCTTAGTTATCATGGGAGGTGTTCAGTCCCTCAGTTATGTTGGGAGGTGTTCACTCCCTCAGTTATGTTGGGAGGTGTTCAGTCCCTCAGTTATGTTGGGGGGTGTTCAGTCCCTCAGTTTTTGTTGGGAGGGGTTCAGTCCCTCAGTTATGTTGGGAGGTGTTCAGTCCCTCAGTTATGTTGGGAGGTGTTCAGTCCCTCAGTTATGTTGGGAGGTGTTCAGTCCCTCAGTTATGTTGGGAGGTGTTCAGTCCCTCAGTTATGTTGGGAGGTGTTCAGTCCCTCAGTTATGTTGGGGGGTGTTCAGTCCCTCAGTTATGTTGGGAGGTGTTCAGTCCCTCAGTTTATGTTCGGAGGTGTTCAGTCCCTCAGTTATGTTGGGAGGTGTTCAGTCCCTCAGTTTATGTTCGGAGGTGTTCAGTCCCTCAGTTATGTTGGAGGTGTTCAGTCCCTCAGTTATGTTCGGAGGTGTTCAGTCCCTCAGCTATGATGGGTGGTGTTCAGTCCCTCAGCTATGTTGGGTGATGTTCAGTCCCTCAGCTATGTTGGGAGGTATTCAGTCCCTCAGCTATGTTGGGAGGTGTTCAGTCCCTCAGCTGTGATGGGAGGTGTTCAGTCCCTCAGCTATGATGGGAGGTGTTCAGTCCCTAAGCTATGATGGGTGATGTTCAGTCCCTCAGCTATGTTGGGAGGTGTTCAGTCTCTCAGCTCTGTTGGGAGGTGTTCAGTCCCTCAGCTATGATGGGTGATGTTCAGTCCCTCAGCTATGTTGGGAGGTGTTCAGTCCCTCAGTTATGTTGGGAGGTGTTCAGTCTCTCAGCTGTGTTGGGTGGTGTTCAGTCCCTCAGCTGTGATGGGAGGTGTTCAGTCCCTCAGCTATGATGGGAGGTGTTCAGTCCCTAAGCTATGATGGGTGATGTTCAGTCCCTCAGCTATGTTGGGAGGTGTTCAGTCTTTCAGCTCTGTTGGGAGGTGTTCAGTCCCTCAGCTATGATGGGTGATGTTCAGTCCCTCAGCTATGTTGGGAGGTGTTCAGTCCCTCAGTTATGTTGGGAGGTGTTCAGTCCCTCAGTTATGTTCGGAGGTGTTCAGTCCCTCAGTTATGTTGGGAGGTGTTCAGTCCCTCAGTTATGTTCGGAGGTGTTCAGTCCCTCAGTTATGTTGGGAGGTGTTCAGTCCCTCAGTTATGTTCGGAGGTGTTCAGTCCCTCAGCTATGATGGGTGGTGTTCAGTCCCTCAGCTATGTTGGGTGATGTTCAGTCCCTCAGCTATGTTGGGAGGTATTCAGTCCCTCAGCTATGTTGGGAGGTGTTCAGTCCCTCAGCTGTGATGGGAGGTGTTCAGTCCCTCAGCTATGATGGGAGGTGTTCAGTCCCTAAGCTATGATGGGTGATGTTCAGTCCCTCAGCTATGTTGGGAGGTGTTCAGTCTCTCAGCTCTGTTGGGAGGTGTTCAGTCCCTCAGCTATGATGGGTGATGTTCAGTCCCTCAGCTATGTTGGGAGGTGTTCAGTCCCTCAGTTATGTTGGGAGGTGTTCAGTCTCTCAGCTGTGTTGGGTGGTGTTCAGTCCCTCAGCTGTGATGGGAGGTGTTCAGTCCCTCAGCTATGATGGGAGGTGTTCAGTCCCTAAGCTATGATGGGTGATGTTCAGTCCCTCAGCTATGTTGGGAGGTGTTCAGTCTCTTAGCTCTGTTGGGAGGTGTTCAGTCCCTCAGCTATGATGGGTGATGTTCAGTCCCTCAGCTATGTTGGGAGGTGTTCAGTCCCTCAGTTATGTTGGGAGGTGTTCAGTCTCTCAGGTGTGTTGGGTGGTGTTCAGTCCCTCAGCTATGATGGGAGGTGTTCAGTCCCTCAGCTATGTTGGGAGGTGTTCAGTCCCTCTGCTATGATGGGAGGTGTTCAGTCCCTCAGCTATGTTGGGTGGTGTTCAGTCCCTCAGTCTTGATGGGAGGTGTTCAGTCCCTCAGTTATGATGGGAGGTGTTCAGTTCCTCAGTCTTGATGAGAGGTGTTCAGTCCCTCAGTCTTGATGGGAGGTGTTCAGTCCCTCTGCTATGATGTGAGGTGTTCAGTCCCTCAGTCTTGATGGGAGATGTTCAGTCTCTCAGTCTTGATGGGAGGTGTTCAGTCCCTCAGTCTTGATGGGAGGTGTTCAGTCCCTCAGCCTTGATGGGAGGTATTCAGTCCCTCTGGTATGATGGGTGGTGTTCAGTCCTTCAGTCTTGATGTGAGGTGTTCAGTCCCTCATCTATAATGGGTGGTGTTCAGTCCCTCATTATTGATGGGTGGTGTTCAGTCCCTCAGCTATGATGGGTGATGTTCAGTCTCTCAGCTATGTTGGGAGGTGTTCAGTCCCTCAGCTATGTTGGGAGGTGTTCAGTCCCTCAGCTATGATGGGTGATGTTCAGTCTCTCAGCTATGTTGGGAGGTGTTCAGTCCCTCAGCTATGTTGGGAGGTGTTCAGTCCCTCAGCTATGTTGGGAGGTGTTTAGTCCCTCAGCTATGTTGGGAGGTGTTCAGTCCCTCAGTCTTGATGGGAGGTGTTCAGTCCCTCAGTCTTGATGGGAGGTGTTCAGTCCCTCTGTCTTGATTGGAGGTGTTCAGTCCCTCAGTCTTGATGGGAGGTGTTCAGTCTCTCAGCTAATATGGGAGGTGTTCAGTCCCTCAGTCTTTATGGGAGGTGTTCAGTCCCTCAGCTATGATGGGTGATGTTCAGTCCCTCAGCTATGTTGGGAGGTGTTCAGTCTCTCAGCTATGTTGGGAGGTGTTCAGTCCCTCAGCTATGATGGGTGATGTTCAGTCCTTCAGCTATGTTGGGAGGTGTTCAGTCTCTCAGTTGTGTTGGGTGGTGTTCAGTCCCTCAGCTATGATGGGAGGTGTTCATTCCCTCAGCTATGTTGGGAGGTATTCAGTCTCTCAGCTATCATGGGAGGTGTTCAGTCCCTCAGCTATGTTGGGTGGTGTTCAGTCCCTCAGTCTCGATGGGAGGTGTTCAGTCCCTCAGTTATGATGGGAGGTGTTCAGTTCCTCAGTCTTGATGAGAGGTGTTCAGTC
Source organism: Cherax quadricarinatus (assembly GCF_026875155.1). NCBI lineage: Eukaryota > Metazoa > Arthropoda > Malacostraca > Decapoda > Parastacidae > Cherax > Cherax quadricarinatus. The sequence continues at coordinate 18,685,381 of NC_069434.1, forward strand.
TCTCAGTCTTGATGGGAGGTGTTCAGTCCCTCAATCTTGATGGGAGGTGTTCAGTCCCTCAGCTATGTTGGGTGGTGTTCAGTCCCTCAGTCTTGATGGGAGGTGTTCAGTCCCTCAGTTATGATGGGAGGTGTTCAGTTCCTCAGTCTTGATGGGAGGTGTTCAGTCTCTCAGTCTTGATGGGAGGTGTTCAGTCCCTCAATCTTGATGGGAGGTGTTCAGTCCCTCAGCTATGATGGGAGGTGTTCAGTCCTTCAGTCGTGATGGGAGATGTTCAGTCTCTCAGTCTTGATGTTAGGTCTTCAGTCCCTCAGTCTTGATGGGAGGTGTTCAGTCCCTCATTCTTGATGGGAAGTGTTCAGTCCCTCAGTCTTGATGGGAGGTGTTCAGTCCCTCAGCTATAATGGGTGGTGTTCAGTCTTTCAGCTATGATGGGTGGTGTTCAATCCCTCAGTCTTGATGGGAGGTGTTCAGTCCCTCAGCTATAATGTTTGATGTTCACTCCCTCAGTACTGATGGGTGGTGTTCAGTCCCTCAGTTATGATGGTAGGTGTTCAGCCCCTCAGCTATGGTGGGTGATGTTCAGTCCCTCAGTACTGATGGGTGGTGTTCAGTCCCTCAGCTATGTTGGGAGGTGTTCAGTCCCTCAGCTATGATGGGAGGTGTTCAGTCCCTCAGCTATGTTGGGTGGTGTTCCGTCCCTCAGTCTTGATGGGAGGTGTTCAGTCCTTCAGTTATGATGGGAGGTGTTCAGTCCCTCAGTCTTGATGGGAGGTGTTCAGTCCCTCAGTCTTGATGGGAGGTGTTCAGTCCCTCAGTCTTGATGGGTGGTGTTCAGTCCCTCAGTCTTGATGGGAGGTGTTCAGTCCCTCAGTCTCGATGGGTGGTGTTCAGTCCCTCAGTCTTGATGGGAGGTGTTCAGTCCCTCAGTCTTGATGGGTGGTGTTCATTCCCTCAGTCTTGATGGGAGGTGTTCAGTCCCTCAGTCTTGATGGGTGGTGTTCAGTCCCTCAGTCTTGATGGGTGGTGTTCAGTCCCTCAGTCTCGATGGGTGGTGTTCAGTCCCTCAGTCTTGATGGGAGGTGTTCAGTCCCTCAGTCTTGATGGGTGGTGTTCAGTCCCTCAGTCTTGATGGGAGGTGTTCAGTCCCCCAGTCTTGATGGGTGGTGTTCAGTCCCTCAGTCTTGATGGGTGGTGTTCAGTCCCTCAGTCTTGATGGGTGGTGTTCAGTCCCTCAGTCTTGATGGGTGGTGTTCAGTCCCTCAGTCTTGATGGGTGGTGTTCAGTCCCTCAGTCTTGATGGGACTCAACAAGGCTGAGCGCCTACACACCTACATATCAAGGTTGGACAACTAACTGATCACCTCAAAACACGTTTTCATGTCTTCCACCATCTCCAGTCTTCTCTGTGTTGATAAATCCACTGATTGGCGGAACGTTTCTGTAGTAAAGATGGCCAAATGTTGCATATGTATTTTATTCAATAATAACAATGGTACCTGGCTTGTAAAAGCTCCTCGTATTCTATATTCATCTTGTCATATTTACCTATAGCTAAATGTTCCATTTACTTTTAACATCTCTTACCATGTGCTCGTTTCTGCTAGAGCTTTATCTGGATGTCTTTGTCTGTCTGGCTCGGTGTCCACCTCACTGCTTGTCTGTCTGTCTGCTTGTTTCCGTTTCAGTGTCTTTCTGACTGTCAGCGAGTCCTTGTCTGTCTGTTTTTTCTGTTTTGACGCCTGTTTGATTACCTGCCGATCTCCCTCTGTTTATAGTTCCTCTTATCCTTATTTATCTCCGATGAGCATAATTCCATTTCTTTATTTCGGTATTTCTTCATCACCGAGGTTCTCATTTTATTATCAGGTTCAATGAGAGCACCCGGAGGATGGCTCAACTGCATACAAAATTTTACTTAAAAAAAGAAATCAAAACAAAAAGAATCCCATCTCCTTTCATCTTGGTCCCAGAAGTCAAGAAGACGAATCGTTATTGGTTAATGACATTCCGCGTGGGCCATTCAGATCACGTCTTACAAGGGCCCCACACTGAGTGGGCCAAAACATCAAAGTAAGACAGCATAAAGAGGATAAATTTGGGAAATACCAAAACTCGACTTCCCAACCTACCATTGGCTTGAATTTTGAGGGAGGAGGAGGATGCTGGGGAGATGCTGGGGGAGAGAAAGAGAGAAGGGGGGGAGAGGAGGAAGAAGGAGATGAGTAGGATGAAGCGGGAATGGGAAGACTGCTTTGATCACGTCTTTTTGTGTGTGAGTGTGTGTATGTGTGTGTGTGTGTGTGTGTGTGTGTGTGTGTTTGAGGTTAAAGTCGAGTGCAACTTGAGTTAGTCTAAGATTGGATTGGATTCTCTCTCTCTCTCTCTCTCTCTCCCAGTGCTCATTCCCCTCCCCCCGAGTTCTCATTTATGGTGCTCAGGGGTGTGCTAGTGTGTGTGTGTGTCTGTATGTGTATGTATTTATGTGTGTGTGTGTGTGTATGTGTGTGTTTGTGCATGTGTGTGCTTGTGTGTGTGTATTTATGCAATAAGATCACAGTAGACAGGTGGCATTATAATATGCAAAGCAGCCACTGTGAAAAAAAATAAAAACATTCCAAGCGCTTTCGGGATTTCTCACATTATCAAGGACCTGGTCCATGATAATGTGAGAAATCACGGAATCGTTTGGAATTTCACTATTTTTTCCATAGTGGTTGGTCTTCACAGAGTGTATTTATGCGTACATGTTCATGTGTAAGTGCGTGTATTCACGCACCTGCATGAATCTGTATGTACGTAAAGACGAGTGGATGCACGTCCGTCCGTATCCACGTCACCCGGGGATGCTGCAGCAGTTCCCAAGCCTCTTACAAGCGTCCTGATCTCTGACAGTACTGACAGCCTGCTAGAAGATGAATATTCCTTTTTACGACAGCTAAAACTACCCCTCCGTCTGCCCTAAATTTTCAGTATTTTCTTCATCTGCAGAAAGGGTCCGGTTACGACTTTTTCCCAGTTGTCTTACTAATTTTTTTTTTTTAATTCCCGTTTTGTTATTTGTTTAGTTAATTCTCGTTGCTTTCTTGTTAAGTTCCGTTGTTTTCTTATTTGTTAAGTCTCGTTTTTAGAAATTATTTTTCTTCCATTCCTAGTATGGTGAGTGGAATATACTATATGAAGAGGTGGTGGAGGCAATACATTATACACAGCTTCAAGAGTAGGCATGATCGGGCCCTTGTAACCAAAAAATTAGTAAAAGCGATGGATTAATAGTTAAGAGAGGGAGCCAGGAGCCTTGACTCTACCCCCTTCCGCCCAGCAAGTGACATAATGCCGCCCCTGCCGGCTGAATTCCTCACCTCAACAATACTCGCTCTTAGGAATGGTTAAGAGAACAAGAAGAGTGGGTGCCAGTGGAAGGAGGAAAGGTAGGTGGAATGATGAGTTAAGATACGGAAGAAGAGAGATGGTTTAAGATTTTTTTACAATGTAAAAATGATGCAAGGAAGATGGAGAAAATGAAGAAGAGGGAATACAAGAGAGAAGTAGGATATTATCAGCATTTTTTTTTTTTTAGAAATAACAAGCAGTTTTGGAAACAGATAAATAAATGAGCAGAGAAACCTTTCAGTAAAGAATATAGAATTATTATTATTATTATTATTATTATTATTATTATTATTATTATTATTATTATTATTATTGTTGTTGTTGTTGTTGTTGTTGTTGTTGTTGTTGTTGTCAGTAGTAGCAATAATAGTAGTAGTAGCAGTAATAGTGGTAGTAATAGCAGTAGTAGTAGTAGTAGTAGTAGTAGTAGTAGTAGTAAAATAATTATAAACCAACATGGGTTATAAAAACAGAAAAGATATAGAATGCAGATGCTGAGATGAAAGATAAAAGGTCATGTGTGAGGAAGGAAAGACGGGAACGTGTTAGGAAGGAATATCCAGAAGTGAATATGGAGAAAGTGACATGGTAAACAGGGTGAAAGCAAGAGGGGAAGAAAAATCAGAAAGAATGAATGAAAGAATGAAATCCTGAGACACAATATGAAGAAGTGTTGAAATGAAGGTTGCATTTGTTAGTGAATGAAAGGAGAGAAAGAACTTAAGGATTGGCAGAGAGCATGCACATTACTTTGCGTGAAATAAGGGCTTCGGAATAGTAAATATTACAGTGGAATAAACCTGCTGAGTACATAAGGTAAAGTACCAGGCAGAAATTTGATCGAAGGACGGACCAAACTGAAATATTACGAAAACAAATAAAGAAGGTAGATTTAGGAAGTAGATGTGCTGATCATGAGCCGTGTGTTGAAGAATTCGGATGACCAATACCACGATGAGAGAAACTATTTTTTTTTCTAGCACTTAGGTATATAGGATAAGCATACAAAGTGGAAGGACAAGAAACCGGCGGGGCAAGTGTTAAACTGTGTGGAATGGTTGGTTTGGTGTTGAAGATGCTACGAGATTGCTTGTGAGGCTCAAGTGGGGGTATGTAGGAGAGAACGGGAATATTTTCTAGCAAAAGTTGGCCTTAATTAGGAACTCACAAACCCACAAACTAGAGTTAAACTTTTCATTGACATTTCGATGCGTCCTCTATCAGTATCAAGTGGCAAGTGACGGACCGAAACAATGCCTATTAAATCTTCTGCAAAATTTGGGGCTCATTTCGATGTATTTTTTTAGAACTGCATTGTTGGAATTTTCATCGTTATTAATTGAAGAAGATATACATGATGCAGAATATTTACTGTATTATCCCGAGTCCTCTGGAATGAGATGGTTAATCAAGCACGCTCAGTCGTTGTCCTTTAACTACTGAGTCGATGACCTGGTTGTGTGTTTCGGGTCGTCATCGTGTGTGTTGGGTTGAGGGCGGACACCTAAGAGCGAGTGGTCTCACGTTCAGGTGGTCCAGGGTGCCTTCCACTTCGCTTCTCAGTATCACAGTCACCGTACTGTGAATATCAATTTACGCAGAAATATTGATGGTGAGCAGTAATAGCACAGGCACAGAGACCAATATTTTGTGTATGTGTGTTTTTATTGTGGCAATATTGCGGCGTTATGATAACCTGTGTCCTCCCTCCTTACCTCCCTCTCTCCCTCCCCCCCTCCCTCCCTCTCTCTCTCTCTCTCCCTCTCTCCCTCCCTTCCCTCATCCTCTTCCCTCCCCTTCTCGCCGAGATTGTGTAAACAGATATTTTTATCAACAAATCCTTCCGCCATATTAACTCATCGTTCTACCGGATTACCCGCTCTTAATTTACCATGAAATCACAGCGACAGGCAGGTCTATCTTCTAAGCTGCCATGAATCCATGGTGGCAGGCCTACCCTCCAACCTGCCATGGAATGATGGCGGCAGTCAGGCCTTACCTCTCAACTCAATGCTTTCCTCCAGACATCTACAGTCACTGTCAACAATCTTAACTCCTCCTGCTGTCCAGTACATGTTTTTCTCTGTCTATATTCTCCTCTCTACATGTCTATTCATCTATTCAATTTTCTATTTGTCAGTATATATATATATATATATATATATATATATATATATATATATATATAATATATATATATATGTACATAATATCAAAAATGGTACACAATACTTACCAACCTGTCGGTATTGTAGACCATTTTGATATTTACATACACAACATCCCATTAAATAATAGTTTGTCTTATGTGACATAGATCGCTTCAAAAGTTCACTTAATGAGTACAGTGAAAAGCTTTTTGAAGTCAATATTAGCGTCATTGAGTAAGCTTTTAGGTATGTGTGCACTGGGCAAACTTTAGCTGTGTTCGTACTGGGTAAACTGTGACTGGGGAGACACCAGTCCTGCCTACATTAGTCTTTCAATATTATTATTATTATTATTACTGCTATTATTATTATTATTATCATTATTATTATTATTATTATTATAATTATTATTATTTTTAGCAAGAATGAATACATCCGCAGTGTGCTGTTACCGCTCCATCCTGTACGATAAGGGAGAGAGAGGTGTTTCCGTGATGACAGTGAAGGGCTCTTGATCCAAGGAATGGGGAGCTACTTTCCAATTCCGTAGATCAGCTCTGGTTATCTCTGGTTACCCACGATTTATGCTCTTTGATTGTGGCCTGAGTGTCGTATTTATTTTTTACGTTCTGATTCTGTGTTCTGATTGTCTGTGATCTGGCAGAGAGAAAGAATGTGTGAGGTACAGGGGCAAGAATGTGGCTGGGATAGAAAGAATATGGGGTTTCAATGATGCCTTTACTCACATCCCCCTTGTTTTTCCACTTTCCACTGCCTGTTCTTCCAGTTTTCTCTACATCTCTCCCCGTTTTTATCTCTTCTCACAAATAACATCATTAATTAAGAATTTTAACTATTGTTTCTTCAAATTACTCTATCATCACTGCTATTATTACCTCGACTACTAGACCTCATCTACTCCTTGTATCATTACCACGATTCTGTGATCATTGCAGCAACACGCCTACTCTCCGGCACCAGCGTGGGTCCCCTGGAATTCAAAGAGCCTCGATACTGTGCAGTAGTGAGGGAGGATGCTCACCTGGCCGATCCCGTGACGGCGGTCGTAGCTGTACACAAGGCTGGTGAGTAGCTTTCGTCTCGTGAGGTGTTGTCGTCAGATACCGGCATTATGTGATTTGATTTTGTCGTTAGGCCCCTTAATTGTGCCATTAGAGCGTTTGATTCTGTCATTAAGTCATTAGGTAGAGTAATTAGGCCATTTGATGCAGTAATTAGGTAATTTGATTCAGAAGTTAGTTTAGGGTACATACGCAGCCCCCAGGATGCTACCCACGGTAGTTCACTAACACCCAGTCATATCTATACTGCTAGGTGAACAAGAACAGCAGCTGTAAGGAGAATAACACCCAGGAAACCGGTAAACCAGACTTGAATCCTAGAGGTGGTAAGTAGAGTGCCGAGCACGTCTAGAAACGGAGCAATGAACTGAGTGATGGTCAATGTATTTTTCTCGTCTTCCTGGAGAACACGGACGATGAGTGGTCATCCCACTCAGTAAACATAAGAGAGTGGAGAGAGAGAGTGATAAAAGCACTGCGTCGTTGAAGAATTCCCCAGGCTGTAGTATACTTCCCCATGCTGTAGTATACTTCCCCATGCTGTAGTATACTTCCCCATGCTGTAGTATACTTCCCCATGCTGTAGTATACTTCCCCATGCTGTAGTATACTTCCCCATGCTGTAGTATACTTCCCCATGCTGTAGTATACTTCCCCATGCTGTAGTATACTTCCCCTAGGCTGTAGTATACTTCCCCATGCTGTAGTATACTTCCCCACGCTGTAGTATACTTCCCCATGCTGTAGTATACTTCCCCACGCTGTAGTATACTTCCCCATG
>NC_069434.1:18700286-18712786 GCF_026875155.1 Cherax quadricarinatus
CAGAAAGTGAGAACACAATGCCACGTTTGACACTGGAGTACAGTTGAACACGTCGACCCAAACTGACACAGTATCATGTGTCATGAGTCAGTGTCATGTTCGTCACTGTCTGCGTGCTGTGCCACTCACTGTTTCTACAGCAGTCGAGAATTTCACTTCAGGAAGTATTCGACTCTACACCAGTCACTAAAACTACGTCAGCCTCTAACAGTGACATTCAAATCTATACAAGTGCGACTCGACACTCTTTACGTCCTCTTAACTCCTCTAAGTCACGAAAGAAAACAGTTTATATTCTTAAGTAATAACTAGTCTAGTGTTGACAGGAGGAGGAGGAGGAGCAGGGGAAAAGAATTGAAAATAGCGAGAACGAATTAGCGTTCAGATCTAAGCCCTCAGTAACTCTCTCCGTCAAGTAAATGGGTTAATCCCTCCCTCTCCCCCTTCTTCAGACACCCAGGGGAGTTGTGTTCAAGCCCCCCTGGGTTAATCCCTTCCCTCCTGCTCCTCCTCCTCCTTCAGTCACCCAGGACGGGGGAAGGAGGAGTCTTGCATGCAATTTCTCTCCTGTTCAAGATTTATCTACGACATTTATAAATCTGTGTTATAAATTCACAATACATTTTGTCGCAGTCCTGTTTTCTTTAAGGGTAAGATAAACTGGATTGGGAAATTCCACTTACAAATATACATACCGTATATATATATATATATATATATATATATATATATATATATATATATATATATATATATATATATATATATATATATATATATATATCCAAATACTAAGTTTTATCTTATGGCTGATTTATATTTTCCTTAGTTAAGGTTACAGTTTATTTTAAAAAATTTCTAAGTTCTCGGCAGGTTCCTCGTAGCTCACCTGACGAGCGTTTGTCTCACAAGCAAAAGTACCTGGTTAAACCCTGCCCATGTTTACCTTGCAGTAACTAGACATCCAAGAATCAGTTGAGTGTTGTGCGTCTCATCCAGGGAGAGGATCTAAGGGCCTTAACTCAAAATGGGTTATATTGAGTGGCTTTCTCGGCTTAGCCTGGGTTATTACTCCTAGTACAATACAGTAATTCCTGGTGAGAAACATAATTTTGAAGATTCAAGTATATATGTGTAATACACAAAAAAAAATTGTTTCTCCATATGTTATCGATTATTGATGCTTTATAATCCAACTGTCCCGTTGCTGGGTTGGTAGCGCACACAGATCCCACACTGAAGTCCGTGGTTCGATTCCCAGTGCGGATGGACACATTAGTAAGTGTTTCCTTAAGACACCTGGTGTCCCTGTTCACCTAGCATTACAATAGGTTCCTGGGTGTTAGTTGACTGATGTGGGTTGCATCCTGGGGATATAACAAGCGGCTTTCTATATAGTAGTACGTCATTGATGTCAGCCAGACTTGTACATGTACTTGTTGAAATGAAGGTTATTATTAACATTGTTATTATTATAACTCTCTCTCTCTCTCTCTCTCTCTCTCTCTCTCTCTCTCTCTCTCTCTCTCTCTCTCTCTCTCTCTCTCTCTCTCCCTGACTCTCACCCTCCGCCTCTCTCTGCTTCAGGTGAGGACGTACGGTACACCATCACAGGAGGTAACAAGGATGGCTTGTTCACCATCAACCAGAGCACCGGGGTCATCACACTGGCCGCTACCTTGGACTATGAGATTCATCATAAGGTAAGATATTTTTTTCACACCGTCTCAGCTTAGAGGCGATTATTTTATCAAGATTGTTTACACCAGGAGAATGAGGCTACTCTGTCTTAGGTGGGAGCACTAGCAGTGTGTGGTTACACTGTTTTACGTGGGAGTTACGTTGTGGGAGCGCCTGCAGTGTGTGGTTACACTGTTTTATGTGGGAGCTAGGTTGTGGCTATACTGTTGTGGAAGGGAATTACGTTCTTGAGTTTTAGTGAATCATGATTCTCTTACGAGCAAACTGTAGCTGATGGCTAGACCAGCCTGGTTGATCAGGCCAGGTACTGGGAGACCTGTTCTGGATAGACTCCAAGAAGACTCCAGGTAGACTCCAGGTAAACTGCAGGTAGACTCCAGGTAAACTGCATGTAGACTCCAGGTAAACTCCAGATAGAGTCCAAGAAGACTCCAGGTAGACTCCAGGTAAACTCCAGGTAGACTCCAGGTAAACTCCAGGTAGACTCCAGGTAAACTCCAGGTAGACTCCAGGTAAACTCCAAATAGAGTCCAGGAAGACTTAAGGTAGACTCCAGGCAGACTCCAGGTAGACTTCAGGTAAACCCCAGGTAGACTCCAGGTAAACTCCAGATAGAGTCCAAGAAGACTCCAGGTAGACTCCAGGTAGACTCCAAGAAGACTCCAGGTAGAGTCCAGGTAAACTCCAGGTAGACTCCAGGTAAACTCCAGATAGAGTCCAAGAAGACTCCAGGTAGACTCCAAGAAGACTCCAGGTAGACTCCAAGAAGACTCCAGGTAGACTCCAAGTAGACTCCAGGTAGACTCCAAGAAGACTCCAGGTAGACTCCAAGAAGACTCCAGGTAGACTCCAAGAAGACTCCAGGTAGACTTCAAGAAGACTTCAGGTAGACTCCAGGTTAAACCATACCCCCGGCCGGGATTGAACCCGCGGTCATAGAGTCTCAAAACTCCAGCCCGTCGCGTTAGCCACGTTAGCTGGAGTTTTGAGACTCTATGACCGCGGGTTCAATCCCGGCCGGGGGTATGGTTTATTTGCAATCGTGTCATTACGATTTCTTGAGTCATGTAGACTCCAAGTTGTTAGACCAGGTAGTTGTGTGTTGTCAACACGTCTTCCCATTAAAATCGTAGAGGTTATGAATCCATAATCCGATTCGACCTAAGAAAAGGAAAGAGGAAGTTATCTCCGGTTCCTTAGATGAAAGCTCCTTCGCCCTCATCCAGACACCCACTTTGAAAGCTCCTTCGCCCTCATCCAGACACCCACTTTGAAAGCTCCTTCGCCCTCATCCAGACACCCACTTTGAAAGCTCCTTCGCCCTCATCCAGACACCCACTTTGAAAGCTCCTTCGCCCTCATCCAGACACCCACTTTGAAAGCTCCTTCGCCCTCATCCAGACACCCACTTTGAAAACTCCTTCGCCCTCATCAAGACACCCACTTTGAAAGGGGGTAGTGGTGGGATTAACCACAATTTAACCCAGTGGTTAATTAACATTTAATATGATGGTGGGTGAGGGAGAAATTTGATATTAAGCAAATGTTACACTAATTATGATTACTAATGAATAAAAAATCCATTACCTTTTTTAATTAAATTCTCCAATATTCCTGATTTTTTTTTAAGAGAGACGATATCAAAAAGTCATATCTCCCTATTCCTTTCACTTTTTTTGTTTTTTTACGGTAACGAATTTGGGTATTCAGACCCAGTTCAACTTCCCTTTCCGTCGTATATCGAATTTCGTAGAATTTTGTCTATTTCTCGCGGAGGGTTAAACTGCTGTGTAGTGGACGACCACAAACACGAGCTGACAGACAGTGTTCAAACTGTGAGTGAAGTTTTTTCCACTAACACAGGGGATTATTAATGAAGATATGCATTGTTGTTGTTATTATTATTATTATTATTATTATTATTATTATTATTATTATTATTATTATTATTATTATTATTATTATTATTATTATTATTATTATTATTATTATTATCTTAACTATTTTTATTATTATTGTTGTTGTTTTTATTATTATTATTATTATTATTATTATTATTATTATTATTATTATTATTATTATTATTATTATTATTATTATTATTTGTAGTAGTAGTAGTAGTAGTAGTAGTAGTAGTAGGTAGTCGAAGTAGTAGTAGTACATTCATGGGGTTAGCGCCGGGGATACAAGAGGTAATCAGCTTCGAAGACCAGGTTCTCTTCCTCTGTACACAGTACATAAACACTCTTGAGAGAGGTGGAAGAATCTGTGGGATGGATCAGCGTAGAGAGGAAGGTCACGTTGACAGTAGTGGGGTCACGTTGACAGTAGTGGGGTCACGTTGACAGTAGTGGGGTCACGTTGAATGTAGTGGGGTCACGTTGACAGTAGTGGGGTCACGTTGACAGTAGTGGGGTCACGTTGAATGTAGTGGGGTCACGTTGAATGTAGTGGCGTCACGTTAAAAGCAGTATGGGTCGCGTTGAAAGCAGTGGGGTTATGTTGAAAGTAGTGGGGCTTAAGCTGAAAGCAGTGGGGGTCACTTTGAAAGCAGTGGTGGGTCACGTTGAAAGCCGTGGGGTCACGACTTCCAGGAAATCCTGCACATCAGCGCCAGATCCACATTTCACATTTCAACTGAATCTATGACCAGTTGACCGTCAGTGCGACTTTCCAATCCATCTATGTGACCCTTGTCTCCATACACTCATTCATTTATCAGTTCCTTCGTCCATCAAACCACCAGCCTGGCGAAACGTCTTCAAATTGAGATAGATGTTGCACAAGACACTTAGTCCTTTTCCTGTCTGTACTGTGTGCGGTTATCTTAAAAATTCATCCCAGTATCCCTCCATTCATCCCTCTATCCCTCCATTCATCCCTTTATCCCTCCAACCAGTATACCCCCACTCTACTCTTCCTTTTTTTAAATCCCCCCCCCCAAATCAACAACAAAATATCCTAAAATAAAAGTCAGTACCTGTTCAGCCGGGCTGTGGTTCATACGTCGGGTTGCGTACGACCAGCGGGGGCGTTGACCCCCATAACCATCTCGAGGTACACACAAATAACCCGCATATAGTAGAGAGAAGCTTATGACAACGTTTCGAGGTTTGTCAGGAACAAAATAAGTGTTTCCTGACGTGGGTCTTAGTCGTATGATGACCCGCAGCTGGAGCTTCTGGTCATCTGACCGAAGCTTTCCGCTGGCTTACCGGTCCACCCCTTTACAAATATGGAGAGGGAGCAAGTATATAAGCGAAGGAGACACTGACGGGATCACGAGAGGAAGAAGAAGAAGTGGTAAGGGCGGAAGCAGAAGCAGTAGTAGTAATAATAATAGCAGTAGTAGTAGTAATAGTAGTAGTAGAGGTAGCAGAAACTAGGGAGACTAGTTTTAGTGGCACAAAAGATAGAGAGGAGAATGAAGGGAGACAATAGAGTCTAAATTAAAAACTTCCTTATAATACTTTGTGTTAAGTAATTTTCGTCTTGAAATATTTCGTGTTGTCTTGAAGTATTTTGTGTTTTCTTGAGATATTTTTGTTTTCTTCAAATAGTATTTTCTTGAAGTATTTGTATTTTCTTGAAATATTTTGTATTTGCTTGAAATATCTGAATTTTCTTGAAATATTTTGTATTTTCTTAAAATATCTGCATTTTCTTGAAAAATTTTGTATTTTCTTGATGTATCTGTATTTTCTTGAAATATTTTATCTTTTCTTGAAGTACCTGAAGCTCATCTGTACAGTATTTTTTTTTTTTTTTTTTTTTTTTTTTTTTTTTTTTTTTTTTTTTTTTTTTTGTAAGCGAGATTAAAAAAGTTCTTCCGGAACTGAACATTGTTCGGAAAGGCTATCCTCCGGGTATAGCGCTTCCCCCTTGATTATAATAATAATAATAATAATAATGTTCGGAAAGGCTTCACAGCATTTGCTGTTAAATTTTGAGTGTACTCTTTCAGCCCCATTTACGTAAAAATTGGGCTATATAAAGGAGCTTCATGGGTGAGCTGACTGTATTTCCCTTCGTTTAATTAAGCTTGGAGGACGAGGGATATCGTAGAGCTCGGGATGATGGGGGGGGGGACGGAGCTCATTTTTGGTTGCTGTGGAATATAATTGCTTCGTTATTGGTTCATTTAGTTGGGTTAGGGGCAGGTGGAGCTTAAGGGGGTTGGGCTCACAACCCAAAGATCCGGCTTCAATATGGGGCGCGTTAAGGCTCCTTACGCATGCTGTATCTGTTCATCCAGCTTGACTTGTGAGGTCACACAGCTTGACTTGTGAGGTCACACAGTTTGACTTGTGAGGTCACACAGCTTTATCACTAATAAAATGCAAAGATTCATACATAAGAACATCAAACATAAACAACTGCAACAAAATTAAAAGGAAACAACTCGCAAGAACAAACACAAAACACATATAAAAACACCAAGCTAAAATAAAAAGAAAATATTACATTTTCACCCTTAAAACAATCTTCTAAAATATCCCCGAAGTCCCTACAGTCACCTCTGTAATTATAAAAGCAACAACTTCAGCTAAAAGTTGAAAATAAAAGGACAAGGGATTTAAAAATTTGCTTCACAGCAAGCTGCGCCCCACAAATAATTCAGAAAAAGACACGACAGACTTGCAAACAGATGGCTATGTGTGACTTACATTTGCCCGACCACCAGCCTGCAGATAACAGGCGACGCTTATTTCTGAATGACGGTAAGACACACACGTTCTATCGAACAGGAGAAAGTCAGGAAGACTTGCTGCTGTCTGTAGGTCCCACCAGACCAGCCGCTTTCCAGGAATAAATCTACATATGGAGTCCATGACGCTACTGTGGAACAGACGTCTAGTACACAGGCAGCTAGTATGAACAACATTCACCTCAGCCTCGCCTCTGTATATGCATTTCCCGGAATCCTGACAAGGAACAGGCAACAACAGGACTTCGACACCGCCCAGGCAACATCAGGACTCTGACATAGCCAAGGCAACAACAGAACTACGACATCACCCAGGCAACATCAGGACTCTGACATAGCCAAAGCAACAACAGAACTACGACATCACCCAGGCAACATCAGGACTCTGACATAGCCAAGGCAACAACAGAACTACGACATCACCCAGGCAACATCAGGACTCTGACATAGCCCAGGAAACAACACGTCTTTGTGCCAGTTCTGGGCACAGACTAGACTTTTCGATCTTCTGGACCAATAATACCTCATTTCAGTAATACCTCAGTCCAGGGCCAAGAGAATGTACACACTTTAGTCCGAGTAGACAGTGCACTGGGATCCACTTAATCCGGCTGTCAGGGCGAGAAACAGCGAGGATCGTGAGGAGCTCAGCAATGGACTCAGGTGATTCGCTTAGTAATGTGGTAGCTATCACGGTACCAGGCCAGCAACGTCTCGCTCTTTGACCCCTCTCCCACCCACCTTCAACACCATCCCCACCTGCAACACCATCCCCACCTGCAACACCATCCCCACCTGCAACACCATCCCCACCTGCAACACCATCCCCACCTGCAATACCATCCCCACCTGCAACACCACCTCCACCCACCTGCTACCCTTAATCCCCTACCTACAAACTCCCATTACCCTCCACACACCTCTTCCTAACGCATATTTTTATTATTTATATTGTCATAATTATCCCGGAGAATCACTAAACTCACAGAGATCATTCAACTCCCACAGAGAAAGTGAGGTAACGAACCACTTGTTTCCCTCCCCCCCCCCTCAAGGGTTCCACCACGAAGGATAAAACTCTTCCTGCCTGCCCAATAAGCAGGTTTCTGCAGAATAAATTTACAGGACAAGCTGCTCCTGCCTCTCGTCTCTTCCAGAGTCTCTGCTCACAACGTCCCGTCAAAGGCTCTTTCCTTGAAGTTCTTAATTGCTTTTTAGTAATACAACAGCGTCCCTCTGGTGGTTGGGGCTTCAGACTTGCCCTCAAAAGCTTGATGAAGCTTTAGCAGGGGTCAGCTCAAGCTGACAGCTTTATGGCCAGATACTATTTATTTTCTCGCATAGAGGATTCAAAATATTGTTTATATATATACATACACATTATATATATATATATATATATATATATATATAATATATATATAATATATATATATATATATATATATATATATATATATATTTATACAGAGGGAGACGTAGTAATTTCCTATAGGCAGGCTGGAACTCTTTCCTCCTCCCTCACAGCCACAACAATGTCTTACAAAGGTGTTCAGACCCACCGCTGCTACCAGCCAGACTCCGTAATAACATTAAAGCGATGTAAAGCTACCGGTTTATGGGATTTGATTCCCCGCGGATCGAACTTTTGTCTGCTAATGGGATTACGACCCTACGATAATCAGATCATGAAATGCAGGTTCTGAATCCCTTCAGTACTGGATTAAAAGATCTTAGTAATTCACCGGTAATTGAATACTGTGGTAACTGAGTTCAGATTTTATTATTATTATTATTATTATTATTATTATTATTATTGTTATTATTATTATATTCACGGGGAAACGCTAAACACATAGTGTGCATTCGGTACCTGAGGAAGGTGAGATAATCTGATTTGATCCAAGGAAGAGGAGGGGGTTGATCCAGCTTCTTGAAACAAAAGCGCTTCTCTAGCACTGCCATTACTGTTGACTCTAAATTTCTATGGCCTCGTGGCTAGAAGGCAAAGAGAAAGAGAGCATACGGAGTGTCGAGCCTGTACCACCCCTTGTGGTGCATGACCTCCACAGGAATTTAAAGCTTGAACGAATGCAGAAAAACAAAAGAAGGGTTTTACCTGCAGTTGAACCCTCCTCCTCCTCCTCCTCCTCCTCCTCCTCTTCCCCCTCCTCTTCCTCCTCCTCCCCCTCCTCCCCCTCCTCTTCGTCCTCCTCCTCCTCCTCCTCCTCCGTGGGATTATAGGCTGTAATACAGCAAACATAATTTGTCTGCAAATATCGACATCTCCCTCACACGCCAAGAACTTCAGCCGGGAAACTGATATTAAATTCCTGAGCAGAGCTCGAAAAACAGTTTTTCAATTTATGTATCACAGATTTTTAATCTGAAGGTGTTGTGTTTTTGTTGAACATTTACTGCAGTATTAATAATCCCCCCCCTCTCGTCATTATATATTAATACCACCATCCTAATATATTAATACCACCCTCCTTATACATTAATACCACCATCCTAATATATTAATACCACCCTCCTAATATATTAATACCACCCTTCTAATATATTAATACCACCCTCCTAATATATTAATACCACCCTTCTAATATATTAATACCACCCTCCTAATATATTAATACCACCCTTCTAATATATTAATACCACCCCCCTAATATATTAATACCACCCCCCTAATATATTAATACCACCCTTCTAATATATTAATACCACCCCCTAATATATTAATACCACCCTTCTAATATATTAATACCACCCCCCTAATATATTAATACCACTCTCCTTATATATTAATACCACCCTCCTCATATAATAATACCACCCTCCTCGTATATTAATACCACTCTCCTTGTTATGTATTTATTCCTGTTGTCACTGTCATTTTAATCCCCCCGTCACTGCACAATACCTCGGTCACTGTCATGTTACTTAGCCAACACTGACGTATACATCCCTGCCTCTCTACTCTACTCCCACTGGTGGCCTGGTGGTTAACGCTCTCGCTTCACACGGTGAGGGCCTGGGTTCGATTCCCAGCCAGAGTAGAAACATTGGACGTGTTTCTTTCCACCTGTTGTCTATGTTCCCCATCAGTAAAATGGGGTGCCTGGGTGTTAGTCGACTGGTGTGGGTCGCATCCTGGGACAATGACCTAAGGAGGCCTGGTCACAGACCGGGCCGCGGGGGCGTTGACCCCCGGAACTCTCTCCAGATAAACACTTGCTCTTCACTCAATTCCCTTCTTTCCCTGCTCCCTTTGTCTCTATTCTCTTTAAGTCTGACTTTTTTATTGTTTATTCTCGACATGCTGTATGTAAACGAGAATGACCAGCCGTTCTAACAAGCCAGTGGTCGGTGTGTATGTGTACGTGTGTGTACGTGCGCGTGTGTGTGCACGTGTGCTCCTGTCGTGTAGGTATGCTAATCCCGTGCCGTTCATACCGTGTTTATGGGTCGACTATTATCTCCTGCATGAGAATTTGCTTCTGATTTCCGCGTGTGTGCGTAATTTTGGCACATTACATATTCTGCGTGCGTGTTCTGAGTGCGTGTGCTGTGTACCGTGTGTTTGTTCTGAGTGCGTGTATTGTGTTTGTTCTGAGTGTCTTGTGTACTGTGTATGTGGTAAGAACGTGTTCAGAGTTCGAGTTCTGTGTACTGTGTGCGTGTTCTGAATGCGTGTACTGAGTACGTCCCATTTTCGAGAGCCTCGCCTAAATCCCCTCTCAACGGCGTGCGATGCCCAAAATACTGGGCAAGATAATGGCAGAATATCTGCACGCCTCTCCCGTTGGGGTGTGGTATGGCCTGACGTGAGTTTTTGGTGGGCCATGTTGTTGCTTATGGTGGGTTGTGAGCGTGGATTGAGTCAGGCTCTGGGAGGTCAATGCATGCTTCCAACTCTCTCTCTCTCTCTCTCTCTCTCTCTCTCTCTCTCTCTCTCTCTCTCTCTCTCTCTCTCTCTCTCTCTCTCTCTCTCTCTCTCTCTCTCTCTCTCTCTCTGTACGTATCAAGTTTCTTAATCTTTTCCTGCAAAATTCGACTGAGACTCACGTTACCAACTCCATTGAAGTGAAAACCATCAGCCAGGAAAATTATTCTACAACTGGTATTTTTTTTTCTCTCTCCATTAATGAAAACCAAATAATCATACATTACACATTGAGCTTGAATTATACATAGACCTTGAATGATACTGTGCAATTATTGGTGGTAATATACGACAATAGTTGCGTAAATGAACACATATGCAACTTAATGAGGTATTAAAGACACGCTTCGCCCACTAGGGGTTTCGTCAAGCCAGTAGTAGTAGTAGTAGTAGTAGTGGTAGTGATAGCAGTAGTAGTAGTAGTAGTAGTAGTAGTAGTAGTAGTAGTAGTAGTAGTAGTAGTAGTAGTAGTAGTAGTAGTAGTAGTAGTAGTAGTAGTAATAAGGGCTGCATCGATGCACTTGCACCTCCGTATATCTGGTTCTGTTATAACATATGGTCACCCTTCCATCCTTTGAGGTGGTCAGTGGTGTTCCTGCGATGTACTGCGAGTTTGGTTCAGGATGCTGCATGCCAGTGTTATCCAGGATGTCGCTTCTCCTACTGTGAATGTGTTCACTCACACGTATTTCGCGGGAGTCGAGACGTTTCTCCAATATATATATATATATATATATATAATATATATATATATATATATATATATATATATATATATATATATATATATATATATATTATATATATATATATATATATATATATATATATATATATATATATATATATATATATATATATATATATAATTATTAACACATCCGCCTTTTCACACCAAGGCAGGGTGGCCCGAAAAAGAAGAAACACTTTCATCATCA
Organism: Cherax quadricarinatus; assembly: GCF_026875155.1. Lineage (NCBI taxonomy): Eukaryota > Metazoa > Arthropoda > Malacostraca > Decapoda > Parastacidae > Cherax > Cherax quadricarinatus. The sequence goes on from NC_069434.1 coordinate 18,711,583, forward strand.
TTCACTCCATCATTGTCTTACTATAGGCGCGCTTACACTACAGTTGAAAAAACTGCAACATCAAGACCCCTTCCTGAGAGTGCAGACACTGTACTTCCTACCTCCAGGACTCAGGTTCGGCTTGTCGGTTTCCTTGAATCCCTTCATAAATGTTATTTTGCTCACACTCCAACACACGTCAAGTCATAAAAACCATTTCTCTCCATTCGCTCCTATCTAACATGCTCACGCATGCTTGTTGGAAGTCCAAGCCCCTCGCACACCAAACCTCCTTTACCCCCTCTCTCCAACCATTCCTACGCCGACCCCTATTCCTCCTTCCTTCCACTACAGATTTATATGTTCCCCATGTCATTCTGTTTTGTTACATTCTCTCTAAATGTCTGAACAACTTCAGCAACCATTCCTCAGCCCTCTGGATAATACCCCGCACCTCCTCCACAGTTTAGAATAAAAACATACGCATCAGTGTTTTTTTCACGTGTCTTATTTATGATTAAATTCAAAATTCATGAAAAAATTCCTCTGTATAGTACGATTTTTTTCATAAATGCTTCTCAAATATTGAATAGAGCGTACAATGGGGGTCTTTCCACGCTATACTCAATTTTGAGAGTACCTTTTCAATCGTATTCACCCGAAAAAATAATCTCACTCCTTTTAGAGAAGCTTCATAGAGAACTTAATGTACACCCTTCAATTTACATGCTAAGAGGCTGTTCTTACCTCAGCTGATATCAAAGCCCAGGAAGGGAAGTTAGATACAGGAGGGAAGGGAAGGGTGGCCTGAATATTCCCGTGAAGGAAGAGTAATTTTGCAGATTAGAAAAGCGTGCTGGGATGTAAGGACATGTTGTCTAATGAATAAGGTCGATTACCAACAGCCTGGTCAATCAAAGACTGAGCGGCAGATGGCAAAGTTACAAACAATGTGGAAAAAGGCGGAGGATACGAGATTAAACAGACGAAGAGAAATGAAACAGACGATAAGAAATATGGTAGACTATGATCATATATAATGTGAGAGACGATGCAAAACTAGATAAACGGACACACGTAGAGTTAGTATATTCATTGAAGCAACGTTTCGCTCACGAAGGAGGTTTGTCAAGTCCTCTGTTTTACGTAGACTTGCAGTCTTCTCTACCTGTCCCTTATACTGCTATGTACTCCAGAGTGCAACGGGAAACATCCATGTACTTCC
>NC_069434.1:18717786-18727786 GCF_026875155.1 Cherax quadricarinatus
CCCCACAGCACAGGCTGGTGGTGGCTGCCGAGGGAGGTGGCGAAGTGGTCCACACATTGGTGAAGGTGTTGGTAGCTGATGTCAACGACAACTCTCCTTATTTCCTACGACCCAACCCACAGGTCACAGTCATCGAGGAGGATGATCGCGACTTACCGCTGGTTATCGCGAAGGTTGGTGCTGATGTGGCCAGCGTGTTTCTTTGTGCATGAGAACGCACAATCGCACCCGCGAATGCGTGTGCGTGTGTATGCTCCTTTGGAGGTATACTGCTTAAGAAAATGCACATATCTCTGATGATAAAAGCCTCTTGCCGAATAATGTCTAATGCTCTTCACCAGACCTAAACTAATGCATGCCATTTGGACTGACTGTTCGCCAGTTACATCTCTACTATGTAAATCCCCCTCATCTGCACCTTATCTAGTTATCATATCTCTGATATACCTAATCCATCTGAATTTAAGTGTATATAACTGTAAATTGGTTATGCATCCATTTACAGCTCATTTACATCTTAGTCAAATGTAAATTTTGGAAAATGTCATGGGACATAAAAGCACTTCTGTAAATCTTTGGAAAGATCTGGTATGTAGAAATGTTGGCCAGTAAATCGTTTACATATATTTTAGCAATATACCTAACAATGCTGACTTCCTTTTCTCTTCTCTTCCTTCATGTTTCTTACTACTTTTTTATTTTTCTTTACATTATCATATTATCGGTGGTATACAATACCGACAGTTTGATAAATAAGACACCTGGGTATCTTTTTTTGCTCAAGCTTTTCGCCTGCACAACGAGAATCTTCAGTTGAATAGAGGCAAATCCAACACAGGAAGCAGGAGAAGTTTGACGTGATCAGTCCGTCACTCTCAGTAGATGATGAGTCCCATAATCATGCGGCCGGACCCGCGCTCGAAGGAAAGAGGCTGCTGCGCAGGAGAATCGTTTCGGTAGTAACGGTACCCAAGGGCGTCACATGTGTCTGATTTAACACCCATACAGGTTGAGGCTCGGGACGAGGATGAGCTTGACACAGAAGGGCTCGCTTATAGCCTACAGGGAGACGGCGTTGATGGGTACGCCACTAATGACGCCTTCTTCGCAATCAATTCCCGTAATGGGGAGCTGATTCAGCTCAGGGTAAGTGAGGCATATGTCTGCCAAATGATTTTCATATAGCACTTTCTGTTTACACTTTCCCTCCAATATTTAATTTGAGTCTTGATCCAAACCTCAATTTTCTCAAAGAATATTAATATTAATCACTTGGGAATGTATGTTTTTTTTAATCAACCCCAAATTTTGAGAGATTTTAGTAGAGTTTAATATTACTCTTGGACAGAATAGGTTTATATTTGCTCATTTTTTTTTTTTTATATAGGGGGGTGAGAAGGGGGGGCATTGAACTTTCGGTTATGTAAACTATTGACTACGAAAAATAATAGTCAAAGGATTACGAAGACATTTAATAGGTCCAGGAACTTGATTCCAACATTTTGAAAGCCTAACAATGCACAACAATAATGAAACAAATAAAAATAAAATGTGATTTCAAATATGACAAAAAATACCAGTGAAAATAGAAAATGAAACCTGAGCGCTTTCATGTGCTTACACACATCTTCAGAGGACTAGGAAGAAAATATGTGTGTAAGCACGTGAAAACAGTCAAAATTTATTTTCTATTTTCACCCTGGTATCTTTTTTCCGTACAACAATAAACTTATTTACAAGAGTAATGAATGAAATTACCGTAGTAATAATAACTTGATTTAACAATTAATAAATTTAGTCACTTTAACTTTCCTGTAGCACTAACAGCTTGGATGATTGCAGCCAGATTCACTACATCTCTCTGATCCCATACGATGCTCTGGGTTGTTTCAAATCAAAATCATGAGTAAACATGTTTCTCGAGTTATCATTTAGATTTTAGACATTGATAGTCTATAGAAAAATGTTCCTTAAAACCTTCTAATTCGTAACATGGAAAGACTTTTAAATAAATTAAGTATTATTTAAAACATTTTCCAAAACGTTTTTCCTACTTTTCCATTGACTTTTTTGGAGGGCAAAGGGGAGGGGGGAGGGGTTACAGTCACTCAAAATTAACATATACTTTTCTTAGGATACCATCATATAAAGATATGTAACCCTCAAGTAGGCTTAAAAAAATAATATAACTCAAAATTATACTTTTTTTATAGTTTATTAGCTTTTTTGGTCAATATTTCACAAACATATGCTATACTGCAAATATTTTTTTTGTATCTGCTTTATTTTCTCCATTATGCTTCATTCTTCTTGTTTTCCATATGGATTTCGAGTCAATATCCTCTATGTACGTTTTTCACGGGATGGACGGGATGTAGACAGGAAGTAGGAGGAGATTAGGAGCAAAATGAGATTACGGAGAAGGAACTAAGAGAGAAGGAAATATATAGAGGTAGAAAGTAGAGAAAAATTAGAAATGTAGATTACGTATTTGATTTTGATGGGAGGGAGAGACGAGCCCGAGAACACCCCCATAAGAATTAGACAGAAGAAAGATAAATATATATCACTATAAATAAAAAATTCTGTACCTCATAATTCATTTATCGAGTAATCTGCGTTGTTAAGAGCGATAATGCACACCTTGATCGATCAATACACTGAACTCGGGACTATTAATCTCTCCTCTATTGTTGTGGTTTCCAGGCGCTGGATCGTGATCCACCGAATGGCAAGGGTGTCTGGAAGGTGAGGGTTCAGGTAATGGACGGGCAAGCTCCCTGGACGCGTCTGAGGAGAAGCACTGGTCAACACGTCTCCTCTAACTCCCTCGCCAGACACCCCAGTGCAGTAGCTACAAAGCCAGCAGAAGCACCAGGAGAAACAGCAGAAGCAACACCAGCACCACTACCAGAACCAGCAGAAGTAGTAGCAGTAGTAGAATCACCAGCTGCAGAAGCACCAGTAACAGCAACAGCACCAGCAGCATCAGAAGAAGAACGAGGATTACTTCTAGGGTATACAGCCACAGATTCACGTACTCTACCTAGAGACAAGAGAGATATCAGCCAAAACAAACGAAAACATACGGAAACGGAAACTAAAATCCCGTACGGGAAAGAAGGCAGTCATGACCTTAGTACACAAAGAACTGTCTGGTCCAGAGCCTATCTCAATCAGAGAGACAATGAAATGTTCAGAAATCAATACCACACTCCTTACCACGACGATAAACTAGTATCGCGGAATTCCCAGACCAGGAAAAGAAGTGTCAGAACGGACGATGATGATAAATTACGAACCAATAGGCCACCGGGGACGGTGTCCGTGATTCTGTCTGAGCAAAGCCGTAAATCACAAGCAATGGACTCTGGCAGCCACAAAGACAGGCCGTTGAGGATTAAGGAACACCCCAAAGATGACCTCTACGGCCTTTCTTGGTCATATAACAAACGTGAACGACAACTTTTAAGACAGATACGGGATGAGTTTCCGCCCTCCAGGTTTTATAGAGCACCGGAAGACGGTAACCAACACACGCGACGAGGGAAAAAATCTCGGGGAAAAGATTGGTTTCCTGTTGGATATCTGTCCACATCTGATGTCAAAGGCAAGTACAGAGGCCGGCCGAGTGTTCACTTCAAGCCCTGGTTGTCTGGACGCTCGTCGGCCAAAGTCAAAAGGTGGAGTCGGAGATTCTTGCATCCTCATTTAGGACATAAAAAAGAAAATTATTTCAGACGATCGTTGGATATCCTGCGAATCAAAGAAATTTCCAGTATTCTGCCGATCGTTACTGAGATAAATAGGACACAAGTTTCCGAATTTGTATATAAACATTTTTTAGATTTCCAAAACAGATCGTTGGGATATATGGATACCAAGAATATTGCTTCAGGTACGAAACTAATTCAGAAGTTAACTGAGTTGGTTAAAGACACAAAGGAAAATACTTTATTTATACCAAAAAATGTAGGCATTTCGATCACTCACAGAGACCCGTTTTCTATATTTTATGAAAAGAATACCTATGACTCACATTCTATACACTCTCAGGAATCCACGGAGAATCTCTACGAGGTAATTACAGAATTTCAAAATCCCTCTGAAGTGCCATCAACAACATCAGAGACAACAATGAGACCATCCTCAGCGGGTCATAAAGTTTCACCCAGACTAGAGGCAACCGATGGAAAAAATGATGAGGGTCACACTGAAACCAGCCAGGTAGACACTCCTTTCTGGTCAGTGGGAAACCCTAGTGAGAACTTCAGAGGCGTCAGCGCACCAAGAAGGAATATGCATTCCAGCCCCAACACTTCCAGAAGACGAAACATAGCCTCTTCCAGCTCTTGGTTCTCCCGAGGAGGCAAAAGCGAGGATTCGTGGGCGAGGTCCACCTCTTCGAAGACAATGTATACCCTAAGGAGAAAAAGGAACACGGGTTCTACCTTTTACGTCAATGACGAGTTCGGTAGAAACCTCGTCGATGACGAGGATGATGGATTCTGTGAGAACCTTGATCAGTACGAGAGAAACCTGCAGACGAAGGAAATGACAGATCCAGCCAACACCGAAAGGACGTGGGTTGACGGGAAGAATGGCGGACAGGTGCATACAATAGAGACGGTGGTGACTGTGGTGGTGAAGGACATCAACGACAACGCTCCTACCTTCCCCAACTCCACCATGTTTGGTGAGGTGCAAGAAAATGGTCCCATAGGTGAGTACCTGTGTTTGTGACTTTGCTGTCTTCAAGACACTAACATAGTCTGCTGTCTTGAAGACACTAACACACTCTGGTGTCTTGAAGACACTAACACACTCTGCTCTTCTGAGAACCTAAATTTCTATTCAAAAATAAAACAATTCTCTTATATTTAAAACATTTCTAAAACATCTAAATTAAAATTAAGTTAGTCGTTTTTGCTTCATGTCAAATACACACCAATAAACGCCGTATATATTGTTTATATATATATATATTATATATATATATATATATATATATATATATATATATATATATACATACATATATTATTAACACACTGGCCGATTCCCACCAAGGCAGGGTGGCCCGAAAAAGAAAAACCTTCACCATCATTCACGCCATCACTGTCTTGCCAGAAGGGTGCTTTACACTACAGTTTTTAAACTGCAACATTAACACCCCTCCTTCAGAGTGCATGCACTGTACTTCCCATCTCCAGGACTCAAGTCCGGCCTGCCGGTTTCCCTGAATCCCTTCATAAATGTTACTTTGCTCACACTCCAACAGCACGTCAAGTATTAAAAACCATTTGTCTCCATTCACTCCTATCAAACACGCTCACGCATGCCCGCTGTAAGTCCAAGCACACAAAACCTCCTTTACCCCCTCCCTCCAACCTTTCCTAGGCCGACCCCTACCCCGCCTTCCTTCCACTACAGACTGATACACTCTTGAAGTCATTCTGTTACGCTCCATTCTCTCTACATGTCCGAACCACCTCAACAACCCTTCCTCAGCCCTCTGGACAACAGTTTTGGTAATCCCGCACCTCCTCCTAACTTCCAAACTACGAATTCTCTGCATTATATTCACACCACACATTGCCCTCAGACATGACATCTCCACTGCCTCCAGCCTTCTCCTCGCTGCAACATTCATCACCCATGCTTCACACCCATATAAGAGCGTTGGTAAAACTATACTCTCATACATTCCCCTCTTTGCCTCCAAGGACAAAGTTCTTTGTCTCCACAGACTCCTAAGTGCACCACTCACCCTTTTCCCCTCAATAATTCTATGATTCACCTCATCTTTCATAGAACCATCCGCTGACACGTCCACTCCCAAATATCTGAATACATTCACCTCCTCCATACTCTCTCCCTCCAATCTGATATCCAATCTTTCATCACCTAATCTTTTTATCCTCATAACCTTACTCTTTCCTGTATTCACTTTTAATTTTCTTCTTTTACATACCCTACCAAATTCATCCACCAACCTCTGCAACTTCTCTTCAGAATCTCCCAAGAGCACAGTGTCATCAGCAAAGAGCAACTGTGACAACTCCCACTTTGTGTGTGATTCTTTATCTTTTAACTCCACGCCTCTTGCCAAGACCCTCGCATTTACTTCTTTTACAACCCCATCTATAAATATATTAAACAACCACGGTGACATCACACATCCTTGTCTAAGGCCTACTTTTACTGGAAAATAATCTCCCTCTTTCCTACATACTCTAACTTGAGCCTTACTATCCTCGTAAAAACTCTTCACTGCTTTCAGTAACCTACCTCCTATACCATACACCTGCAACATCTGCCTCATTGGCCCCCTATCCACCCTGTCATACGCCTTTTCCAAATCCATAAATGCCACAAAAGCCTCTTTAGCCTTATCTAAATACTGTTCACTTATATGTTTCACTGTAAACACCTGGTCCACACACCCCCTACCTTTCCTAAAGCCTCCTTGTTCATCTGCTATCCTATTCTACGTCTTACTCTTATTCTACGTCTTACTCTCTTTTGTCCCCTTTGCCTTTATACAATGGAACTATGCATGCTCTCTGCCAATCCCTAGGTACCTTACCCTCTTCCATACATTTATTAAATAATTGCACCAACCACTCCAAAACTAAATCCCCACCTGCTTTTAACATTTCTATCTTTATCCCATGAATCCCGGCTGCCTTACCCCCTTTCATTTTACCTACTGCCTCACGAACTTCCCCCAAACTCACAACTGGCTTTTCCCTCACTCCTACAAGATGTTATTCCTCCTTGCCCTATACACGAAATCACAGCTTCCCTATCTTCATCAACATTTAACAATTCCTCAAAATATTCCTCCATCTTCCCAATACCTCTAAACTCTCTATTTAATAACTCTCCTCTTCTATTTTTAACTGATAAATCCATTTGTTCTCTAGGCTTCCTTAACTTGTTAATCTCACTCCAAAACTTTTTCTTATTTTCAACAAAATTTGTTGATAACATCTCACCCACTCTCTCATTTGCTCACTTTTTACATTGCTTCACCACTCTCTTAACCTCTCTCTTTTCTCCATATATTCTTCCCTCCTTGCATCACTTCTACTTTGTAAAAACTTCTCATATGCTAACTTTTTCTCCCTTACTACTCTCTTTACATCATTCCACCAATAGCTCCTCTTCCCTCCCACACCCACTTTCCTGTAACCACAAACTTCTGCTGAACACTCTAACACTATATTTTTAAACCTACCCCATACCTCTTCGACCCCATTGCCTATGCTCTCATTAGCCCATCTATCCTCCAATAGCTGTTTATATCTTACCCTAACTGCCTCCTCTTTTAGTTTATAAACCTTCACCTCTCTCTTCCCTGATGCTTCTATTTTCCTTGTATCCCATCTACCTTTTACTCTCAGTGTTGCTACAACTAAAAAGTGATCTGATATATGTGGCCCCTCTATAAACATGTACATCCTGAAGTCTACTCAACAGTCTTTTATCTACCAATACATAGTCCAACAAACTACTGTCATTTCGCCCTACATCATATCTTGTATACTTATTTATCCTCTTTTTCTTAAAATATGTATTACCTATAACTAAACCCCTTTCTATACAAAGTTCAATCAAAGGGCTCCCATTATCATTTACACCTGGCACCCCAAACATACCTACCACACCCTCTCTAAAAGTTTCTCCCACTTTAGCATTCAGGTCCCCTACCACAATTACTTTCTCACTTGGTTCAAAGGTTCTTATACATTCACTTAACATCTCCCAAAATCTCTCTCTCTCCTCTACATTCCTCTCTTCTCCAGGTGCATACACGCTTATTATGACCCACTTTTCGCATCCAACCTTTACTTTAATCCACATAATCCTTGAATTTACTCATTCATATTCTCTTTTCCCCCTTCATAATATCCTTAACATTATTGCTACCCCTTCCTTTGGCTCAAAACTATCTCAGATACCCCGATTATCCCATTTATTTCCCCCCACCGAAACATCCCCTACCCCCTCAGCTTTGTTTGTTAGGGCCGGGAAAACATCCAACTTCTTTTCATTCATAACATCGCATCATCTGTTTCTTGTCATCCCCCTTCCACACACATTCAAGCAATCCCAGTTTTTAAAGATTTTCTTTTCTCCTTTTTTAGTTAAATCTAACTGGAGAAGGGGTTACTACCCCAAATCGCTCCCGGATTTTAGTAGCTCATACGGACACCCTGGCTTCGGAGGAAAGATTCTTTTCATTCCCATGGACAATAGAAGAAATAAAGAAAACAGAGCTATTTAAAAAAAGGAAAAAACCTTAGATGTATGTATATATATCTGCATGTGCTGTCTAGTGAACGATGTGACCAAAGTTATCAGTTGGATAAACTGCAGACATCCTGTTATCTAGCGTATTTTAAAGACAGAAAAAGACACAGCAATCTATCCTTACACGCAAAACAGTTACAGGTTTCTGTTTCACAGTCATCTGGCAGCGGACCGGTGTACTTCCTGGGTGTGTTGCAGCTACAACCTACTACCTAAATATTTATAATATATATATAATTATTTTATATATATATATTATATTACTTATATATAGTATATTATACTTATATTTTTATTTACTATTATATATATATATCGTTTAAATATAATCTAAATCGATTTTTTTTATAATATAGCGAAGTATGTGTAATTCAAAAGGTTCGAAATTACTTTGAGAATGTAATTAATTAGGCTGTGAAATACTGTGGTTTATCCGAGTTGGATTATGTGTCAAGTTCAGTGTCAAGTATCAAGGTTCGTCAACATTAGTGTGTCAAGTGCCACTTTTTGGAGTTAACTCACTGCCACTCTTCTGTTATTGGAGTGTGATGTGTCTGTAGTGCTGGTGTATCTGTGAGTGATTGTGTTATCTATGAGTGTGGTAGTTATCTGTGAGTGCTGTGTATTATTTATAAGAGCTGGTTATCTGGTGAGTAGTGGTGTTATCTGTGAGTGCTGGTATTATTTAAAGAGCTGGTGTTATCTGTGAGTGCTGTCTATCTGTGAGTGCTGGTGTTATCTGTGAGTGCTGGTATTATTATAAGAGCTGGTGTTATCTGTGCAGTGATGGTGTTATCTGTGAGTGCTGTATTATTTATAAGAGTGCGTGTTATCTGTGAGTGCTGTGCTATCTGTGAGTGTGGTGTTATCTGTGAGTGCTGGTATTATTTAAGAGCTGGTGTTATCTGTGATGATGGTGTTATCTGTGAGTGTGGTATTATTTATAAGAGCTGGTTGTTATCTGTGAGTGCTGGTGCTATCTGTGAGTGCTGGTGTTATCTGTGAGTGCTGGTATTATTTATAAGAGCTGGTGTTATCTGTGAGTGATGATGTTATCTGTGAGTGCTGGTGTTATCTGTGAGTGCTGGTATTATTTATAAGAGCTGGTGTTATCTGTGAGTGATGGTGTTATCTGTGAGTGCCGGTGCTATCCGTGAGTGCTGGTGTTATCTGTGAGTGCTGGTGTTTTCTGTGAGTGCTGGTATTATTTATAAGGACTGGTGTTATCTGTGAGTGATGGTGTTTATCTGATGAGTGCTGGTGCTATCTGTGAGTGCTGGTGTTATCTGTGAGAGCTGGTATTATCTGTGAGTGCTGGTGTTATCTGTGAGTGCTGGTGTTATCTGTGAGTACTGATGTTATCTGTGAGTGCTGGTGTTATCTGTGAGTGCTCATCTTATCTTTGAGTGCTGGTGTTATCTGTGAGTGCTGGTGTTATCTGGGATGCTGGTGCTATGTATGAGTGCCGGTGTTATCTACGGGTGCTGCTGTCATGCACGTAATGGCCTGACCACTCTGGGTAGGTTTCAAGGGAGGGATTAATCACAAAGTGACGTGTCTCTTGTCGCCTTCACTATAATACATTAATTTAGTCCAATACAGGCTGAGACGAGAGGAGCTAAGGGTAAGGGAGAGGAGTGAAGGGTCTTTGAAGGGGAGGTGAAAGGAGTTAGGATTCCGA
>NC_069434.1:18732786-18757786 GCF_026875155.1 Cherax quadricarinatus
TGTAGCAGCCGTGGACGCTAACTTCTGTAGCAGCTGTGGACGCTAACCTCTGTAGCAGCCGTGGACGCTAACCTCTGTAGCAGCTGTGAACGCTAACCTATGTAGCAGCCGTGGACGCTAACCTCTGTAGCAGCCGTGGACGCTAACTTCTGTAGCAGCTGTGGACGCTAACCTCTGTAGCAGCCGTGGACGCTAACTTCTGTAGCAGCCGTGGACGCTAACCTCTGTAGCAGCTGTGGACGCTCACCTCTGTAGCAGCTGTGGACGCTAACCTCTGTAGCAGCCGTGGACGCTAACTTCTGTAGCAGCTGTGGACGCTAACCTCTGTAGCAGCCGTGGACGCTAACCTCTGTAGCAGCTGTGAACGCTAACCTATGTAGCAGCCGTGGACACAAACTCTGTAGCCGTGGACACAAACTCTGTAGCCGTGGACACAAACTCTGTAGCCGTGGACGCAAACTCTGTAGCCGTGGACGCAAACTCTGTAGCCGTGGACACAAACTCTGTAGCCGTGGACACAAACTCTGTAGCCGTGGACACAAACTCTGTAGTAGCCGTGGACACAAACTCTGTAGCCGTGGACGCAAACTCTGTAGTCGTGGACACAAACTCTGTAGCCGTGGACACAAACTCTGTAGCCGTGGACACAAACTCTGTAGTAGCCGTGGACACAAACTCTGTAGCCGTGGGCACAAACTCTGTAGCCGTGGACACAAACTCTATAGTAGCCGTGGACACAAACTCTGTAGCCGTGGACACAAACTCTGTAGTAGCCGTGGACACAAACTCTGTAGTAGCCGTGGACACAAACTCTGTAGCCGTGGACACAAACTCTGTAGTAGCCGTGGACACAAACTCTGTAGTAGCCGTGGACACAAACTCTGTAGCCGTGGACGCAAACTCTGTAGTCGTGGACACAAACTCTGTAGTAGCCGTGGACACAAACTCTGTAGCCGTGGACGCAAACTCTGTAGTCGTGGACACAAACTCTGTAGCCGTGGACACAAACTCTGTAGCCGTGGACACAAACTCTGTAGTAGCCGTGGACACAAACTCTGTAGCCGTGGGCACAAACTCTGTAGCCGTGGACGCAAACTCTGTAGCCGTGGACACAAACTCTGTAGCCGTGGACACAAACTCTGTAGCCGTGGACACAAACTCTGTAGTAGCCGTGGACACAAACTCTGTAGTAGCCGTGGACACAAACTCTGTAGCCGTGGACGCAAACTCTGTAGTCGTGGACACAAACTCTGTAGCCGTGGACACAAACTCTGTAGCCGTGGACACAAACTCTGTAGTAGCCGTGGACACAAACTCTGTAGCCGTGGGCACCAACTCTGTAGCCGTGGACACAAACTCTATAGTAGCCGTGGACACAAACTCTGTAGCCGTGGACACAAACTCTGTAGTAGCCGTGGACACAAACTCTGTAGTAGCCGTGGACACAAACTCTGTAGCCGTGGACACAAACTCTGTAGTAGCCGTGGACACAAACTCTGTAGTAGCCGTGGACACAAACTCTGTGGTAGCCGTGGACACAAACTCTGTAGCCGTGGACACAAACTCTGTAGCCGTGGACACAAACTCTGTAGTAGCCGTGGACACAAACTCTGTAGCCGTGGACACAAACTCTGTAGCCGAGGACACAAACTCTGTAGCCGTGGACACAAACTCTGTAGCCGTGGACACAAACTCTGTAGCCGTGGACACAAACTCTGTAGCTGTGGACACAAACTCTGTAGTAGCCGTGGACACAAACTCTGTAGCCGTGGACACAAACTCTGTAGCTGTGGACACAATCTCTGTAGTGCCGTGGACAACAAACTCTGTAGCCGTGGACACAAACTCTGTAGCCGTGAACACAAACTCTGTAGCCGAGGACACAAACTCTGTAGCCGTGGACACAAACTCTGTAGCCGTGGACACAAACTCTGTAGCCGTGGACACAAACTCTGTAGCCGTGGACACAAACTCTGTAGCCGTGAACACAAACTCTGTAGCCGAGGACACAAACTCTGTAGCCGTGGACAGAAACTCTGTAGCCGTGGACACAAACTCTGTAGTCGCCGTGGACACAAACTCTGTAGTAGCCGTGGACACAAACTCTGTAGTAGCCGTGGACCCAACTCTGTAGTTAGCCGTGGACACAAACTCTGTAGTAGCCGTGGACACAAACTCTGTAGTAGCCGTGGACACAAACTCTGTAGTCGCCGTGGACACAAACTCTGTAGTAGCCGTGGACACAAACTCTGTAGCTGTGGACACAAACTTTGTAGTAGCCATGGACACAAACTCTGTAGCTGTGGACACAAACTTTGTAGTAGCCGTGGACAGAAACTCTGTAGCTGTGGACACAAACTCTGTAGCTGTGGACACAAACTCTGTAGTAGCCGTGGACACAAACTCTGTAGCCGTGGACACAAACTCTGTAGCCGTGGACACAAACTCTGTAGCTGTGGACACAAACTCTGTAGTAGCCGTGGACACAAACTCTGTAGCCGTGGACACAAACTCTGTAGCCGTGGACACAAACTCTGTAGCCGTGGACACAAACTCTGTAGCCGTGGACACAAACTCTGTAGCCGTGGACACAAACTCTGTAGCTGTGGACACAAACTCTGTAGCTGTGGACACAAACTCTGTAGCCGTGGACACAAACTCTGTAGCTGTGGACACAAACTCTGTAGCTGTGGACACAAACTCTGTAGCTGTGGACACAAACTCTGTAGCTGTGGACACAAACTCTGTAGTAGCCGTGGACACAAACTCTGTAGTAGCCGTGGACACAAACTCTGTAGTAGCCGTGGACACAAACTCTGTAGCCGTGGACACAAACTCTGTAGCCGTGGACACAAACTCTGTAGCCGTGGACACAAACTCTGTAGCTGTGGACACAAACTCTGTAGCTGTGGACACAAACTCTGTAGCTGTGGACACAAACTTTGTAGCTGTGGAGGTAAACTGGGAATCTGTAAGCTGGAGGGAAGGGAGGGAGGGACTCGAGTTTGTTTATCCTTGGGATCAACCACAGACGCCGATGGAAGGTTCGGGATTGGATCAAAATAGATCCTAGCCAGCCAGCGAGAATATTCCTCACCAGCCAGCGAGAATATTCCTCACCAGCCAGCGAGAATATTCCTCACCAGCAAGTGAGGAATATTCCTCGTGCCATAGTACAGTTATACTTGCTCAGCGTTAAAGTGTTCTTGAATGGGCCAACATTTTTATCATTATCATATTAACAGCAAAGTTCTAAACCCGGAGGGATTATACAGTTTCTAGAGAAGTATTATTATTATTATTATTATTGTTATTATTATTATTATTATTATTATTATTATTATTATTATAATTATTATTATTATTACTATTGTTATTGTTGTTATTATTATTATTGTTATTACTATTGTTGTTATTATATTATTGTTATTGTTGCTATTATTATTATTATTATTATTATTATTATTATTATTATTATTATTATTATTATTATTATTATTATTATTACTATCAATGTTTAACACGACCGTATACGTGAAGATCGTACCCACAGTCACGCCCACGGGGTGTGGGTACAGGGGCGGGAGATACCTGCCTACAGCTGTCTGCCTGAAATATCACTGGTTTCTGCTGACCCTGGGAGCAGTAGGAAACAAGGATGCTCTCAGAGTCCCACGGGGGAACCCTGGGGACTAATTCCCCTCGTTAACTCGTTAGCCTTCCACACGTTAGCCTTCCTGCACTCGTTATTTACACTTTTTTCTTTTTCTTCATGTTACTGCGTGTCCCCTGTCCTTTCATCTTCCATGTGACTTCCAGCAGTGTATTATGCAGCCCAGGGCAATGTTCGTGCCTGTTTGTGTGTCGCGTGTGTCGATATGTCATTACAACGGACAACGCCTCACTACGGATGCTTCCTTTACGTCTCGTAGTGTTGGAGAGGATCAAGGAGGACTCAGGATAAGCAGGATTCCCTCCAAGTGTGTAACTTCAAGAGGTTATCTGAAATGACCTACTTAAACTTAAGTCCTTAAACTTAAGCTGCCCATATCTCCTGCACTCCAGCAACTACGAGGAGGAGGAGGAGGAGGAGGAAGACGTAGAAGAAAGGTAAAACCCCTGGTGAAAGATAGAATTTACTTCGACAAAACTTAAGGCGAAGCAAGTCAGCCGTGGAGAGAGAACGGGCGATATATTTAGGTGAAAAGGGAAACACCAAGCAGATAGTAGCCTTAAATTCCCCCAACCACCAATTCCCCCCTTCGTTCACCCCTTTCTCCTATGCCTCTTACCCATCGTCTCTCCCCCTTCCTCCTCCCCTATCTCCTATTTCTCCCCTATACTTCCTCTTCTGCAAAACTGCCAGATGTAAAGATTTATTTGGTGGCCTTAGAGCGAATGCCTATTGCTCGTAAATATGTGGAAAGAGAGAGACAGAGAGAGAGAGAGAGAGAGAGAGAGAGAGAGAGACAGACAGACAGAGAGAGAGAGAGAGAAATGTTAACATATAATTGTTGGTGACCTCAATCAACATCTTATACAGAGGAATTTTGACGCAGTGTTTGACATTAAACATTTTGTAGATTTCCCTACTCACATCTCTGGCTCCTCCATTGACCCAATAGTGAGTGATCTATCTGAAGAAATAGGCACTTGCAAACCCTTTGGTTGCGGTGGATCATTTGACCACAAGGCTGTCTTTACGACATTGAGGATTCCAACAGAACGAGGTGAAGAATCTATACGCACAACCTGGCTGTGGGAAAGAGGAAACTTGCCAGCCCTCTGTTCTAAGCTCGCCATCTCCGATTGATATACTCTTCTCCAAGGTGATATAGACAGCCTAGTGAATTCCTTCGCTGAACAGTTCCTTAATTTCCAACACAGACACATCCCTTACTTGCAGTGTGTAACGAAGCCTTCAAATCAGCCTTGGTTTGGATCCGTTGTCGAGAGGCTGCAACTGCTAAGTACAAGACTTGGAGAAAGTATAACAGGAACCTGCACAGGTAAACCTGTTGGCAAATGGGAGAAGTCCACAAGCGGGCCATCTGTAGGTGAAAGGCTGACACAAAAAAAAAAACTGGCGTCAGGTAGAGTGGGCTCCAAAATAATGTCATCAGTGATGACATTATTTCACTTCTAAATCGGCAGAATGGATCCTTATCTACTAGCAGTCAGGAGAAATCTGACCTCTTTGTTGAACACTTTGCTGCCAAGATGCCAGGTCCTGAGCCAGCAAGGGAATCTCCTCCGCTGGCCTCAAGAACTGTGTCAAAGTTGTCGGTGGTGACAGTGATGTAGGATGAAGTATATCTTCTCCTCAAATCCTTGGGCCAAGAAAAGGCTGTGGGCTAGGATAAGCTGAGTCCAAAATCGCTGAATAGATGCACAGACAAGCTAGTAAAAACTCAAACGCGCATTCATTATTAACACTGCCTAGCACAGTGTAAATGGCCTTCTCTGCAAATCTAGTCTCTTTTCACAAAAAGAAGAGCAGAACGGAAATCAACAAATACAGACCAGTGTCAGTCCTCTCAATCACTGACAAAATTCTTGAGAAAATAATCTCACGGCAGATGACAGCGTTTTTCGACTACCTTCTTTGTGACCGTCAATATAGCTTCAGGAACGGTCACTCTGCTGCTGACCTACTGTTAAACCTCTTTCCTAAATGGTACCAATCACTGGATGAATCCAAGGTCAGCTGTGTAGTAGCACTGGACATTGCTGGACATTGCACCACCAAGGACTCTTGGCAAATCTGCAAGCTCTTGGGGTCGCCAGTTCTGCACTTCCTCCTCAGTGATTACTCTCAAGGTAGATCTCTAAACGTAGTTCTCAACGGGACAGAGTCAACAAGACACTATTGGTGCAAGTTCTGCACACGAAAGTGTACATTGGTCATTGTTTTAAAATGCTTTAGAATTCGTAAAAACTGGTGAAACTGTTCCAGGATTCCAAATATGGTTAAGGATTTTGCAGAGTTCCTGAGAATGTTGCATAATTCCTGGAAAAATGTGTAGGCCTAGGAACACAGAGAAAATGGATTTTCATAAGCCTCAAGAAATAAAATATTACGTTTTTTATGCCCAACTTCTTTTCCCCAAGCGTCTAGACGTTAAGTGTGTAGAGCGGCCTGGCGTCAACACTCCCCTCTCTTCCCCCTCCCTTTCCCTTCCCATCCCCCCCTCCCTTTCTTCCCTTTCCCCCTTCCTTCTTCCATCTTTTCTTTCTCATAACGTCACTTATATTTTTTCACCTTTTTATCCGTCCTCGTATTTCATCTTTTTAGGGTGTTATTAACCATCATACCTATATGAATACAGTGAAGTTTAATCTCTCTCTCTCTCTCTCTCTCTCTCTCTTTCTCTATCTCTCTCTCTCTCTCTCTCTCTCTCTCTCTCTCTCTCTCTCTCTCTCTCTCTCTCTCTCTCTCTCTCTCTCTCTCTCTCTCTCTCTCTCTCTCTCTCTCCCAGTTACAGAAAGGTTATCAGTGTTTAATGTATCGTCCGACTCAGCGCTCGCTTAGGAATATGGATTTTGTTATGTAAGAGAGATTCTTGTTTAGAATTGTGACACACACACACACACACACACACACACACACACACACACACACACACACACACACACACACACACACACACACACACACACACACACACACACATACATACACACACACACACACAGGATGTTCCATAGATGGGACACAGCTACAAGGGGTCACAGTTGGAAGTTGAAGACTCGGATGAATCACAGGGATGTTAGGAAGTATTTCTTCAGTCATTGGGTTGTCAGAAAGTGGAATAGTTTGGGAAGCGATGTAGTGGAGGCAGGATCCATACATAGCTTTAAGAAGAGGTATGATAAAGCTCATGGAGCAGGAAGAGTTACCCAGTAGCGGCCAGTGAAGAGGTGGGACCAGAAGCTGTGAATCGACCCCTGCAACCACAACTAGGTGAGTACACACACAACACACCAGAGTTTTCCCTCAAGTACGTTTATTCTCTTTTCTGAGTATAAGGGGTTCCCAGTCTCGTTCTCGAGGTGGTACCTACACTGCAATAGCAGTAATAGTAGCAGTAGTTGTGCTAGTGACCTCTAACATAACAGAAAAGATCATTGTTGTTGTCTGCAAGTCTAACACTTGTTTTCCAAGTCTGTTAGACAGCAAGCGGTCAATTTCACTAAATTACTGGAGAAGCAAAGGAGCAGGAAATTGAGTAGACACCGGAAGTATCAATGACTGGAGAAGTATGCACTATGTTACCAAGAAAAGTATTCGTTTGTGACGATAGGCAAGTATGAACCCTAGAGAACAGAGGTTGTTGCTAGGACTCTGAAGACTGTAAATGTACGGAAGGTAAACAACAGGAAATTCCACAGGAGAAGAAAGTTTGAGAGAGAAGACTCTTTAGCATGATAGCAGTCAGGGGATCATGAAATCAGGAGGAGAGCCAAGGCGAGAGACTGAGCTGTGAAGAGAGGAAGCATTCAGAGTCTACAACCTGAGGGTACACAGATGCGGAGGACACGAAGGAATGGAGAAACAAGAAAAACGTTCTAGACAGAGCGAACATGGTAAGAAATGTAATGAATGTTCATGCCACTGTGAATAGGCTAACGTTAGACGAAAAAAAAAGTCAAACCTATCACTGAGTTATGGACTTAAACATGAAGGAAAGGAAACAGAGAGTTATACTCTCATCCATCTTTGAACTTGATAGGAGCAAAAATGCTAAGAGCAACAAGAAGGAGTTGGAAGACTAGAGTCATGTGACCAAAAAGCAAAGACACCATCAACGCAGCGAAGCCAGAGAGAGAAGTACATACCACAACAGCAGTAAGTTCGCTTGTCTTGTCCCGGCCCGGGTCTTTTCCAGATGGTGACCCGGCTACCACAACAACAGGAAGTAGAACAATCTCGAAATACTTCATATTAAGCTCAGCAAGAACAGGGGATACAGGAGAGTCCATAATAATATCAAAGGTTTGCGAATAAAAGTTACCTTGAAAGGATAAAAAGAGAGGAAGTCCACGCAAAGGTTAGTAACATCAAGAAATACAGTAACCCGTCAATGGTTTTCACTCTGAGGAATATTAGTAAAGAAAGACCCAGCGTCAAAATGAGGCTGAAAACGTTCAACGAAGTTTTGAGAGTGACGGAGAAGAGTAAGAGAAAAAAAAGAACCAAGGAGTAAGAGTTCCGATCAACCAGGTGGCAAGAGGATAAGAGACAAAAACCTCTTGAGGAAATGATAGTGCGGGGAGGAATATCAGATTTATGGGTCTTAGGAAGACCACAGAACTAAGTCAGAGAGGAGAGACATACCATAGGATAACGTTGAACAAGATCACAACCAGGAGAGCAGAAATTAGAGAGTTTACGAAGGTTAAAGTTGAACGCTTTCCTGATGCGATCAAGAGGGTTGGGAACGAGAGACGTGTAGTCAAAGAGCAAGAATTCGACTTTTCTAAGGAAATCCTCGCGAATAAGGACAACCACTGAATTACCTCAGCAGATGTTGCAAGAGAAGTAAGGACAAGTTAATTACGACCAGGAAGGAGGTGAGTCTTCGAGGGAAAAAATGAGACATCACGGATAGGAACGAGAATACCAAGAATAGTAAGCATGTTAGGAAGACCCTGGGTGAGACTGGCGAAAGGAATCGAAGGAGCACACGAGGGCTGGGTGAAGTGGCAAAGGAAAGACTTCAAGCTATTTTTGGGAGAGTGTGACGGAAAAAAAGAGAGAAATTAGTAAGTGTCAGTGAGAGGGGAAATTTAGACCAGAGGTGTAGTTTCTTCTGTAAGCCAGTAGAGTGTAGGTCGGAACTAAAGCGAACCGTGTCGTTGAAAATGGTATAAAATAGCGACAAGTTGATGATTAAGACACATGTGCCACAGTTGGGTATCATTATTGATGAAACGTTTCGCCTACACAGTAGACTTCTTCAGAAGGACTGATGTAATCAGTCCGTCAACCAAGGTTGATGGACTGATTACACATTTTTATTTCACGACTACACCTTCTGCCTCTGTATTGAACTGAAGAAGCCTACTGTGTAGGCGTAACGTTTCGACATTGAAGATACTCAGCTGTTGAACATGTGTCTTAATCATCAACGAATAGCGTCGCGAGCGATGGTACCTAGAAGACTGCAGAGACGATTCGTGACAGAGGAATATACAACACCTTCACTTTTTTCACATTGATTTTACAGGCCAAGAGCTTTTAACCAACCTCAGCTGATTTCAAAACCCAGCACTATCTAATGTATACTACCCTTCCCCCTCAGGATGCCACCCACATCCTATGACTAACACCCAGTACCTACTTACTGCTAGGTGAACGTGGGCAGCAGGTGTAAGAAAAGTCCAGCGTCTACCCTCCGTGCCGGGAATCGAACCATGAGCTCTCGGTATGTGAAATGAGTGCGTTACCGACTGAACCACGCTGACGTAGAGTGAAGCAAGCATCCTCACCTTGAGACTTGGTGGAAAATACGAGTTGCTGGAGTTAGAGACTGCCTTAATCATGACTGGGAGCGCCCAGGGTGTCGGATTTTGAGGACATGGGAGAAGGAAGAGGCGCAAGGCACGTTCTGGAAGACAATCACGGTGGAGAAAATGAAACTGGTTCTTACGACGCTTCGAAGCAACAAGAACCGCTTCAATAAAACAGAAAAAAAAACGGAGTACAAAAACAGAGGGGAGAACATCAAAGAAATAACGAAGAATGAGACGCTTACCTGCGGGCTGAAATAATTCACCCAAAAAGAGCTGGCACTATGGAAATGAATCTTTTGATAGAGTTCCACATGGAAGACTAATTTAGAAATTGCGAAATACAGAAGGAATAAAAGACAAACTATTACAATGAACGTGAGGAAAAAAAAAAAGGCCCCTCACAGGGTGGAAGACCAGTAGAATACATTAAAAAAAGTAATAGTGCTAGAGCCGGTTTGCCTGCTAGCTGGATGACAAGCTGGCTTACCTGCTAGCTTCATCTCTGGTTTTATAACTGGCTTGCCTGCTGCCCGGCTGGCTGGCTGGCTGGGCCTTACTTGTTCGTGCAGGTGATGCAGACACCAGCCATTCACGACGCGGCTCCGCTCATCCAGGCTGGAACGGGTAATCGCTAACGAGTGGTTCGTGGGGTGGATGGCGTGAGAGGTCAGTCAGGAGTAATTCTGTAGCTTGATGGAAGGGTAGGGGAAAGTGAAGGAGGGTTGAAGGGGTCAGTGCTGAAGGAGTGTGAAAGCTTTCTTGCTGGTGTTACTTAGTGGTAGAATTATGTATATATAATCTATATATATATATATATATAAATATATATATATATATATATATATATATATATATATATATATATATATATATATATATATGCATATATGTATATATATTTTTTTTCAACAAGTCGGCCGTCTCCCACCGAGGCAGGGTGACCCAAAAAAGAAAGAAAAAATCCCCAAAAAGAAAAATACTTTCATCATTCAACACTTTCACCACACTCACACATTATCACTGTTTTTTCAGAGGTGCTCAGAATACAACAGTTTAGAAGCATACACATATGAAGATACACAACATATCCCTCCAAACTGCCAATATCCCAAACCCCTCCTTTAAGTGCAGGCATTGTACTTCCCATTTCCAGGACTCAAGTCCGACTATATGAAAATAACCGGTTTCCCTGAATCCCTTCACTAAATATTACCCTGCTCACACTCCAACAGATCGTCAGGTCCCAAGTACCATTCGTCTCCATTCACTCCTATCTAACACGCTCACGCACGCTTGCTGGAAGTCCAAGCCCTCGCCCACAAAACCTCCTTTACCCCCTCTCCTCCAACCTTTCGAGGACGACCCCTACCTCGCTTCCTCCCTATAGATTATATGCTTTCCATGTCATTCTACTTTGATCCATTCTCTCTAAATGACCAAAACCACCTCAACAAACCCCTCTTCATCCCTCTGACTAATGATTTTATTAACTCCACACCTTTTCCTAATTTCCACACTCCGAATTTTCTGCATAATATTTACACCACACATTGCCCTTAGACAGGACATCTCCACTGCCTCCAACCGTCTCCTCGCTGCTGCACTTACACCCAAGCTTCACATCCATATAAGAGTGTTGGTACTACTATACTTTCATACATTCCCTTCTTTGCCTCCATAGATAACGTTTTTTGACTCCACATATACCTCAACGCATCACTCATCTTTTTTCCCTCATCAATTCTATGATTAACCTCATCCTTCATAAATCCATCCGCCGACACGTCAACTCCTAAGTATCTGAAAACATTCACTTCTTCCAATACTCCTCCTCCCCAATTTGATATCCAATATATATATATATATATATATATATATATATATATATATATATATAGATATATATAATAATATATATATATATATATATATATATATATATATATATAGGAAAACAGCAACTGGGGTAGTTGAATTATAGCACTTGGCCTTTGGTACCACACTCAACACATTTTTTAGGAACTTGCAATATTGCAGAAATGATTAGGAAGTCCAGTTAGATTCGTTCAAGGGAACGACTCTAGCTAGAATATGCAACCCACGATAATAGGCTAGCACCAAGGTACCTATTTGCTAAGATAATAGGGACAGCGAGTGTAAAGAGACTTGCCATATCGGATCATGGAACGGTTGGGGGGTTGAACCCATGGTAGGAGAGACCTAAAACTCAAGCCGGTGCGTTAACCACCGGACCAGTTGGCTCTTATAACATTCATCCAACTAGGTATATTTCTGTACACCATAGAAAGGCTAACATGGGCCACCAATGTGACCATAAAAGCAGGTTTTTGCAAGCGAATCCCACACCAGTATGGCAGTGTCGGACTCTAGCTCAAGTCCCCTCAAAGCTGTCATTTCTGTGTCCATCATTTCAGAGTCAAGAGGATCCCAGTGTACACTTGATATTCCAAAACTCCAAAAATAAGGCAAAGTCTATAACGTAGATTTTTTCTTCCCTTCACTACAAGGAAAGTTTTGTAACATTTAAAATTCTTGGGAGATTTTTTTTTCGACTGAGAACGAGAGAGATTTTTTTGTGTGTGTCTATAGAAAGAGTAGAAAAGGTTATTTAATGATGAGAGAAGAAGTATGACAGCTTCTGCTCCTCCTCCTCTTCCTCCTCCTTCTTCTTCTTCTTCTCCTTTTCCTTCTTCGCTTCCTCCTCTTGTTCCCTATCTTTCCATATTTCTGTTATGCTTTCCTTCACTGTCTCATGACCTGCCATCCCCTGCCCACCTTCCCTCCTCTCTCACCTCTCCTCCCTCCACCTCTCACTAACCTCTAACTCCACACACACACACACACACACACACACACACCACACACACACACACACACACACAACACACACACACACACACACACACACACACACACACACACACACACACACTCACACAGGGATGTTAGGAAGTATTTCTTCAATCATAGAGTTGTCAGGAAGTGAAATAGACTGGAGAGTGATGTAGTGGAGGCAGGATCCATACATAGCTTTCAGAAGAGGTATGATAAAGCTCATGGAGCAGGGAGAGAGTGAACATAGTAGCGACCAGCGAAGAGGCAGGGCTAGGAGCTGTGACTCGACCCCTGCAACCACAAATAGGTAGATAACTCTCCAACGTTCCCCCCCTAACCTCTCTCCCTCCCTCTCCCTCTCTCCTCCCTCCCTCCCTCCCTCGCTTCCTTCCCTCCCTCGCTTCCTTCCCTCCCTCTCTGTCAGTCGCTACACAGCTGGTGCAGAGGACCACCAGAGCCAGCTGTGGATGGGGTAACTTAACCAGCTGTCTGTGCTTGCTGTCTCCCACGCTGTAATTGCCTCAACGAATTAGTGTAACCTCGTCAAACAGCGGTAGAATGTCGAGGTCTCTCTGTCTGTCTGCCAGCCTGCCTGCCTTCCTATAAAACAGCCTGCCTGCCTTCCTATATGCCAGTCTGCTTGCCTTCCTACATGCCAGCCTGTTTGCCTTCGTATATGCCAGCCTGTTTGCCTTCCTATATGCCAGCCTGCTTCCCTTCCTATATGACAGCCTGCCTGCCTTCCTATATGCCAGCCTGCTTGCTTTCCTATATGTCACCCGGTCTGCCTACCTTTATACCTGCTTCTCTTCGTGCCTGTCTGTCTGCTTCCCTCCCTGTCTCTTTCCTCTCTGTTTGTCTTCCTGTCTGCCTGCCTCCCTTTCTCTTCCCTCTCTGTCTTCCCTCTCTGTCTTTATGTCTCCCTGCCTGCCACTCTTCCTGCCTGTCTATCTTCCTCCCTTCTGCCTTCCTTCCTACCCACTTTCCTACCTTCCTTCTCGTTCTTTTTCGACTATCATATTTTTCTTAAAAAACGCCTCTGGAAAAAACTTACGTAATATCCCTCATGAATTAATTTTTTTCGTGGAGAAAGAGGAGGGAAGTGGAACTGAATTAGTATTACCTAGAGACTGAAAAGTCTTGCTTTCTTCTGGAGTAGGAGAACGATCGAGCCTTCAGCCCCGCGTCTCACCTCGTGAAAGTTGGTAGTTACATCCACGGGAAGGAGGATCGAGCCTTCCCACAGTCACAGGTGGCAATGGACGTGAAGCAGGAATCTAGATCCTATTGGTTTGAATAGGAGTGACGAAGTGTGACGCGCTAAGAATATGTTACATTATATTTGGTGTATGTCACACACCCATATAGGCATGCCGCCCCGACCAGTGAACCAGGTGCTAAGAGCATAACGAGTAGGGGCCCCCTCGTTATGCTAGCACCTTGGTTCAACCAGCCAATAACAAGGAAACCCACCAAAGTTGGGAAGCGATGTGGTACACTTGTTAATGAACACTGGCAGACTTACCTCCAAGTCTGGTGGAAGACGGTTCTCACCGTGTGTCTTGATTGCGTTGCTTTACTGTACATAGCCTCTGTATAATAAGGAATCTGAGGTAATCAGTCCCTCATCCTTGGCTGAGGGACTGACTACCTCATCATTTGTATATAATTCTACAGTCTTCACATTATGTCCTTGTATTGATTGATAAAGTCACTGGAGGGCGAAACGTCTATGATAGAGATACCCAGATGTTGTACATGTGTCTAATTCTTCATCTTGTCGGTATTTATACCATTTAAGCACGACTCTCTTATTGTACTTTACGAGGAGAGTTAAACCCGCGTGGGCTACTAAGGCGTTATTTTTTCATGATATGTAATAGTTCCCTGTTTTCTCTCTCTCTCTCTCTCTCTCTCTCTCTCTCTCTCTCTCTCTCTCTCTCTCTCTCTCTCTCTCTCTCTCTCTCTCTCTCTCTCTCTCTCTCTCTCTCTCTCTCTCTCTCTCTCTCTCTCTCTCTCTCTCTCTCTTTCTTCCCCCTCCTCATAACTTTCAATTCCTCCTTCCTTCCATTATAGGATAATAAGGATACATGGTTCATTGAAGACGTCTATTGTGAGAACACCTCCAGGTGTGTGTGTGTACTCACCTAGTTGTACTCACCTAGTTGAGGTTGCGGGGGTCGAGTCCGAGCTCCTGGCCCCGCCTCTTCACTGATCGCTACTAGGTCACTCTCCCCGAGCCGTGAGCTTTATCATACCTCTGCTTAAAGCTATGTATGGATCCTGCCTCCACTACATCGCTTCCCAAACTATTCCACTTACTGACTACTCTGTGGCTGAAGAAATACTTCCTAACATCCCTGTGATTCATCTGTGTCTTTAGCTTCCAACTGTGTCCCCTTGTTGCTGTGTCCAAACTCTGGAACATCCTGTCTTTGTCCACCTTGTCAATTCCCCTCAGTATTTTGTATGTCGTTATCATGTCCCCCCTATCTCTCCTGTCCTCCAGTGTCGTCAGGTTGATTTCCCTTAACCTCTCCTCGTAGGACATACCTCTTAGCTCTGGGACTAGTCTTGTTGCAAACCTTTGCACTTTCTCTAGTTTCTTTACGTGCTTGGCTAGGTGTGGGTTCCAAACTGGTGCCGCATACTCCAATATGGGCCTAACGTATACGGTGTACAGGGTCCTGAACGATTCCTTATTAAGATGTCGGAATGCTGTTCTGAGGTTTGCTAGGCGCCCATATGCTGCAGCAGTTATTTGGTTGATGTGCGCTTCAGGAGATGTGCCTGGTGTTATACTCACCCCAAGATCTTTTTCCTTGAGTGAGGTTTGTAGTCTCTGACCCCCTAGACTGTACTCCGTCTGCGGCCTTCTTTGCCCTTCCCCAATCTTCATGACTTTGCACTTGGTGGGATTGAACTCCAGGAGCCAATTGCTGGACCAGGTCTGCAGCCTGTCCAGATCCCTTTGTAGTTCTGCCTGGTCTTCGATCGAGTGTATTCTTCTCATCAACTTCACGTCATCTGCAAACAGGGACACCTCGGAGTTTATTCCTTCCGTCATGTCCTTCACAAATATCAGAAACAGCACTGGTCCTAGGACTGACCCCTGTGGGACCCCGCTGGTCAAAGGTGTCCACTCTGACACCTCGCCACGTACCATTACTCGCTGCTGTCTTCCTGACAAGTATTCCCTGATCCATTGTAGTGCCTTCCCTGTTATCCCTGCTTGGTCCTCCAGTTTTTGCACTAATCTCTTGTGTGGTACTGTGTCAAACGCCTTCTTGCAGTTCAAGAAAATGCACTCCACCCACCCCTCTCTCTCTTGTCTTACTGCTGTCACCTTGTCATAGAACTCCAGTAGATTTGTGACACAGGATTTCCCGTCCCTGAAATCATGTTGGCTACTGTTGATGAGATCATTCCTTTCTAGGTGTTCCACCACTCTTCTGACAATCTTCTCCATGATTTTGCATACTATACATGTCAGTGACACTGGTCTGTAGTTTAGTGCTTCATGTCTGTCTCCTTTTTAAAGATTGGGACTACATTTGCTGTCTTCCATGCCTCAGGCAATCTCCCTGTTTCGATAGATGTATTGAATATTGTTGTTAGGGGTACACATAGCGCCTCTGCTCCCTCTCTCAGGACCCATGGAGAGATGTTATCTGGCCCCATTGCCTTTGAGGTATCTAGCTCACTCAGAAGCCTCTTCACTTCTTCCTCGGTTGTGTGTACTGTGTCCAGCACCTGGTGGTGTGCCCCACCTCTCCGTCTTTCTGGAGCCCCTTCTGTCTCCTCTGTGAACACTTCTTTGAATCTCTTGTTGAGTTCCTCACATACTTCACGGTCATTTCTTGTTGTCTCTCCTCCTTCCTTCCTTAGCCTGATTACCTGGTCCTTGACTGTTGTTTTCCTCCTGATGTGGCTGTATAACAGCTTCGGGTCAGATTTGGCTTTCGCTGCTATGTCGTTTTCATATTGTCGTTGGGCCTCCCTTCTTATCTGTGCATATTCGTTTATGGCTCTACGACTGTGTGTGTGTGTGTGTGTGTGTGTGTGTGTGTGTGTGAGTGTGATTTTGCTATAGCACGCACGTACACAAACACATCACTGTACACCACACACACACCACACACTCACCGCATGTACGTGCGCACACATATGCACGTGCATACGTACACAAAAGCCCTTACAGGTGATGTGTAAGCAAGCTTATCACCTCTCCCTCCCCCAGCACCTCGTGTGTTATAATCAAGTCAGCTAGAAGGTGCACACACACATACAGACACACACACACGCACACGCACGTACACACATACATACACACACACACACATAAACACACACACACACACATACACACACACACACACAAACACAACACACACACACACACACACACACACACACACACACACACACACACACACACACCACACACACACACACACACACACACCACACACACACACACACACACACACACAGGATGCAATGGGAGTCACAGTGGGAGGTGGAAAGGGAGAGATCCGTGTTTGTCTATGGGCTAGACGAAGCTAAAGGGGAAACTTATGATGAAAGAAAGCAGGAGGAGAAAAAAAGCGATTGAAGACATCATGAAGGTGATAGGCGAGGGGGACATGACCCAGGTGGCAAATTTTCGGAGAATTGGGTGGTTCACAAAGAAAAGGAATCGGCCTCTCAAAGTAATTTTCAAGGCAGAATCAACCCGAACCATGATCCTGCAGGAGAAAGCACGGCTGAGAGGCAAGCAGGAGTTCCGGAGTGTGTACCTCGA
This sequence comes from Cherax quadricarinatus, assembly GCF_026875155.1. Taxonomy (NCBI): domain Eukaryota; kingdom Metazoa; phylum Arthropoda; class Malacostraca; order Decapoda; family Parastacidae; genus Cherax; species Cherax quadricarinatus. The sequence continues at coordinate 18,749,963 of NC_069434.1, forward strand.
CCGAGACAGAACACAGGACGAAAGGAAGACAATGAAAGAGAGAGTTCAAAAACGAAAGGAGAAATTGGAGGAAATGAAAAAGGAGAGCAGAATAACCCAGGATCAAATGGAAGGACAAGCGCACCCCCAGAAACACCTGCAGAAGGACTCCAGCCACGACACCCCCAAGGCAACTGAACAATCCAAACCAACCATCACACACCGATCCCTCTGTTTCCACCCCCCCACACCACAGTTACAGTATTAGAACAGAAGTTGAAGGTTTGGTACACAAATGCAGATAGATTAACGAATAAACATGAGGAATGGCAAGAAAGAATCAATGAGAAGTCCCCAGACATCATAGCAGTTACAGAAACAAAACTCATGGAGACAATAACAGATGCAATCTTCCCACCAGGATAACAGATCATGAGGAAAGATAGAAGGGGCAGGGGGGGAGGTGGGGTTGCTCTGCTCGTAAAAAACAGATGGAAATTCGAGAAAATGGAAGGAATAGATGAGACGGGAGAAAGAGACTACATAGCAGGTACACTTCAGTCTGGGGAACACAAAGTGGTCATTGCAGTGATGTATAATCCACCACAGAACTGCAGGAGGCCAAGAGAGGAATATGAAGAGAGCAACAGAGCAATGGTGGACACACTTGCTGAGGTGGCAAGAAGAGCTCACTCCAGCAGAGCAAAGTTGCTGGTTATGGGGGATTTCAACCACAGGGAGATTGACTGGGAAAACCTGGAGCCACATGGGGGTCCCGAAACATGGAGAGCCAGGATGTTGGACGTGGTGCTGGAAAACCTCATGCACCAACATGTTAAGGACACTACCAGAGTGAGAGGGGAGGATGAACCAGCAAGATTGGACCTTGTGTTCACCCTGGGCAGCTCAGACATTGAGGACATCAAGTATGAGAGTCCCCTAGGAGCTAGCGACCACGTGGTTCTGTGCTTTGAATACATAGTAGAGCTGCAAGTGGAAAGAATAACAGGAGTAGAATGGGAAAAGCCTGACTATAAAAGAGGGGACTACATAGGGTTGAAGAACTTCCTGCGGGAGGTCCAGTGGGACAGAGAACTGGCAGGAAAGCCAGTAAATGAAATGATGGAATATGTAGCAACAAAATGCAAGGAGGCAGTGGAAAGGTTCATTCCCAAGGGCAACAGTAACAACGGGAAGACCAGAACAAGCCCTGGTTTACCCGACGGTGTAAGGAGGCAAAAACAAAGTGCAATAGAGAATGGAAAAAGTACAGAAGGCAGAGAACACACGAAAATAGGGAGATCAGTCGCAGAGCCAGGAATGAGTACGCACAGGTAAGGAGGGAGGCCCAGCGACAGTATGAAAATGGACATAGCATCGAGAATCAAGACTGACCCGAAACTGTTGTATAGCCACATCAGGAGGAAGACAACAGTCAAAGACCAGGTGATCAGATTAAGGACAGAAGGTGGAGAACTCACAAGAAATGATCAGGAGGTATGTGAGGAGCTGAAACAGGAGATTTAAGGAAGTTTTTACAGTAGAGACAGGAAGGGCTGTGGGAAGACAGCACAGAAAGGAACATCAAGAGGGAATATACCAACAAGTGTTGGATGACATACGAACAACTGAGGAGGAGGTGAAGAAGCTCTTAAGTGACCTTGACACCTCAAAGGCGATGGGACCGGACAACATCTCCCCATGGGTCCTTAGAGAAGGAGCAGAGATGCTGTGTGTGCCTCTAACCACAATCTTCAACACATCCCTTGAAACTGGGCAACTACCTGAGAAATGGAAGACAACTAATGTAGTCCCCATATTTAAGAAAGGAAACAGAAACGAGGCACTAAACTACAGACCTGTGTCTCTGACATGTATTGTGTGCAAAGTCATGGAGAAGATTATCAGGAGGAGAGTGGTTGAACACCTGGAAAGGAACAAGATTATAAACGAAAACCAGCATGGGTTCATGGAAGGCAAATCTTGTATCACAAACCTCCTGGAGTTTTATGACAATGGTAACAGAAGTAAGACACGAGAGAGAGGGTTGGGTAGATTGCGTTTTCCTAGACTGCAGGAAGGCCTTTGACACAGTTCCCCACAAGAGATTAGTGCAGAAGCTGGAGGATCAGGCACACGTAAAAGGAAGGGCACTGCAATGGATAAGGGAATACCTGACAGGGGGCAGCAACGAGTCATGGTACGTGAAGAGGTATCACAGTGGGCGCCTGTTACGAGCGGGGTCCCACAGGGGTCAGTTCTAGGACCAGTGCTGTTTTTGATATATGTGAACGACATGATGGAAGGAATAGACTCTGAAGTGTCCCTGTTCGCAGATGACGTGAAGTTGATGAGAAGAATTAAATCGGACGAGGATGAGGCAGGACTGCAAAGAGACCTGGAGAGGCTGGACATGTGGTCCAGTAACTGGCTTCTCGAATTCAATCCAACCAAATGCAAAGTCATGAAGATTGGGGAGGGGCAAAGAAGACCGCAGACAGAGTATAGGCTAGGTGGACAAAGACTACAGACCTCACTCAGGGAGAAAGACCTTGGGGTGACCATAACACCGAGCACATCACCGGAGGCACACATCAACCAAATAACCGCTGCAGCATACGGGCGCCTGGCAAACCTGAGAATAGCGTTCCGATACCTTAATAAGGAATCGTTCAAGACACTGTACACTGTGTATGTTAGGCCCATACTGGAGTATGCAGCACCAGTCTGGAACCCACACCTGGTCAAGCACGTCAAGAAGTTAGAGAAAGTACAAAGGTTTGCAACAAGGCTAGTCCCAGAGCTCAAGGGAATGTCGTACGAGGAAAGGTTAAGGGAAATGGGACTGACGACACTGGAGGACAGAAGGGTCAGGGGAGACATGATAACGACATACAAGATACTGCGGGGAATAGACAAGGTGGACAGAGATAGGATGTTCCAGAGAGGGGACACAGGGACAAGGAGTCACAACTGGAAGCTGAAGACTCAGACGAGTCACAGGGACGTTAGGAAGTATTTCTTCAGTCATAGAGTTGTCAGCAAGTGGAATAGCCTAGCAAGTGAAGTAGTGGAGGCAGGAACCATACATAGTTTTAAGAAGAGGTATGACAAAGCTCAGGAAGCAGAGAGAGAGAGGATCCAGTAGCGATCAGTGAAGAGGCGGGGCCAGGAGCTGAGTCTCGACCCCTGCAACCACAATTAGGTGAGTACAATTAGGTGAGTACACACACACACACACACACACACACACACACACACACACACACACACACAATTTCCTGATGCATCTCGTCGCGTTGCTATTTTTTCCCCTCTGTTGCAACAGAGGGGATGCAACTCTTTTTTTCCCTTCTAGGAATATATATATATTTTATGGTTCGCTTTAGTACCCAGATTCATCCACTTCCTATGCCTTCCTGTGTGAGTCTCTCTCTGTCTCCCTACACGTTGTGTTACTGTGCTCTCTAAAAGAAAAGTCAGCTTTCATTTTTACTCTCAGGTCTTTCACACGTTCCTCTCGCTCTGTTAGGTGGTCCTCCTGTATTTTTGTAAACAGCGTTCCTCTAGGCAGGCTCCTAATTTCTTGTACACATCTGAGCAGTTGGCATGTATCACCACTGAACACCATGTTGTTCCTCTGTCCGCTGGTTCATTTTAGGTAGATCCTCTTGCAATATTTTGTTGCTGGGTTTTCCACCAAGGTGGTTATCATGATTAGTTTAATATGGTCCGAAAATGATGAAACCACGCTGTGGCCAGAGCTATTTTTCTTTTATCTTTGCTGTGAGAATGGGAAGAAATAAATTCTTTGGGGGGCACTGTGCTTTTCCTTTGTTTACTACTACTATTTACGATTTGTTCGTCAGGAAATTGAAAATCCAAACCACGGTACGGGTGGGAATTGAACTCGCGGCAAGTTAGTTCAATTCCAACCCGTACCGTGGTTTGTTTGCAATCATGTTATTACGATTTCGTAAGTCAAATTAAAAAATCCATTTGCCTAATTTTTCCGTTACACCAATTTGTCATATCTCTTCGCGAATTATTATTATTATTATTTATTATTATTATTATTATTATTATTATTATTATTATATTATTATTATTATTATTATTATTATTATAATTATTATTATTATTATTATTATTATTATTATTATTATTATTATTAATAATATATTATTATTATTATATTAGTATTATTATTATTATTATTATTATTATTATTATTATTATTATTATTATTATTATTATTATTATTATTATTATTATTATTATTATAACTAAGCGTTAAACATTCCTTCGTGAAATCTATACAGACCACATCTATATTTTGATTCCCTTCCGAAGTCTCCGTATTCCTCTCATAATGTTACAGCATCTGAGACAGGATGAACTTCCCACTCTAGCCATATTCACGCTAGTTTGGGCTGTGTTATTCATATTTCTACATAAAGTTTATAATATCACGTCTCATCAGCCTTTCGCAGACTCTGACAACGTGTGATGTTAGTGCTGTTGGTCTGTAATTTATTGCCAGCGCTCCAGTGCCTTCTTAATGTACAGAAACAATGTCTGCACTTTTTAAGACCCTCTGGTATTCCACTTAGGTTTAAATTCTTTCTCCACGGAATCCTAAGTGTTCGTGGTGGTGCTATTTTGAACTTCCTTATAAATATGAAGGTCTGTGAATCTAATCCAGGGTGTTGCATGTACAGGCAAATTTTCTAAATCTTTTCTCGATTTCTGTGGGTTTTGTGCTTGTGTCAGATTTATGATTTGTTGGACAAACAGAAGTAATGAAAAAAAAAGAATTATGCAGCTACCCCTCTGGTTCCCTTCATTGGATGGTTCATAATGATTCTTATTGGTATTTTAAGGTATCCTTCATTTGTTTTTCGTCGTTAGTATAAACATACTGTGAGTAATGGAACAAATCTATAGGAAGTTCCCCATCTGGATTCTGCAATTTCCTGTACGACATTTTGTTCCTTTTTTCTTCTTCCGTCTGGTATAAAGGTTTAGACTTCCGTTTTTTTTTTCTTAAATCTCTCGATTTACATTTTTTTCTTCTTCGCTGTGACATTCACGTTTTTGAACAATTCGGTCAACTCCCCCTTTTTTTCCTCATACATTCTTCTACGTTCTCACTCTCAACATAATCCCTTAAGCTTTCCCCGAGAAACATACGCTATACGAACTTTGTGTGATTCTGTATTCGACCTTTCCATGCATCGGGTGTGAGGTGCTCAGGACTGTTTTCCAGGGAACGTCTGAGAGTTCTTTGTTTATTTTGGCTCGGTGCTGAATATTCCTGCTCCCTGACTATTTCTGGGGTTCTCCGCGCCTGAATTCATATTTGTCTTTACTTCTATGAGGTTGTGATCTGAGTATGTTGTGTCTGAGATTGTTATGCGGCTCGTGGGTATGTTGTTCATCTGTGAATTCCTCAGCCGTTGCTGACGGTGGTAAATATACGAGAATAATTATTAGGCTCTTGTCATCCACCTTAATATCTCGCATTTCTACTGGATCATTTGACGACTTCAAAAGAAGGAAAGTGAGAAGAGAGGTGAGGGAGAGATTTGGGTAGATGTCCCGAGAAATAGTGGTGGAAATATATGTGAACTAAAAGAGGGAATTGGTTAAGGGAGTAGAGAGTGTAAGGATGGTAGGGAGGAGGAAGAAAAGAATAGGTGGAGAATGACTGAGTTGTAAGGGAGGATTGAGAATAGACCGATGGGGGGATTCAGGGGACGGACAGGTGAGGATAGGGAATGAGGAAGGGGAAAGATGACAAATGTGTCTCTCACAGCGAGTCTTACTCCTCCCTGGGACCTCTGACATCTATAAACATTGCAGTTTGTCACCCATATCTCACTCTCCATAACATCCCTCGTAAACTCTTCTGCAAATGAATAACCAAAGTGTAACGAACACTTGGCAATACTCAATAATAACCCGCATGGAGACAAGAGAGATTAATTGATTAATTGATCTGTATATTTCGACCCCTTCCTGGGATCGTCTTCAGCAAATGCTCCAAACTTTGCATACCCTGCGGTGAGGAGCCTATCTATGTATGCAGCTTTGTTATTTCCATAAGTTTTCAAAACGCGAATGCTTTCAAAAAAAAAAAAAGGAGAATTAACCATTTGAGATACCTGGATTTTGTTTGGGTTTCGTTAATATCTCTGGTACTGTACCTTCTATTAATGTGACTGTCGGTAGACACGTTCCCGGTTCTCCCAGTACCGATTGTAGACTGTTGCACAGCCGTGGTGTGTGAAGTACTGGATCTCAGTGTTGCCAAAACTCATACAACAACGAAAACAAATGCAGACACACGAGAGAGCTAGAAAATAAAAACAATAGCGTATACTAGTGAGAGCAATAGCTGCCAGTGTGTAAAACAATCGGGAATGAACACAGGTGATAAAGAGCTTGCACCTGTGGAAAGCTTTTTTCACACACACACACACACACACACACACACACACACACACACGTAACCAAAAAACACAAAAATAAGCGCCCTCCCCTCCACCAGTTTTACCAACCCGCTGGAAACAAGGACATAGAAATTATTTCCCTTACCTGACCCTAGGGAAATTATCCTCAAAAGGAAGACAATAGAGACTTAAATTATTTCGTTTGTGGTGCTCAGTGTTTGCTCTTTGTGGTGCTCAGTGTTTGCTCTTTGTGGTGCTCAGTGTTTGCTCTTTGTGGTGCTCAGTGTCTGCTCTTTGTGGTGCTCAGTGTTTGCTCTTTGTGGTGCTCAGTGTTTGCTCTTTGTGGTGCTCAGTGTTTGCTCTTTGTGGTGCTCAGTGTTTGCTCTTTGTGGTGCTCAGTGTTTGCTCTTTGTGGTGCTCAGTGTTTGCTCTTTGTGGTGCTCAGTGTTTGCTCTTTGTGGTGCTCAGTGTTTGCTCTTTGTGGTGCTCAGTGTTTGCTCTTTGTGGTGCTCAGTGTCTGCTCTTTGTGGTGCTCAGTGTCTGCTCTTTGTGGTGCTCAGTGTTTGCTCTTTGTGGTGCTCAGTCTTTGCTCTTTGTGGTGCTCAGTCTTTGCTCTTTGTGGTGCTCAGTGTTTGCTCTTTGTGGTGCTCAGTCTTTGTTCTTTGTGGTGCTCAGTCTTTGCTCTTTGTGGTGCTCAGTGTCTGCTCTTTGTGGTGCTCAGTGTCTGCTCTTTGTGGTGCTCAGTCTTTGCTCTTTGTGGTGCTCAGTGTCTGCTCTTTGTGGTGCTCAGTCTTTGCTCTTTGTGGTGCTCAGTCTTTGCTCTTTGTGGTGCTCAGTGTTTGCTCTTTGTGGTGCTCAGTGTTTGCTCTTTGTGGTGCTCAGTGTCTGCTCTTTGTGGTGCTCAGTGTCTGCTCTTTGTGGTGCTCAGTCTTTGCTCTTTGTGGTGCTCAGTGTCTGCTCTTTGTGGTGCTCAGTGTTTGCTCTTTGTGGTGCTCAGTGTTTGCTCTTTGTGGTGCTCAGTCTTTGCTCTTTGTGGTGCTCAGTGTTTGCTCTTTGTGGTGCTCAGTGTCTGCTCTTTGTGGTGCTCAGTCTTTGCTCTTTGTGGTGCTCAGTCTTTGCTCTTTGTGGTGCTCAGTGTTTGCTCTTTGTGGTGCTCAGTGTCTGCTCTTTGTGGTGCTCAGTCTTTGCTCTTTGTGGTGCTCAGTCTTTGCTCTTTGTGGTGCTCAGTGTCTGCTCTTTGTGGTGTTCAGTGTTTGCTCTTTGTGGTGCTCAGTCTTTGCTCTTTGTGGTGCTCAGTGTCTGCTCTTTGTGGTGCTCAGTGTTTGCTCTTTGTGGTGCTCAGTCTTTGCTCTTTGTGGTGCTCAGTCTTTGCTCTTTGTGGTGCTCAGTG
>NC_069434.1:18762786-18800286 GCF_026875155.1 Cherax quadricarinatus
CATCACCACACAGCGGTTCCTCACCACGCCCCATCACCACCACAGCGGCTCCCCCACGACCCATCACCACCACGCGGCTCTCACCACGACTCATCACTACCACAGCGGCTCCTCACCACGACCCATCACCCCCACAGCGGCTCCCCACCACGACCATCATCACCACAGCGGCTCCCTCACCCGACCCATCACCACCCAGCGGCCCCTCACCACGACCCATCACCACCACAGCGGCTCCTCCCACGACCATCACCACCACAGCGGCTCCTCACCACGACTCATCACCCCACAGCGGCTCCTCACCACGACCCATCACCACCACGCGGCTCCCACCACGACCCATCACCACCACAGCGGTCCCCAAACCACGACCCATCACCACCACAGCGGCTCCTACCACGACCATCACCCCCACGCGGTTTCCCCACCCGACCCATCCCACCACAGCGCACCCCACCACGACCTCACCACCACAGCGGCTCCCACCACGACCCATCACCACAACAGCGGTTTCCCACCACGACCCATCACCACCACAGCGGCTCCCCACCACGACCCATCACCACCACAGCGGCTCCCCACCACGACCCATCATCACCACAGCGGCTCCCCACCACGACCCATCACCACAACAGCGGCTCCCCATCACGACCCATCACCCCCCACAGCACTCCCCACCACGCCCCATCCCCCACAAAGCGGCTCCCCACCACGACCCATCACCACCACAGCAGTCCCCTACCACGACCCATCACCAAAAGGGGCCCTCCCCACCCGACCCATCACCACCACAGCAGCTCCCCACCACGACCCATCACCACAACACGGCCCCACCACGACCCTCACCACCACCAGTCCCCCCACGCCCCATCACCACCACAGCAGCTCCCCACCAGACCCATCACCACCACAGCAGCTCCCCAACCACACCACATCACCACCACCCCCGCAGCTCCCCACCAGACCCATCACCACCACAGCAGCTCCCACCACGAACCCATCACCACCACAGCAGCTCCCACCACGACCATCACCACCACAGCGGCTCCCACCACGGACCCATCACCACCACAGCAGCTCCCCACCACGACCCTCACCACCACAGCGGCTCCCCACCACGACCCATCACCACCACAGCAGCTCCCCACCACGCCCATCACCACCACAGCAGCTCCCCACCAGACCCATCACCACCACAACAGTTCCCCACCACGAACCATCACCACCACAGCAGCCCCCACCACGACCCCATCACCACCACAGCAGCTCCCCACCACAAACCATCACCACCACAGCGGCCCCCCACCACGACCATCACCACCACAGCAGCTCCCCCACGACCATCACCACCACAGCAGCTCCCACCACGACCCATCACCCCCACAGCGGCTCCCCACCCGACCCATCACCACCACAGCAGCTCCCACCACGACCCATCACCACCACAGCAGCTCCCCACCACGACCCATCACCCCCAAACAGCAGCTCCCACCACGACCCATCACCACCACAGCAGCTCCCACCACGACCCATCCCCAACCACAGCAGCTCCCCCACCACGACCCATCACCACCACAGCGGCTCCCCACACGACCCATCACCACCACAGCAGCCCCCCACCCGACCTCACCACCACAGCGGCTCCCCCCACACGACCCATCCCCACCACAGCACTCCCCACCACGACCCTCACCACCACAGCAGCTCCCCACCACGACCCATCACCCCCACAGCGGCTCCCACCACGCCCCATCCCCACCACAGCAGCTCCCTACCACGACCATCACCACCACAGCGGCTCCCACCACGACCCATCACCACCACAGCGGCTCCCACCGACCCATCACCACAACAGCGGCCCCCCACCACGACCCATCACCACCACAGCAGCTCCCTACCACGACCCACACCACCACAGCAGCTCCCTACCGACCCATCACCACACAAGCGGCTCCCCACCACGACCCATCACCCCACAGCGCTCCCCACCACGACCTCACCACCACAGCGGCTCCCCACCACGACCCATCACCACCACAGCAGCTCCCCCCCACGACCCATCACCACCACAGCAGCTCCCCCCCAACGACCCATCACCACCACAGCAGCTCCCCACCACGACCCATCACCACCACAGCGGCTCCCCACCCGACCCATCACCACCACAGGGGCTCCCCACCACGACCATCACCACCACAGCGGCTCCCCCCCACGACCCATCACCACCACAGCAGCTCCCCACCACGACCCTCACCACCACAGCAGCTCCCACCACGACCCATCACCACCACAGCAGCTCCCCCCCACGACCCATCACACCACAGCAGCTCCCACCACTACCCTTCACCACCACAGCAGCTCCCCACCACGCCCCATCACCACCACAGCAGCTCCCCCCCACGACCCATCACCACCACAGCAGCTCCCCACCACGACCCATCACCACCACAGCAGCTCCCCACCACGACCCATCACCACCACAGCGGCTCCCCACCACGACCCATTCCCACCACCAGCTCCCCACCACCGACCCATCACCACCAACAGCGGCTCCCCACCACGCCCCAAACACCACCACAGCAGCTCCCACCACGACCCATCCCACCACAGCAGCTCCCCACCACGAACCATCACCCCCAAACAGCGGCTCCCACCACGACCCATCACCACCACAGCAGCTCCCCACCACGACCCATCACCACCACAGCGGCTCCCCACCACGACCCATCACCACCACAGCGGCTCCCCACCACGACCCATCACCACCACAGCGGCTCCCCACCACGACCCATCACCACCACAGCGGCTCCCCACCACAAACCCTTTCACCACCACAGCGGCTCCCACCACGACCCATCACCACCACAGCAGCTCCCTACCACGACCCATCACCACCACAGCAGCTCCCTACCACGACCCATCACCACCACAGCAGCTCCCCACCACGACCCATCACCACCACAGCAGCTCCCCACCACGACCCATCACCACCACAGCGGCTCCCCACCACGACCCATCACCACCACAGCAGCTCCCCACCACGACCCATCACCACCACAGCGGCTCCCCACCACGACCCATCACCACCACAGCGGCTCCCCACCACGACCCATCACCACCACAGCAGCTCCCCACCACGACCCATCACCACCACAGCGGCTCCCCACCACGACCCATCACCACCACAGCAGTCCCCACCGCCCCATCACCACCCCCAGCAGCTCCCACACCACGCCCCTCCCCACCACAGCAGCTCCCCACCACGACCCATAAACCACCACAGCAGCTCCCCACCACGACCCCCATCAAAACAAGCGGCTCCCACCACGACCCATCACCACCACAGCAGCTCCCCACCCGACCCACCACAACAGCGGCCCCCCACCACGCCCCATCACCACAACAGGGGCCCTCCCCACCACGACCCATCACCACAACAGCAGCTCCCCACCACGACCCATCACCACAACAGCAGCTCCCCACCACGACCATCACCACAACAGCAGTCCCCACCACGACCCATCACCACAACAGCAGCTCCCACCACGACCCATCACCACAACAGGGGGCTCCCACCACGACCCATCACCACCACAGCAGCTCCCACACCACGACCCATCACCACAACAGGGGTCCACCCCAACGACCCTTTCACCACAACAGCGGCTCCCCACCACGACCCATCACCACAACAGCGGCTCCCCACCACGACCCATCACCACAACAGCAGCTCCCCACCACGACCCATCACCACAACAGCGGCTCCCACCACACCCATCACCCCCAAACAGCAGCTCCCCACCACGACCCATCACCACAACAGCGGCTCCCCACCACGACCCATCACCACCACAGCGGCTCCCCACCACGACCCATCACCACCACAGCGGCTCCCCACCACGACCCATCCCCCCACAGCGGCTCCCCACCACGACCCATCACCCCACAGCAGCTCCCCACCACGACCATCACCACCACAGCGGCTCCCCAACCACGAACCATCACCACCACAGCAGCTCCCCACCCGACCCTCACCACCACAGCGGTCCCCCCACGACCCATCACCACCACAGCAGCTCCCCCCCACGACCCACACACCACAGCGGCTCCCCACCAGAACCTTCACCACCCACAGCAGCTCCCCACCACAAACCCATCACCACCACAGCGGCTCCCCACACCCCCCCATCACCACCACAGCAGTCCCCACCACGACCCATCACCCACAGCGGCTCCCCCCCACGACCCATCACCACCACAGCAGCTCCCACCACGACCCATCACACCACAGCGGCTCCCCCCCACGACCCATCACCACCACAGCAGCTCCCCACCACGACCCATCACCCCACAGCGGCTCCCCCACGCCCCATCACCACCAAAGCAGTTTCCCCCCCACGACCCATCACCACCACAGCGGCTCCCCCCCACGCCCCATCACCCCCACGGGCAGCTCCCCACCACGACTCATCACCACCACAGCGGCTCCCCACCACGACCCATCACCACCACAGCAGTCCCCACCACGACCCATAAACCACCACAGCGGCTCCCCACCACGACCCATCACCACCACAGCAGCTCCCCACCAGACCCATCACCACCACAGCGGCTCCCCACCACGACCCTCACCAACACAGCAGCTCCCACACGACCCACCACCACAGCGGCTCCCCACCACGACCATCACCACCACAGCAGCCCCCCACCACGACCATCACCACCACAGCGGCCCTCCCCACCACGACCCCATCACCCACCACAGCAGCCCCAAACCACGCCCATCCCACCACAGCGGCTCCCCAACCACGACCCATCACCACACACAGCAGCTCCCCACCAAACGACCCATCCCCACCACAGCGGCTCCCCACCGACCCATCACCCCACAGCAGTCCCCACCACGACCCATCACCACCAATGCGGCTCCCCACCACGACCCATCACCACCACAGCGCTCCCCACCACGACCCATCACCACCACAGCGGCTCCCCACCACGACCCATCACCACCACAGCAGCTCCCCACCACGACCCATCACCACCACAGCGGCTCCCCACCACGACCCATCACCACCACAGCGGCTCCCCACCACGCCATCACCCCCCACAGCAGTCCCCACCACGACCCATCACCACCACAGCGGCTCCCCACCACGACCCATCACCACCACAGCGGCTCCCTACCACGACCCATCACCACCACAGCAGCTCCCCACCAAGACCCATCACCACCACAGCGGCTCCTCACCACGACCCATCACCACCACAGCGGCTTCCACCACGCCCCATCACCAAACCACAGCGGCTCCCCACCAAGACCACTCACCACAGCGGCTCCAACACCACGACCCATCACCAACCACAGTGGCTCCTCACCACGACCCATCACCACCACAGCGGCTCCTCCCCAACGACCCATCACCACCACACCGGCTCCCCACCAAGTTCCATCACCACCACAGCGGCTCCTACCAAGCCCATCACCACCACAGCGGCTCCCACCACGACCATAAACCACCAGAGCGGGCTCCCCACCAGGGACCCATCACCACCACAGCGGTCCTCACCACGACTCATCACCACCACAGCGGCTCCTCACCACGCCCCATCACCACCCAGCGGCCTCCCCACCACGACCCATCCCCCACACAGCGGCTCCCCCCACGACCATCACCACCACAGCGGCTCCCACCTCGACCCATCATCCCACAGCGGCTCCCACCACAACCCATACCACCACAGCGGCTCCCCACCACGACCCATCACCACCACAGCAGCTCCCCACCACGACCCTTCATCACCACAGCGGCTCCCTACCACGACCCATTACCACCACAGCGGCTCCTCACCACGACCCATCACCACCACAGCGGCTCCTCACCACTACCCATCTCTACCACAGCGGCTTCCCACAACGACCCATCACCACCACAGCGGCTCCCCACCATGACCCATCACCACCACAGCGGCTCCCCACCACGACCCATCACCACCACAGCGGCTCCCTACCACGACCCATCACCACCACAGCAGCTCCCGACCAAGACCCATCACCACCACAGCGGCTCCTCACCACGACCCATCACCACCACAGCGGCTTCCCACCACGACCCATCACCACCACGGCGACTTCCCACCAAGACCCATCATCACCACAGCGGCTCCCCACCAAGACCCATCACCACCACAGCGGTTCCTCACCACGACCCATCACCACCACAGCGGCTCCTCACCACGACCCATCACCACCACAGCGGCTCCTCACCACGACTCATCACTACCACAGCGGCTCCTCACCACGACCCATCACCACCACAGCGGCTCCCCACCACGACCCATCATCACCACAGCGGCTCCCCACCACGACCCATCACCACCACAGCGGCTCCTCACCACGACCCATCACCCCACAGCGGCTCCTCCCCACGACCCATCACCACCAGCGGCTCCTCACCACGACTCATCACCACCACAGCGGCTCTCACCACGACCCATCACCCCCCACAGCGGCTCCCCACCACGCCCCCATCCCCACCCAGCGGCTCCCCCACGACCCATCACCACCACAGCGGGCTCCCTACCACGACCCATCACCACCACGGCGGTTTCCCCACCACGACCCTTCACCCCCACAGCGGCACCCCACCCAAACCATCACCAACACAGCGGCTCCCTACCACGACCCCATCACCACAACAGCGGCTTCCCACCACGACCATCACCACCACAGCGGGCTCCCACCACGACCCATCACCACAGCGGCTCCCCACCCGACCCATCATCACCAACAGGGCTCCCCACCAGGGACCCATCCCAACAACAGCGGCTCCCCATCACGCCCCATCACCACCACAGCAGCTCCCCCCCACGACCCATCACCACAACAGCGGCTCCCACCACGACCCCATCACCCCCACACCCAGCCCCCTACCACGACCCATCACCACAAGCGGCTCCCCACCACGACCCACCCACCACCACAGCAGCTCCCCACCACGACCCTTTCACCACAACAGCGGCCCCCCCACGACCCATCCCCACCACAGCAGCTCCCCACCACGCCCCATCACCACCACAGCAGCTCCCCACCACGACCCATCACCACCACAGCAGCTCCCCACCACGACCCATCACCACCACAGCAGCTCCCCACCACGACCCATCACCACCACAGCAGCCCCCCCCCACGACCCATCACCCCACAGCAGCCCCCCACCACGACCCATCACCACACAGCAGCTCCCCACCACGACCCTTCACCACCACAAGCGGTCCCCACCAGACCACACCCCCACAGCAGCTCCCACCACGACCCCATCACCACCACGCAGCTCCCCACCACGACCATCCAACCACAGCGGCTCCCCCCCACGACCCATCACCACCACAGCAGCTCCCCACCCGACCCATCACCACCACAGCAGCTCCCCACCACGACCCATCACCCCCACAACAGATCCCCACCACGAACCATCCCCAAACCACAGCAGCTTCCCCACCACGACCCATCCCCACCACAGCAGCTCCCACCACGACCCATCACCACCACAGCGGCTCCCCCAACAACCATCCCCACCACAGCAGCTCCCCACCACGACCCATCACCACCACAGCAGCCCCCCACCACGACCCATCACCACCACAGCGGCTCCCACCACGACCCATCACACCCACGCAGCTCCCCACCATGACCCATCACCACCACAGCAGCTCCCCCCCACGACCCATCACCCCCAAACAGCAGCTCCCCACCACGCCCCATCACCACCACAGCAGCTCCCACCACGACCCATCCCCACCACAGCAGCTCCCCACCACGACCCATCACCACCACAGCGGCTCCCCACCACGACCCATCACCACCACAGCAGCTCCCCACCACGACCCATCACCACCACAGCGGCTCCCCACCACGACCCATCACCACCACAGCAGCTCCCCACCACGACCCATCACCACCACGCGCTCCCCACCACGCCCATCACCACCACAGCGGCTCCCCACCACGACCCATCACCACCACAGCAGCTCCCCACCACGACCCATCACCACCACAGCGGCTCCCCACCACGACCCATCCCCACACAGAAAAGCTCCCTACCACGACCCATCACCACACAGCGGCTCCCCACCACGACCCATCACCACCACAGCGGCTCCCCACCACGACCCATCACCACAACAGCGGCTCCCCACCACGACCCATCACCACCACAGCAGCCCCTACCAGCCCCATCAACCACCAGCAGCTCCCTACCACGACCCATAAACCACCACAGCGGCTCCCCCCCCCAAACGACCATCACCACCACAGCAGCTCCCCACCACGACCCATCACCACCACAGCGGCTCCCCACCACGACCCATCACCACCACAGCAGCTCCCCACCACGACCCATCACCACCACAGCAGCTCCCCACACGACCCATCCCCACCACAGCAGCTCCCCACCACGACCCATCACCACCACAGCAGTCCCCCCACGACCCTTCACCACCACAGCAGCTCCCACCACGACCATCACCACCACAGCAGCTCCCCACCACGACCCATCACACCACAGCAGCTCCCCACCACGACCATCACCACACAGCGGCTCCCCACCACGACCCAATCACCACCACAGCGGCTCCCCCACCACGACCATCACCACCACAGCGGCTCCCCCCCACGACCATCACCCCACAGCGGCTCCCCACCACGACCATCACCACCACAGCAGTCCCCACCACGCCCCATCCCCCACAGCAGCTCCCCCCCACGACCCATCACCACCACAGCAGCTCCCCACCACGACCCATCACCACCACAGCAGTCCCCACCACGACCCATCACCACCACAGCAGCTCCCCCACGACCCATCACCACCACAGCAGCCCCCAAACCACGACCCATCACCACCACAGCAGCTCCCCACCACGACCCATCACCACCACAGCGGCTCCCCACCACGACCCATCCACCACAGCAGCCCCCCTCCACGCCCCATCACCACCACAGCGGCTCCCCCCACACCCATCACCACCACAGCAGCTCCCCACCACGACCCATCACCACCACAGCAGCCCCCCACCACGACCCATCACCCCCACAGCGGCTCCCCACCACGACCTCACCACCACGCACTCCCACCACGACCCATCCCCACCACAGCGGCTCCCCACCACGACCCATCACCACCAAGCGGCTCCCCACCACGGACCCATCACCACCACAGCGGCTCCCCACCCGACCCATCACAACAGCGGCTCCCCCAACGACCCATCACCACCACAGCGGCTCCCCACCACGACCCATCACCACCACAGCAGCTCCCTACCACGGACCCATCACCCCCACAGCAGCTCCCTACCACAAACCCATCACCACCACAGCAGCTCCCCACCACGACCCATCACCACCACAGCAGCTCCCCACCACGACCCATCACCACCACAGCGGCTCCCCACCACGACCCATCACCACCACAGCAGCCCCCACCACGACCCATCACCACCACAGCGGCTCCCCAACCCGCCCCATCACCACCACAGCGGCTCCCACCACGACCCATCACCCCCACAGCAGCCCCCCACCACGACCCATCACCACCACAGCGGCTCCCACCACGACCCATCACCACCACAGCAGCGCTCACCACGAACCCATCCCCACCACAGCAGCTCCCCCACACGACCCATCACCACCACAGCAGCTCCCCACCACGACCCATCACCACCACAGCAGCTCCCCACCACGACCCATCACCACAAAGCGGCTCCCCACCACGACCCATCACCACCACAGCAGCTCCCCAACCACGACCCATCACCACAACAGCGGCTCCCACCCACGACCATCACCACAACAGCGGCCCCCCACCACGACCATCCCCACAACAGCAGCTCCCCACCACGACCCATAAACCACAACAGCAGCTCCCCACCACACCCATCACCACAACAGCAGCTCCCCACCACGACCCATCACCACCACAGCAGCTCCCCACCACGACCCATCACCACAACAGCGGCTCCCCACCACGACCCATCACCACCACAGCAGCTCCCCACCACGACCCATCACCACAACAGCGGCTCCCCACCACGACCCATCACCACAACAGCGGCTCCCCACCACGACCCATCACCACAACAGCGGCTCCCCACCACGACCCATCACCACAACAGCAGCTCCCCACCACGACCCATCACCACAACAGCGGTCCCCACCACGACCCATCCCCAAACCCACAGAAAGCTCCCCCCCACGACCCTTCACCACAACAGCGGCCCCCCACCACGACCCATCACCACCACAGCGGTCCCCACCACGACCCTTTCACCACCACAGCGGCTCCCCACCACGACCCATCACCAACCACAGCGGCTCCCCACCACGACCCATCACCACCACAGAGCTCCCCCCCACGCCCCCATCACCACCACAGCGGCTCCCCCCCACGAACCATCACCCCCAAACAGCAGCTCCCCACCACGACCCATCCCCACCACAGCGGCTCCCCCCCCACGACCTAAACCACCACAGCAGCTCCCACCACCACGACCCATCACCACCACAGCGGCTCCCCCCCACGACCCAATCCCCACCACAGCAGCTCCCCACCACGACCCATCACCACCACAGCGCTTCCCACCACGACCCATCACCACCACAGCAGCTCCCCACCACGACCCATCACCACCACAGCGGCTCCCCACCACGACCCATCACCACCACAGCAGCTCCCCACCACGACCCATCACCACCCACACCCGGCTCCCCACCACGACCCATCACCACCACATCAGCTCCCCACCACGACCCATCCCCAAACCACAGCGGTCCCCACCACGCCCCATCCCCACCAAAGCAGCTCCCACCACGCCCCTCACCCCACAGCGGCTCCCACCCGACCCACCCACCACCACAGCAGCTCCCCCCCAAGACCCATCACCACCCACAGCGGCTCCCCACCACGACCCATCCCACCACAGCAGCTCCCCACCAAAACCCATCACCACCACGCGGCTCCCCACACGACCCACACCACCACAGCAGCTCCCCACCACGACCCATCACCACCACAGCGGCTCCCCACCAGACCATCACCACCACAGCAGCTCCCCCCCAAAGACCCATCACCACCACAGCGGCTCCACCACACCCATCACCACCACAGCAGCTCCCCACCACGACCCATCACCACCACAGCGGCCCCCCACCACGACCCTCACCACCACAGCAGCTCCCCCCCACGACCCATCACCACCACAGGGGCTCCCCACCACGACCCTTTCACCACCACGGGCAGCTCCCCCCCACGACCCATCACCACCACAGCGGCTCCCCACCACGACCCATCACCACCACAGCAGCTCCCCACCAGGGACCCATCACCACACGCGGCTCCCCCCCACGACCATCACCACCACAGCAGCTCCCCACCACGACCCATCACCACCACAGCGGCTCCCCCCCACGACCATCACCACCACAGCAGCTCCCCACCACGACCCATCACCCCCCACGCGGCTCCCCCCGACCCATCACCCCACAGCGGCTCCCCACCACGACCCATCACCACCACGGGCAGCTCCCCACCACGACCATCACCACCACAGCGGCTCCCCACCACGACCCATCACCACCACAGCAGCTCCCCCACGACCATCACCCCACAGCGGCTCCCCACCACGACCATCCCCACCACAGCAGCTCCCCACCACGACCCATCACCACCACAGCGGCCCCCCACCACGACCCATCACCACCACAGCAGTCCCCACCACGCCCCATCACCACCCAGCGGCCTCCCCCCCACGACCCATCACCACCACAGCAGCTCCCCACCACGACCATCACCCACAGCGGCTCCCCACCACGACCCATCACCACCACAGCGGCTCCCCACCACGACCCATCACCACCACAGCGGCTCCCCACCACGACCCATCACCACCACAGCGGCTCCCCACCACGACCCATCACCACCACAGCAGCTCCCCCCGACCCATCACCACCACAGCGGCTTCCACCCGACCCATCACCACCACAGCAGTCCCCCCCACGACCCATCACCACCACAGCGGCTCCCACACGACCCATCACCACCACAGCAGCTCCCCACCACGACCCATCACCACCACAGCAGCTCCCCACCCCCGACCCATCACCACCACAGCAGCTCCCCACCACGACCTCACCACCACAGCAGCCCCCCACCACGACCCATCACCACCACAGCAGCTCCCCACCACGACCCATCACCCCACGCAGCTCCCCACCACGACCATCACCACCACAGCAGCTCCCCCCCACGACCCATCACCCCCACAGCAGCTCCCCACCACGACCCATCACCACCACAGCAGCTCCCCCCCCACGACCCATCACCACCACAGCAGCTCCCCACCACGACCCATCACCACCACGCAGCCCCCCACCAGACCTCACAACCACAGCAGCTCCCCACCACGACCCCTCACCACCACAGCAGCTCCCCACCACGACCCATCACCACCACAGCAGCTCCCCACCACGACCCATCACCACCACAGCAGCTCCCCACCACGACCCATCACCCCACAGCAGTCCCCACCACGACCCATCCCCACCACAGAAGCTCCCCACCAGACCCATCACCCCCACAGAAAGCCCCCCACCACGACCCATCACCACCACAGCGGCTCCCCACCACGACCCTCACACCACAGCAGCTCCCCACCACGACCCATCACCACCACAGCGGCTCCCCACCACGACCATCACCACCACAGCAGCCCCCACCCGACCCATCACCACCACAGCGGCTCCCCACCACGACCCTTTCACCACCACAGCAGCTCCCCCCCACGACCCATCACCACCACAGCGGCTCCCCCACGACCCATCACCACCACAGCAGCTCCCCACCACGACCCATCACCACCACAGCAGCTCCCCACCACGACCCATCACCACCACAGCAGCTCCCCACCACGACCCATCACCACCACAGCAGCTCCCCACCACGACCCATCACCACACAGCAGCTCCCCACCACCCCCCATCACCACCAAGCAGCTCCCCACCACGACCCATCCCACCACAGCAGCCCCCCACCACGACCATCACACCACAGCAGCTCCCCACCACGACCCTATCACCACCACAGCAGCTCCCCACCACGACCCATCACCACCACAGCAGCTCCCCCCACAAACCATCACCACCAGCAGCTCCCCACCACGACCCATCACCACCACAGCGCTGTGTGAACAGTCTCATTATTCAACTATCACGAACATTTTTATCTTTCCAACAGGATGCCACCCACAACAGACAACTGACACCAAACTTTCACTAACAACAGTATGGGTGATCAGATCTCTCTCTCTTTCCCTCTCCCCTCTCTCCTCTCTTCTCTCTCCTCTTCTCTCTCTCTCTCTCTCTCTCTCTCTCTCTCTCTCCTCTCTCTCTCTCTCTCGTCTCTCTCTCTCTCTCTCTCTCTCTCTTCTTTCTGTCTCTCTCTCTCTTTTTTTTTTTTTTTTTTTTTTTTTTTTTTTACACAGGGTTTGACAAGGTTAAGGATCCCTAGCTTTATTGACAGCTATTTACAGGTTAAGGATTCCTAACTTTATTGGCAAGCTAAGTGTGTTCCCTACATCAGCTCTTTTAAAAGCATTTTCATTGTTAGAGACATACAAGTAGGGAACAGGTGGGGGTTGGAGCCATCTGTGGGCCAGCATTTTCATTTGATCAACTGACTTTATCTCGTTGACATCATTATGCTGCACGAATGTGTTCCATACTCGAGTCATCCTGGGTATATATGATCTCAGATGGAGTGATGTTCTGGAGAAGGGTACAGCCAGAGTGAAGTTGCTGCTTTCTGCCCGTCTTGTGGCATAAAAGCTTGTTTCACGCTGTCCTCGAAGTGGATCCAAGTGTGGTATTCTCTCTCCTCTCTCTCTCTCTCTCTCTCTCTCTCTCTCTCTCTCTCTCTCTCTCTCTCTCTCTCTCTCTCTCTCTCTCTCTCTCTCTCTCTCTCTCAAGAAATACACGAGCTTCGAACTCAAGTGATACAAATAGATATACATATAGATAGATAGATATATAGATATAGATGTATATATCACGAAGAATCGAGGTTCAAAATGAGAGAGAGAGAGAGAGAGAGAGAGAGAGAGAGAGAGAGAGAGAGAGAGAGAGAGAGAGAGAGAGAGAGAGAGAGAGAGAGAGAGAGAGAGAGAGAGAGAGAGGAAAAAGTAAAGGAGGGGCCCGGGTGTGACACCAATAAGGTCGGGACACAACAAGGTGAAATATGCACCGGCCCTCAATTGGGATTTTTCCTCCAGGATCCTTCAGTTG
Source organism: Cherax quadricarinatus (assembly GCF_026875155.1). Classification (NCBI taxonomy): domain Eukaryota; kingdom Metazoa; phylum Arthropoda; class Malacostraca; order Decapoda; family Parastacidae; genus Cherax; species Cherax quadricarinatus. The sequence continues at coordinate 18,777,122 of NC_069434.1, forward strand.
ACGACGCACAAGTGTCACTCCTTCCCTCAAACTGCTCTCACTTGGTAGGCTGAATTACGCTGAGAATGTTTCAGGAGACGGGAAATATGGCGAGGTTCCTGGGTCTATTATGCTGATGTGGTGGCTCAGGAAGATTGCTAAGTTTTGCTTCGTTTTTTTCGTGTGTGTGTGTGTGTGTGTGTGTGTGTGTGTGTGTGTGTGTGTGTGTGTGTGTACTCACCTATTTGTGGTTGCAGGGGTCGATTCATAGCTCCTGGCCCCGCCTCTTCGCTGATTGCTACTAGGTCCTCTCTCTCCCTGCCCCATGAGCTTTATCATACCTCGCCTTAAAACTATGTATGGTTCCCGCCTCCACTACGTCACTTTCTAGGCTATTCCACGGCCTGACTACTCTATGACTGAAGAAATACTTCCTAACATCCCTTTGATTCATCTGAGTCTTCAACTTCCAATTGTGACCTCTTGTGTCTGTGTCCCTTCTCTGGAACATCCCGTCTTTGTCCACCTTGTCTATTCCGCACAGTATTTTATATGTCGTTATCATGTCTCCCCTGACCCTCCTGTCCTCCAGTGTCGTCAGGCCGATGTGTGTGTGTGTGTGTGTGTGTTTTACGTTCACGAGGATAGAATCTCAGCTTCTTACCTTGCCTTTTGTAGTTATTAACGAACCATCTCTATTGTTTTCTGGCCGCTGTCGTGCCTGCTCCTGAATCTATGTATGAAGTTTGCCTCTACATTTTTTCATCCAGCTCCTCCTCTCACCTTCCTTCCATCCTGCGACTAAAAATAATATATTTTTTGACGTCTCAGTGGCTCATATGGGATTTTCTCTGTCTCATCTATACCTAGTCAGCCCTGAGATGCCATACCAGGTAGTCATTCCCTAACTGGACCATTAATTGCTACGAGGGAGGGAATGACAGTAAGATAGGGAAGTAGGAAAAGGGAGGTAAGGGCAGGGACTTGAGTAGGCGTCCCAGGAAATAGTGGTGGAAGTAGATGTGAACTAAAAGAGGGAAATGGGTAAGGGAGTAGAGAGTGTAAGAATGGTAGGGAGGAGGAAAAGTAGAAGGGAGAATTGAGAATGGACTGAGGATGGATTCAGGGGACTGATATGTGAAGATAGGGAATGAGGGAGGGGACCGAGGAAAGAACAGGGGGGGCAGGTGGGAAAGAGAACCGAAAAGGGGAGAGTGAACAGAGGTAGATGCGTGCAGGACCGTAGTGAGGGTATAGGAAAAGGTGAAGAAGATGTCAATGAAAAAAAAGGGGAGACTGAGAGAAGTGAGGATATAAGTGGAGAGTGTTGGAGAGGGAGAGAGAGGTGGGCGATGAAAAAAAAATGTGGGATAAAAGACATTCTTTCTGCAATTTGTTGCAGTCCCTTCTGCAGTTGCACACATTTCCCACACTGAAGGGAATGAGGTCCCATCCATCAAAGTTGCTACCACCCTTCCCCCTTCCCTTCAGCTTTCCTCATGATGACAGGCTTTACAAGTTTACTCTAACTACACATACTTCTGAAGATCACCTGTCTTACTTAGAGCTTTTCCTCTCACCACTCTTGAAACAAAAAAAAAAAATATCGCTCCTGTCTGAGTGCAGCCAGACTTCACAATATCATCTCTGTTTTACTCCCTCAGCAGCTGTCTCAGCAAGTCTTCCATTTATTTTCTTTATTACTTCTCTATTTTGTGTCTCTCACCTCTGTTCTTCTTCGTCAAAAACTTTCAGAGAATTCTCGTTTCTCTGTATATCATCATACGTAGTATCTGCTCCATTTCTATGCTTTTTTTTTCGTGTTTTTTTTTTCGTAAGGCTTTCGTCGTTTCGTTAAGTTTCGCTCTGAGAATTTCTTATTATCGAACTACGGACCTCGGTGTGTGAGCTGAGTGCACTACCAACCCAGCCACGGGTTGATTTATTTTCACATTTAAATTTATAGCCTAAGAGCACCTAGCGTATCTCAGTACATTTCAGAGAGCCTATCTAAAGCATAATTTCACATCGCCCTAGGACGCCACCTACAACAGTCACCTAACACCCAGGTACTTATTTACTTCGAGGTGAATAAGGGCAGGAAGCAGGTGCAAGAAAACCTGCCCATACTCTCAACCCCGGTCATCGAACCTGGTTCTTTCGGTTGTGTAGCCGAGAACTTCATCACTGACGAAGACATGTCAGGCGTGGGAGTTCGTCACAGCTGAGTCCACGCATACATTTCTCTATGAGGTCTTCCCCTCGCGAGCGTCGATTCTGCTAGTCTATCTGTCTGTCTGTCTGTCTGGCTGGCTGTCTATCTCACTTGAAGTCACCAACGAGCCACTATTTTCTCGCGTCCTGTTGTGAAAACCTGCGGCAGATAGCAACCAGGGGCCGGAAGGCGTGCCACTCCTCACAGATATCCCTCAATGACAGTTGTCACAGATAGACCTCGCTGACAGTTATCACAGACATCCCTCAAGATATCCATCACATTCTCCCTCTTCTACCCCCTGGCTATCTACTGGATGTTTACCCATAACTAAGATAACTGGCTCCTTGAATTTAACCCTGCCAAATGCAAAGTCATAAAGATTGGGGAAGGGCAAAGAAGACCACAGACACAATATAGTTTAGATGGCCAAAGACTGCAAACCTCGCTCAAGGAAAAAGATCTGGGGGTGAGTATAACACCGAGCATATCTCCTGAGGCGCACATCAATCAGATAACTGCTGCAGCATACGGGCGCCTGGCAAACCTACGGATAGCGTTCCGATACCTCAGTAAGGATTCGTTTAAGACTCTGTATACCATCTACGTCAGGCCCATACTGGAGTATGCAGCACCAGTTTGGAATCCACACCTAGTCAAGCACGTCAAGAAATTAGAGAAAGTGCAAAGGTTTGCAACAAGACTAGTCCCAGAGCTACGGGGATTGTCCTATGAAGAAAGGTTGAGGGAAATCAGCCTGACGATACTGGAGGACAGGAGGGTCAGGGGAGACATGATAACGACATATAAAATACTGCGCGGAATAGACGAGGTGGACAAAGACGGGATGTTCCAGAGATGGGACACAGACACAAGAGGTCACAATTGGAAGTTGAAGACTCAGATGAATCAAAGGGATGTTAGGAAGTATTTCTTCAGTCATAGAGTAGTCAGGCCAGGGAATAGCCTAGAAAGTGATGTAGTGGAGGCAGGAACCATACATAGTTTTAAGGCGAGGTATGATAGAGCTCATGGGGCAGGGAGAGAGAGGACCTAGTAGCAATCAGCGAAGAGGCGGGGCCAGGAGCTGTGAATCGACCCCTGCAACCACAAATAGGTGAGTACAAATAGGTGAGTACACACATACACACACACAACACACACACACACACACACACACACACACACACACACACACACACACACACACACTCACACACACACACACACACTGCCCTTCGGGGCTGTGTTTATAATAGTGTGTATTTTCTACTGAACTTTCATCTGGGCCGTCTACAGTATGGGAGAGGCAGTGTAGACGTCGTACATGTAGAATATTTAGACCGGATTATTAACCAGGATTATTAGTAATACAGGATAACCCAACAAATCTATATCATGAGAATGTCTTGACTCATTTCCAGACTGGAGCCCTTCCATTGTTATATTTTCCATTTTCCTGTTCTTTTCCCTCCAGCATTCTGAATATTTCTCTTGGTTTGCGGGTCTCATTTCTTCGTATTACACTGTTCTCTTATCAGATGGGCTCCTCCTCCTCCTCCTTCTCCTCCTCCTCCTCCTCTCTCTCTCTCTCTCTCTCTCTCTCTCTCTCTCTCTCTCTCTCTCTCTCTCTCTCTCTCTCTCTCTCTCTCTCTCTCTCTTTCTCTTCTCTTTCTTCCAGCATTTTTTAAGCTCTGTAATATCGAATCTATAGAGATATCTCTTGCTTTTTACGTCTCTGTTTATTCCTTGTGTTTATTGCGATGGCCTGTTCTCTCCTGGGTGTGATCGTGTGGACACTGTGGTGGTGGTGGTGGTAGTGGCGGTGGTGGTGCTGTAGGTGGTGGTGGTGGTGGTGGTGCTGCTGCAGGCGGTGCTAGTGGTAATGTTGGTGAAAGTAGTGGTGTTGCTGGAGGTGATCCTTGCTTTCCATTGTATTGCTCCTAATCACCGTCCTTGCTCCCTAAGAGGACGTCAGAAATCACTGACGGAGTGTATATTCCGGGAGGTCCTGTAGCCATGTGTGCGGACCTTCGCACGTGTGTATTCCTGTGTGTACGTGTAAGTTCGCATGAGAGATGTGATGTTCTCGTGTTGATCCACTGAGGCACTGAAACTCTGGCTCACTGCTGAAGCACCGCCTCACTGCCGATGCACTGACACTGTCTTTTAGTCTGTGGATTAATTTCTGGATGAAGACATCGTCCAACGGCCCTTAAAGGACCACTGACATTGACCTTCTCTTCAGAGGTTGCAGAAAAGCAGTCACAAGACGACTATAGACCGAAAATGCTGTCATCCCACGCTGTCAGAAACTGTGAGTGTTCAATAGCAAGGTGGCTAATCACTTGGACCCAGGAGCTGGACTTCAGCACTGGGAAACACTGACTCGAGACATCGTAATAACGAGTTTGTGAGCAATTCGCCGAAGGCAGGATTCGAAAGCATAACAAGTTATCCTTAAACTAGCGAACAAGTGCGCTGTCCCATAGCAAGCCACTTTTAAGACTGGCTTACCATGAGATCGAATCTCCACGCTAAGGTCTGTGTTAAATCTAACCTAACATTGTAAAAGTATTTAGCACTGAAGATCTCAACTGTAAATATGATTTTTTTTTCATGATACGGTTTCTATGGCCCAAAAAAGAAAGAAACATTGACTAAGGGTTTTCAGGGAAATGTCAGTCTTGTGGCCCTGAAGTTCAGACCAGTAGACTGTTTTGGAGATTTTCCGTGGTAGGTGTAATTAAAGATGACTAAATTTTCCAAATTAGGTAAGTGGGTTTAGTTCTTAGTTTTGATTATAATAATAATAAAAGTCCATATTAGCTAAGGGGAAAAACTGTAATTAATGCGTCAGTTTTTTTAGAGATTGCAACACCACACACACACCCACACACACACACACACACAACACACACACACACACACACAACACACACACACACACCACACACAACACACCACACACACACACACACACACGCACACACACACACACACACACGCACACACACCACGCACCACACACACACACACACACACGCACACCACACACACACACACACCACACACACACCACATCACACACACACCACACACACACACACACACACACACACACACACACACACACACACACACACACACACACACACACACACACACACACGCTCACACACACACACACACACACACACACACACACACACACACACACACACACACACACCTCACACACACACACACACACACACACACACACCACACACACACACACACACACACACACACCTCACACACACACACACACACACACACACACACACACACACACACACACACACACACACACACACACACACACACACACACACACACACCACACACACACACACACACACACACACACCACACACAACCACACACACACACACACACACACACACACACACACACACACACACACACACAACACACCACACACACACACACACACACACACAACACACACACACACACACACAACTTCCCTCCCATCATCATCATCTCCCAGTGTTTACCTTGGACTTCAGAGTAATATAATTAACGCTCTTCAGAACACTCCACTATAATTTGAGACCTTTCACTGAAATGTCACTTGGCGATTATTGACCACGTCTGCGTCGTTCATTATTACACTCATTAAAGTCTGTGTATCTAGAAATCTGTCCGTCTGTCTGCTTGTGTATACTGCACTGGTGTTCTTGACGTCAACATGGTTTACCTGCTCTACAGTAAGGCTCATTAGATTAAACAGCACGTTTTCTGGAGGCCTTTGCACACGTTGGTCAGTTTAAAATATGCCTTTTTCAACTTCATTTACTAAAAAGAATTCATTGTATATAAGAGCTTCATAAAGGAGTTTACTGTATATCGTACTGCAATTTGTCTACATACACAGTTTAAATTAAGTTTAACTTTGATTAACTAACCAAATTTGACCAGTTATAACATATATCAAGAACATTAAACGCATTGATACGTTCGTTGTTCGGTCAGAACGCATGCAGTGTCGTGGACACGAAGCCTCTAGTAATATTGGGGTTTAATAATGCAAATATCTGATCTATACTAGTAGACTAACACCTAGGTGCCCATTTAATGCTAGGGATTTGCATGTATTTCTCAAGCTGCACGAGAATCGAACCTAGGATCTCTCTGGTGTGGGCCTGTTGTGCTTACCACTGAGCTGAAAGTCGCATGTTTATGTGTGTGTGTGTGTGTGTGTGTGTGTGTGTGTGTGTGTGTGTGTGTGTGTGTGTGTGTGTGTGTGTGTGTGTGTGTGTGTGTGTGTGTGTGTGTGTGTGTGTGCGTTCAGACGAGCCAGTGTTTAATAAGACCATTCCGTATTCTTGCTATTTTTGGCTGTCTTCTGATGCTCATGTCATTGCTGTTTGGATTGCTGCTAACGATGCGGCTCCTTTCATGTCCTGTTGTCATCCCTCACGTGCTGCTGTCATCGTCATGTCCTGCTGTCATCGTCATGTCCTGCTGTCATCGTCATGTCCTGCTGTCATCGTCATGTCCTGCTGTCATCGTCATGTCCTGCTGTCATCGTCATGTCCTGCTGTCATCGTCATGTCCTGCTGTCATCGTCATGTCCTGCTGTCATCGTCATGTCCTGCAGTCATCGTCATGTCCTGCTGTCATCGTCATGTCCTGCTGGCATCGTCATGTCCTGCTGTCATCATGTCCTGCTGTCATCGTCATGTCCTGCTGTCATCATGTCCTGCTGTCATCGTCATGTCCTGCTGTCAACAGCTCTCATCGCCGAACTCTCATTGCCGTGTTCTCCTGTTGTGGTTCACCTTGCATCTGTAATTGCTCTTTTTATTGTTACTGCTATTCCCACCACTGACGAAGCTGGCACTAACGAGGCTGGCTGGCACTGACGAGGCTGGCTGGCACTGACGAGGCTGGCTGGCACTGGCGAGGCTGGCGGCACTGTTCTAGTCTTCTTCCCTCAGGGTTGACTCCAGCTCTCGCTACCCTCGTTCTCGTTGTCAATACTCAGAGCTAAAACGTAAACAATGGACGAACCAACGCAGCTCACGCGACACAAAAGAAGAAAAAAAAGTCGATATTACCCCTGACCACCCCACTTTTCCCCCGTCTTTGACCCTCGTAGCCCCCCTCCCCCAACAACCTCTCTCTGACACTCAACACTCATCACCGCAACACCTCTCTGATTTCTCACCATGAGTCCTACACTGGTGACATGAATATGGGGGTCGTATTTAAGCAGTTTGGTAGGGTGCCTCTGTGTGTGTGTGTGTGTACTCACCTATTTGTGGTTGCAGGGGTCGACTCTTAGCTCCTGGCCCCTGTGTGTGTGTGTGTGTATTCATATACACCTCTTGTTTTTTATACACTCAAATTATATATATATATATATATATATATATATATATATATATATATTATATATATATATATATATATATATATATATATATATATATATATATATATTTGAGATATGTATCCACATTTTCACCCACGTTCATCCAACTCCATGAGCCTACATCCGTCCATTAAAAGTCGATAGTCATACATCAAACGCCCATATCCATTAAAAATTAATAGTATTCCATCAAAAGTGACCAATCATCCAACAAGAGTGACCATCCATCCATCAAACGTGACCATTCATCCATCAGAAATCCACATTCATCTACCGGCATGTACCTCGGGTTTTTTTGCGAGATATGAGAAAGGTATCCACGTACTGCACAGCCCAAGTCCCCTCTACCTCAACTCAGGCGAGAGGAATAGTGCAGAGTGCGGCATGAGTTAGTAATGCGCTACAAAAACTGAGTCTAACCTCCCCCTCAGACAAAACTCTCTCCAGTTGATAAACATCACAAACTAAACTAGCTGAAAGAAGCTTGAAGCTGGATAACGTATCGCTTTGCGTAGAGCTTTATCAAGTAACGACTTGATAAACCTCTACGCGGAGCCTCTTGTGCAACCGCTTTTAGTCTGTTAAACTCAATAGTGCAACAACATCATTGTTTTTACCGTTGTTGCTTGTAAGTAATAATTTTTAAGACCTGGCTGACGCTCTCTCCCTTCTCTAAGACCTGTCCGTGGCTGTGGTGTCAGCCTGGGACGCTGACGACGCCAGCGAAGGCACGAACGCCAGACTTACTTACTCCATCGAGAAGAACGTCATAGACGAACGTACCGGGGAGGCGATCTTCGCCGTTCACCCGGAAACAGGTCTGGTGAGGACCTCTCTCTGCTGCCTAGACCGGGAGACAACGCCAGAGTACAACATCCAGGTTGTGGCCTCTGACGGAGGAGGTCTAAAAGGTGAGTTTGTGTGTATATGAATTTGCTGTGTATTGTGTACTCACCCAGTTCACTTAATTGTGGTTGCAGGGGCCGAATCGTAGCTCCTGGCCCCGCCTCTGCTCTGGGAGCTACTAGGCGCATATGTGTGTGTGTGTGTGTGTGTATGTGTGTGTGTGTGTGTGTGTGTGTGTGTGTGTGTGTGTGTGTGTGTGTGTGTGTGTGTTTGTTTTTATTCACCATTTTATTCCAAGTGGTCTTTGACGCAACCTTGTTGTTTTAATTGCTTCATGTGGCCTTTGACGCAGCCTCGTTGCGTCATGAATAACGGGTCATTCCACGTAAATGAAGGGTGGAGGATCGATACTATGTAATCGCGAGACAAGCACGTTACCTAAAAAAGAAAATACCGGTTACACGCAGATATATACATATATATATATATATATATATATATATATATATATATATATATATATATATTATATATATATATATATATATATATATAATTTTTTTATTAGTGTGTGTGTGTAAGAAAGAGAAAAACTATCTCTACATGCATGGAGTGAACTCTATCAAAGGGAATGAGTTTCCTGAGATCCATCCCTGTGTAAGATGAAGGAGGGAGGTTGAGGTGGAAAATGAGGCAGGAAGATGAGAGAAGAATGCTGAGGTGGAAAATGAGAACGAAGATTAGGCAGTGTGTGTGAGAGGAGTGATGGGACACATTGGTATACATATATATATATATACACACACACACACACACACACACACACACACACACACACACACACACACACACACACACACATATATATATATATATATATATATATATATATATATATATATATATATATATGTATATATATAAATATAAGTGAACTGATGTCATTCAACAAATACTAGCGAACGCGTCACAATAGCATTGCAAGGAGTCAGTATCGTCCATCCCACTGACTGCACTCGCCTGGGTGCGCCACTTGGGTCTAATGATATCGGTGAGATTTAGGAAAACAAATCTCTGGCCTCAAAGGGATGGAAAGCAGGATCAGTGGCGCTGATGCTCATGCTACCTTCGGTCTCCTCACCAGGTGCCCCTCATCACCTAAGCTAACTTACTTTTTATGAGGTTCTCCATCGTTTGTTAACACTAAACTGGGAGAGTACGACTTCATCTTAGAGTCCATGCTACAAAAAGTCCCATCTCTTTCCCTGGACGAGTCACGGTGGAAGCAAGCTACATTTCCAGTCAGATTAGGTTGACTGATCCTCCTCCCATGGATCCAACGAGCTGTTGAAAGAAATTCTACCAGAACATATACACAATAGGGTAGGAGTGGATAAGCCAAGCTACACTAGTGGCACCAGCATGTGAGACATCCTATCAGTACAGACGACGAGAGCAGTGAAAAAAGAGTCCATAAGCAATCCAGCTGGGACAACCCCATCATGGAAAAGGTTGCTGCAGCTCTGCTAGCAGGTGCAAGCTATACTAGTTAGAGAGCACGTCTTTTAACAGTGAGTACACATCACTCGAGTGACTTTCTCGTAACAGTTCCCATCTCTGCTACTGGCACACGTCTTAACCCTCAGGCCTTGCGTATTGCAAGGCCATACTGCCCTAATTCACACCAGCGTATATACGGCAAAATGGTAGCCTACTAGCACGGTCCGTATTGTCTACACTATTCAAGTTCCAAATGTTGGTATGTTAGACACAATGAAGTCAACGAGATCAACAAGTGAATCCCGTCCTCTGCAATGTCTTAGAGATCTTCCTCCTTACCTTCAACAGTATTTAAGGTTGTACAAGAATGGTATACAATACCGACAAGATGAAATTAAGACACATGTGCAACATGTGGGTATCTTTATCGTAGACGTTTCGCCATCCAGTGACTTTATCAATACAAATTCCAGGACATAATGTGAAGACAGTAGAACTATATACAGAAGATGAGGTAATCAGTCCCTCAGTCTTGGAGTTGGTGCAAAGAGCACCGTAGTCGTGGAGGTTCTGGAGTAGAGACAAGGAGTCTGGCGCTTATATACTATCCGAAGAGCACCGTTGTCGACTGCGGTGCTCTTCGGCTACGTTCTCATGTTTCAGCTTCATATCGTTCCAGACCATGGAGTTGAACTCTTCTCCAGGCTGAGGTACTTACCACCTCAAATGCTATTTTTCCAAGGTTGATGGACTGATTACATCGTCTTCATTTCATTACTACACCTGTTGCCTTTGTATTTGACTGAAGAAGCTTACTGTGTAGGAGAAACGTTTCAACGATAAAGATACTCAACTGTTGCACATGTGTCTTAATCACCAAGAGAGGCCTAGAACAACATTTGGGAATATTTATTGAGGAAATATTCGCCACTCAGTGGCCTCTTCAGTTCAATACAGAGACTGAAGAAGCCATTGCCTTGGCATCAACTTCAACTTGTCGGTGTTCTGAACCAATTACATCACAAGAGAGGCCTTGCTACAGTTTTGTGGCCAACCCAGCAGCCTGGATGCGTCCACCAGCCCCCCCCCCCAAGGGACCACAGTATATCCCTGGAAGACTGGATGACTGAAAAACTGGAAGGTTTGACAACCTGAAGACTGGGAGACTAAATGACTGGAATAGTGATAGACAGGAAGACTGGAAGACTGGAAGTCTAGGAGACTATACAACTAGAAGACTATAAGCCTGGAAGACTGGAAGACTGCTAGTGTGGGATTATTCACGCTCAGTTGCCTTTCCAGGAATGCACAGAAAACAAGGGGAGACGTACGAGGAGAGAAGAAGAAATAAAGAGCAGGAAAGAAGACAGTAAACGAGGAAATGAGCAGATAATGAAGGACCAACAATGTGAGAATACAAAGGAAAGCCGAGAGGCAATTAAAACAACGAGGTTGCGTCAAAGACCACGTGAAAAAATCAAAACAACGAGAATGCGTCAAAGACCACGTGAAACAATCAAAACAACGAGACTGCGTCAAAGACCACGTGAAACAATCAAAACAACGAGACTGCATCAAAGACCACGTGAAACAATCAAAACAACGAGACTGCGTCAAAGACCACGTGAAACAATCAAAACAACGAGACTGCGTCAAAGACCACGTGAAACAATCAAAACAACGAGACTGCGTCAAAGACCACGTGAAACCAAACTTGCTTCATTTCTATTTATTTTCTCGTTATAAATATTTAAGATACTGGATCATAATAATATCGGTGATGGTGAATACCATTTTTTTGGGTAATATTAATCTGAAACATTATTTTCCGATATAGCAAATAATATTTATTTTCCATTATAATAATAACGCAAACCGTTATTCATAAACAAGAATACCGAATATTCTTCTCTACCGTGATAAAAGTTCATAATATCTAACCAACGATAATATCCAATATTCTCTGTTTCCCTCGGTACAAGGGGAAATATTCCTTAGCGATAATAGCGAGTACTTTATATATATATATATATAATATATATATATATATATATTATATATATATATATATATATATATATATATTATTTACAAAAATCTTCACAGAACGGCATATCACAGGAAGTTCCAAAAATAATGTATATTTTTCCTACCTTCTACAAATCAGAATTGAGATTATATTGAGAAATACATTGTTAAGGAATATTAGGTGGATGGGGGGGAGGGGAATAATTAGTTAACATAAAGTGGTGAGTTGGGTGGGAATGAGTTGTGCAAGAAAGGTATAGAATACCGACAAGATGAAAGTTAAGACACATGTGTAACATCTGGTTATCTTTATTGTAGACGTTTCGCCATCCAGTGGCTTTATCAATACAGATTCTAGGACATAATTAGAAGACAGTAGAACTATATACAAAAGATGAGGTAATCAGTTCCTCAGCCTTGGAGTTGGTGTTGAGAGCACCGTGGTTGTAGAGATTCTGGAGCACAGGCAGGGATACTGGCGTTTATGTAGGCTACTACAACTAACCCATCCCTATGGGTAGGACCTACTTCCACTGGGGAATCCCGCCTACCAATGACTATGCCCTCGAGTGCTACACGTCCCTATCCACTGACGCCTATATAAGCGCCAGTCTACTTGCTCCAGAATCTCTACCACCACGGTAGAGACTCTCTCTCTCTCTCTCTCTCTCTCTCTCTCTCTCTCTCTCTCTCTCTCTCTCTCTCTCTCTCTCTCTCTCTCTCTCTCTCTCTCTCTCTCTCTCTCTCTCTCTCTCCTCTCTCTCCTCCTCCTCCTCCTCCTCCTCCTCCTCCTCTTTCTCTTCCCGCATCATGGCAGGATGGACGCTTCTAAATATAGTAAGGCATTGTGCTTCCATTTTGGGATGTAAAAGCCGTGATGGGCCTGATGTGCGAGGGGAAGGGGCCCTGAGTGAAGGGAAAGGCTCTTCAGGGAGAATTGGTGCCCTTCAGTTAGTGTGGGAGTCCCTTAGGGAGTGTTGGAGCCCTTCAGTGAGTGTGAGAGCCCTTCAGGGAGTGTGAGAGTCCTTCATGGAGTGTGAGAGTCCTTCATGGAGTGTGAGAGTCCTTCATGGAGTGTGAAAGTCCTTCATGGAGTGTGAGAGTCCTTCATAGAGTGTGGGAGTCTTTCAGGGAGTATCAGAGTCCTTCAGGGGGTGTGGAGTAACTTTATTGAAGTGTGTGTGGAGTTACCGTCATGGAGTATGTGTGGGGTTACTTTCATGGAGTGTGTGTGGAATTACCTTCATGGAGTATGTGTGGAGTTAAATTCATGGAGTGTGTGTGAAGTTACCTTCATGGAGTGTGTGTGGAGTTACCTTCATGGAGTGTGTGTGAAGTTACCTTCATGGAGTGTGTGTGGAGTTACCTTCATGGAGTGTGTGTGAAGTTACCTTCATGGAGTGTGTGTGGAGTTACCTTCATGGAGTGTGTGTGGAGTTACCTTCATGGAGTATGTGTGGAGTTAAATTCATGGAGTGTGTGTGGAGTTACCTTCATGGAGTGTGTGTGGAGTTACCTTCATGGAGTGTGTGTGGAGTTACCTTCATGGAGTGTGTGTGGAGTTACCTTCATGGAGTGTGTGTGCAGTTACCTTCATGGAGTGTGTGTGGAGTTACCTTTATGGAGTGTGTGTGGAGTTATTTTCATGGAGTGTGTGTGGAGTTACCTTCGTGGAGTATGTGTGGAGTTACCTTCATGGAGTGCGTGTGGAGTTACCTTCATGGAGTGCGTGTGGAGTTACCTTCATGGAGTGCGTGTGGAGTTACCTTCATGGAGTGCGTGTGGAGTTACCTTCATGGAGTGCGTGTGGAGTTACCTTCATGGAGTGTGTGTGGAGTTACCTTCATGGAGTGCGTGTGGAGTTACCTTCATGGAGTGCGTGTGGAGTTACCTTCATGGAGTGTGTGTGGAGTTATTTTCATGAAGTGTGTGTGGAGTTACCTTCGTGGAGTATGTGTGGAGTTACCTTCGTAGAGTATGTGTGGAGTTACCTTCATGGAGTGTGTGTGGAGTTACCTTCATGGAGTGTGTGTGGAGTTACCTTCATGGAGTGTGTGTGGAGTTACCTTCATGGAGTGTGTGTGGAGTTACCTTCATGGAGTGTGTGTGGAGTTACCTTCATGGAGTGTGTGTGGAGTTACCTTCGTGGAGTGTGTGTGGAGTTACCTTCGTGGAGTGTGTGTGGAGTTACCTTCGTGGAGTGTGGTGCCAAGCTAAGTCAGAGTCATGGGACACGAGGGAGAGAGCTTGGTTCTTTGTTTTTTCTTTGAGAGACCATTCACCCACTAGAGTTTTCTGACCCTGTAGGACGCTGCGTCTCCTTTACTGATGGTCCATAAAGATGGTTCATGGTCCGAGGCCGGTATAGGGTCCCCGAAACTTGATGACAGGGGCCCCCCGTGTGGTGTGTGCCTTTGAAACAGTGCTTACGGAGCCCGGAGAGTATATGGACCAGGAAAGTGCAAGAGGGGACACCACGAGTGTGTTTATTTGGCTACGAATGTGCGTGAGTGAGTGTGTGTGTCGGGGGGGGGGTAGGGTCACTGGGTGAAAGGGTGTGACCATGTACGAACTTCCTAGTGGGCTTCGTTCGTGCCATTTCGTATCAGGTTACTACTTCAAGTTGGCCATTCGTGAATTGAATCACGAGAGAAAGAGAGAGAGAGAGAGAGAGAGAGAGAGAAAGAGAAAGAGAGAGAGAGAGATAAGAGAAAGGAAAGGGGCTTTCCATGTATAGTTTAAGACTATACTTATTGGAAAATGCTTACTGGAAGTGTATTTAAGAAGGACTCCAGGAAAGGGTGCGAGAGTAAGTGCGAGAGTAAGTGCGAGAGTGCAAAGGCAGCAAAATGTTAAAGTTGCCGAAAGCGATTATGTAGCCTAGAGAAAGTCAGTGTAAAGTACTCACCTATTTGTACTCACCTATTTGTGGTTGCAGGGGTCGAGTCCTAGCTCCTGGCCCCGCCTCTTCACCGGTTGCTACTAGACCCTCTCTCTCCCCGCTCCATGAGCTTTATCAAACCTCGTCTTAAAACTGTGTATGGTTCCTGCCTCCACTACGTCATTTTCTAGGCTATTCCACTGCCTTACAACTCTATGACTGAAGAAATACTTCCTACTATCTCTCTGACTCATTTGTGTCTTCAACTTCCAATTGTGGCCTCTTGTTTCTGTGTCCCCTCCCTGGAACATCCTGTCCTTGTCCACCTTGTCTATTCCACGCAGTATTTTATATGTCGTTATCATGTCTTCCCTGACCCTCCTGTCCTCCAGTGTCGTCAGGCCGATTTCCCTTAATCTTTCTTCATAGGACATTCCCCTTAGCTCTGGAACTAACCTTGTTGCAAACCTTTGTACTTTCTCTAGTTTCTTGACGAGCTTTATCAAGTGCGGGTTCCAAACAGGTGCTGCATACTCCAGTATGGGCCTGACATACACGGTGTACAGTGTCTTGAATGATTCCTTACTAAGGTGTCGGAATGCTGTTCTCAGGTTTGCCAGGCGCCCATATGCTGCAGCAGTTATCTGATTGATGTGTGCTTCCGGAGACATGCTCGGTGTTATACTCACCCCAAGATCTTTCTCCTTGAGTGAGGTTTGCAGTCTTTGGCCACCTAGCCTATACTCTGTCTGTGGTCTTCTGTGCCCTTCCCCTATCTTCATGACTTTGCATTTGGCAGGATTAAATTCGAGAAGCCATTTGCTGGACCAGGTGTCCAGTCTGTGTGTGTGTGTGTGTGTGTGTGTGTGTGTGTGTGTGTGTGTGTGTGTGTGTGTGTGTGTGTGTGTGTGTGTGTGTGAGTGTGTAAGAGTAAGTGAGTGGCCAGAAAACTTCGCGAGAAATGTCACGAAAGACTGTATGAAGAAATGTATGAAGGAGGGCGAGTATGATCCCTAGACTAGGTGGATCCCTCAGAGGGATCCCCCTCCCCCAGTGTTTTTTTAAATCCCTTCATAAGTTCCTCCTTCATGTCTCCTTCTCGAGTCATCCCCTGGGGTTGGCCCTTTGCCGGAGGGGATGGAGGGTGGGGAGAGAGCCTTCAGCTCCTTCGGAGACGGGAATAGAGGTAAAGGGAGTGTAATTAGTTTCTCTCTCTCTCTCTCTCTCTCTCTCTCTCTTTCTCTCCTTATTATCACATTCTCACACTCCCATCCCTTTCATTTCCTTTCATCCGTTTCTCTGGCTAATTCTCTTCTCTCTCTCTTCCCTCTCCCTCCTTCGCGCCTCGTTATTGATCCCGTGTATCAAAGTGCATTAATAATGACATCATGGCTGCCTTGAGTGATGTATAATGACCAACCTTATCAGGGGAGGTACTAATGCCTGCCTTTTGGCAACTCAATCTCCGTTAACAGCTGTACTCACCTTCGTTAGCAGTTGTCTTGTTGCTGACAATTACACTGCCATCTGTGAGCGATGGTCTCTCTCTCTCTCTCTCTCTCTCTCTCTCTCTCTCTCTCTCTCTCTCTCTCTCTCTCTCTCTCTCTCTCTCTCTCTCTCTCTCTCTCTCTCTCTCTCTCTCTCTTTCTCTCTCACTCTCTCTCTCTCTCTCTCTCTCTCTCTCTCTCTCTCTCTCTCTCTCTCTCTCTCTCTCTCTCTCTCTCTCTCTCTCTCTCTCTCTCTCTCTCTCTCTCTCTCTCTCTCTCTCTCTCTCTCTTTCTCTCTGTATTTATTTCAATGAATCTCTATTTGGATACACACACACACACATACACACACACACACACACACACACACACACACATACACACACACACACACACACACACACACACACACACACACACACACACACACACACACACACACACACATATATATATATATATATATATATATATATATATATATATATATATATTATGCGTATATATATAACCTGTGATAGAAGTGATCAGGGTCCGACGACCGAAACGTTTTCCAATTGATACGTCTTTCTACACCTAATTATATAATAACTATCCAGTATATAGATGGCGAAACGTCAAGAAAGTTGTACATAACTTGTGTCAGGACAAAATTAGAATATTCAACTGTTGTGTTGTGGACGAACCTGAAAAAGAAGAATAAATAAACCAGCAAATTTTTCAAGAAAGAGCTACAAATTGGCTGCCAGATTTGAGCAACCTGACTATGATGGAAGACTGAAAACATTAAAGTTGCCCAAGTTGGCTGATAGCAGGGGAAAGAGGAGACACGATAACCACATATAAGGTGTTGAAAGATTGATTACATAAAGACGGGGATAAGAGGCAGCGTTGAGTGGGGGGGGGGGAAGTGGAATGGGGAGGATGGTAGATAATTCCTCTTCTCAAATAGAATGGTTGATCAGTGGAATGCGTTAAAGGAGAAATTTGTAAGTACAGCAACCAATGGAAATCTTATAAAGATTTCACGAGGAACAGAGTATTCAAAAGGTGACAAACTGAGCATTTCTTTCCTCCAGTAGTACAACTGTAGGCGATATTACATACACAAACACACACACACACACACAATAGCCTAGAAAGTGATGTGGTGGAGGCAGGAACCATACATAGTTTTAAGGCGAGGTATGATAGAGCTCATGGGGCAGGGAGAGAGAGGACCTAGTAGCAATCAGCGAAGAGGCGGGGCCAGGAGCTGTGACTCGACCCCTGCAACCACAAATAGGTGAGTACAAATAGGTGAGTACACACACACACACACACACACACACACACACACACACACACACACACACACACACACACACACACACACACACACACACACACACACACACACACACACACACACACACACACACACACGCATGCACATACAACAGGCCTAGTGTCTAATCGACATGTGCCTAGGACCAAATGGTAACTAACTAACTAACACACACACACACACAGGACAGGAGGGTCAGGGGAGACATGATAACGACATACAAAATACTGCGTGGAATAGACAAGGTGGACAGAGACAGGATGTTCCAGAGATGGGACACAGAAACAAGGGGTCACAATTGGAAGCTGAATTCTCAGATGAGTCAAAGGGATGTTAGGAAGTATTTCTTCAGTCATAGAGTAGTTAGGAAGTGGAATAGTCTGGCAAGCGATGTAGTGGAGGCAGGAACTATACATAGTTTTAAGGCGAGGTATGATAAAGCTCATGGAGCAGGGGGAGAGAGGCGGGGCCAGGAGCTGAGTCTCGACCCCTGCAACCACAATTATGTGAGTACAATTAGGTGAGTACACACACACACATACACACACAGATGAGAAGAATTCATTCGATCGAAGACCAGGCAGAACTACAAAGGGATCTGGACAGGCTGCAGACCTGGTCCAGCAATTGGCTCCTGGAGTTCAATCCCACCAAGTGCAAAGTCATGAAGATTGGGGAAGGGCAAAGAAGGCCGCAGACGGAGTACAGTCTAGGGGGTCAGAGACTACAAACCTCACTCAAGGAAAAAGATCTTGGGGTGAGTATAACACCAGGCACATCTCCTGAAGCGCACATCAACCAAATAACTGCTGCAGCATATGGGTGCCTAGCAAACCTCAGAACAGCATTCCGACATCTTAATAAGGAATCATTCAGGACCCTGTACACCGTGTACGTTAGGCCCATATTGGAGTATGTGGCACCAGTTTGGAACCCACACCTAGCCAAGCACGTGAAGAAACTAGAGAAAGTGCAAAGGTTTGCAACAAGACTAGTCCCAGAGCTAAGAGGTATGTCCTACGAGGAGAGGTTAAGGGAAATCATCCTGACGACACTGAAGGACAGGAGAGATAGGGGGGACATAATAACAACATACAAAATACTGAGAGGAATTGACAAGGTGAACAAAGACAGGATGTTCCAGAGATTGGACACAGCAACAAGGGGACACAGTTTGAAGTAGAAGACACAGATGAATCACAGGGATGTTAGGAAGTATTTTTTCAGCCACTGAGTAGTCAGGAAGTGGAATAGTTTGGGAAGCGATGTAGTGGAGGCAGGATCCATACATAGCTTTAAGCAGAGGTATGATAAAGCTCACGGTTCAGGGGGAGTGACCTAGTAGCGACCAGTGAAGAGGCGGGGCCAGGAGCTTGGACTCGACCCCTGCAACCTCAACTAGGTGAGTACAACTAGGTGAGTACGCACACACACCAAAACCTGTGGATCGACCCCTGCAACCACAACTAGGTGAGTACACACACAAACACAAACACACACACGGGTAAAAAATTTCGGACATTGAAACTAATAATGAGGAAATAGTATAAAAAATCGTCTTGTGAAAGGTGACACATCAGAGGTAACTAGATCAGATGGAATATTACCGAGAATTGTCAAAGAGAAAGCGGAAATATTGCGCGAGACACTCACACTCGCTTTAACAATTCATTACTGAGGCGTTGGGGGCCAGTCGACACGAAGATAACAAACGGAATATCAATATTCGTGTATGTGAATGATAGAATGAAGAATCAGATACGTGTGCAACATCTGGGTATCTTTATTGGTAGACTTTTGACTATCCATTGACTTTATCAGTATAATACGAGAACATAACGTGAAGACTTTAGAACTACGTACAAAAGATGAGGTAATCCGTCCCTCAGTCTTGGAGTTGTTGAAGATCATCGTAGTCTTGAAGACTACGATGCTCTCCAACAACTCTTCACCAACATTCTTCACATCATATCCTTGTATTGCATTAATAAAGCCACTGGAGGGCGAAACGTCTACAAATAAAGATACCCAGATGTTGTACACGTGACTGATTCTTCATGTTGTCGGTATTGTCTACCATTCACGTACAGGTCCCTTCGTAAACCAAATGACGGGAGTAATACATAACAGAACGATTATCAAGATAAGATAAGATAAGATAAGATAAGATAAGATTTCGTTCGGATTTTTAACCCCGGAGGGTTAGCCACCCAGGATAACCCAGGAAAGTCAGTTTGTCATCGAGGACTGTCTAACTTATTTCCATTGGGGTCCTTAATCTTGTCCCCCAGGATGCGACCCACACCAGTCGACTAACACCCAGGTACCTATTTGCTGCTAGGTGAACAGGACAATAGGTGTAAGGAAACGTGTCGGAATTTCCACCCGCCGGGAATCGAACCCGGGCCCTCCGTGTGTGAAGCGGGAGCTTTAGCCACCAGACCACCGGGCCACCTATAAGGAAACACATAACCCATAATAAAAACCAGATTTACTATAGAGGGTAAATATATTAGAGGAGAACGTGCGTGCGAAAACCCACAGACACGCTAAATTATTTCTACTCTCTTATTTCTTCTCCATTGTAATTTTTTTTGTTACATTTATAGTCACACGTTTGCTAGTGATTTATTACAGCATATGTTCCATTATTTTATTCTCTTCGTTATTTTACCATTGATATATAGGAAGGTTATTTTGAAATGTGTCATTACAATGATGGAATCCTTCAGTAGGACATGTGTATGAGCTGTGTATGTTGTCTGGTGGGGGGTGAAATAGTGTATTCTTACAGGAAATATACACCAAAGGGTGTATTTCTTTCGGTGTATTAATGCTGAGAGTTCGTCTTGTACCTCATTTTGGGGGATTAAAATATTCACCGAAAAATTAATTTAGAAAGACATAGTGGCAAACGCTAGAAAAAATTAGAAAACGTTTCGGTCCTGGGACCTTGATCAAGGTCCCAGGACTGAAACGTTTACTCACGTGTCTTTCTAAAGTTTTCTTGTCTGGTGGTGAAAAGTAACGAGCAGCCTTTATGCTAGTGTATTCGACAGGCTTGAAACCCTCATAACAATCCAATCAACCAGCCGTATTTCTGACATGTAGAAACGGTAACGTATCGCTCAGTGTAGAGCTTCGTCAAGTCATGAGTTGATTTAAAGTGTAGTAAGCAACACGCAGGAAGGGGAAGCAATATGCAGGAAGGGCAAGCAACATGCAGAAAGGGCAAGCAACATGCAGAAAGGGCAAGCAACATGCAGAAAGGGCAAGCAACATGCAGAAAGGGCAAGCAACATGCAGAAAGGGAAAGCAACATGCAGGAAGTGCAAGCAACATTTGAATAGGGCAATACACTAAGAAAGCACAATAACTTTTTTTATCTTCGAGTGGTAAATGTCTGTGTTCATTCTGAACACAGGCATTTATCCAATGGTCAGGAGCTGGTCGAGACTCAGCTCCTGACCTCTACCTCCTCGACTAATTTGATGGGCGTTACTGATTCATGGCCTCTTGAGCTTTTATCATATCCCTTCTTCAAGCTGTGTATTCACTATGTAGGATCCCCTCCCATCTGGGGCAACTGCATTTGCATTTTGTTTCTGTGAGAGCTATGATGTTGGGATGCTCCTTCCATACTCTGTCTTTCAGCTCAACTCTTTTAGTTAGTAAAAATTTGCCAAATTGAAAATTTGTTATTACGCTTTGGAATAATTCGTGTTATTGTGCACAATAATATGCAAAATAATATGCAAACTAACATGCAAGATAACACGCATGGTGGCATGAGACATAACATGCAGGATAACACGCGCGATAACTTAATAAAATTATGCATCCTGCAAGTTAGAGGAAATTGTTGCAACATACAACCAGGGAGAAAGTTTCCCAGGAAGAAAGTAAATAGAGGGAGGGAGGAAGAGAGGGAGGGTATGAGGGAGGGAGAGTGGGATGATGGAAGAGAAAGAGGGTGGGAGAGAGGGAGGGGGGAAGGGGGAGTGGGTGGAAGGGAAGGATTAAGTGAAAAGTACAGGAGGGAGAGGTGGAGGGTGGAAGTCACTGTACCGTAGCTGGAACAGTATTATGGCTGGAACAGTATTATGGCTGGAACAGTATTATGGCTGGAACAAATCACAAATAACCTAACCATACCACGGGCGGGATTTGAACCCGCGGTCAGAGAATCTCAAAACTCCAGACCGTCGCGTTAGCCACTGGACCAGCTGGTTTGTTTGCAATCGTGTCATTACGATTTCGTGAGTCACAAATAACCTCCCACACTTTATAAAAATAAAACCTTAGACGATGTTTCGGTTCTCCCTGGACCATCATCAAGTAACAACAACAGCCAAAACAAATACGAACTCACTAGTGCTGGACACGAATCCGGGTTCAAAACATTGCCTCCTCCTCCTCCTAGTCCTCCTCCTCCTCCTCCACTCTATCCCTCGTCAAGAATGACCCACACGGGTTCGATGCTTCAGGTACACGCAATATCCAGCATTATTGGTGGCCTCCGTGGCTCGGTTTGTACTAATGAAGGTTCATAAAGAGTGACAGGTATTGTTGTCTGTGTGTACAGGTACGGGAACGGTGGTGATCAGGCTGGCTGACGTGAATGACAACTCTCCGAGGCTCGCCAGACAGCTGTGGGATCTGAAGGTGGAGGAGACCTGGGGAGACCAGCCCCCCAGCAACACCACCATCCTGGAGATCACCGCTGCAGATAGAGACACGGCTAACTATTTCTATTACAGGGTGAGAGACCAGGGTGATATTAGGGTGAAACCAGTGTGAGACCAAGGAAAGGTTAGGGGTGGGAGGGCCAAATATATTTCCAATATATACTCATAAATATAATCTCTATTCTACTTATATAGTGTATACACACATATCACACACACACACACACACACACACACACACACACACACACACACACACACACACACACACACACACACACACACACACACACACACACACACACACACACACACACACACACACACACACACACACACACCACACACACACACACACACACACACACATAATATATATATATTATATATATATATATATATATATATATATATTATATGTTATATATATTATATATATATATATATATATATATATATATATATATATATATATATATATATATATATATATATATATAAATTTGGGGTTGCAGGGGTAAGTTATAACATGAGCTTTTAATTGAATCAGGTAAAGAAAAGCGATTTGATCATAGAAATACTTAGTTTTTTCAAGAAAAAGAGAGCGAATAACTTTACGAGATACTGTGTAGTGGGCAGTGACGACCCTTCACTAGATTATATATTGATGGAAGGAAGGTTGATGGGGTAGACTTCCGGATGTGCATCTCTTGATCAGGAGCGACTGGAATGCCAGAGCATTATTTAGTGGTAGCTACAGTAAGAGTA
>NC_069434.1:18812786-18830286 GCF_026875155.1 Cherax quadricarinatus
ATCTTCTCATAGGCTGAACCTGGGTACTGATCGAACGATGGGGCCCCCATCGTCCGACCCTTAGTACTGGTTCGCTGGTTGGGGGAGATAGTCTTTCATGAGGGTGTGTACATGCGCCGAATAAAGGTTACGTACTCTTTGCATGCCACACTAGTCTTGAGGGAATGATCACCTTAAAACTACTTATTGTACTTAAGACTGAGAGACTGAGCGTCTCAAAATTACTACTACTATTACTACTACTACTACTGTCTTTAAGACTGAGGGACTGATCTACTTAAAACTACTACCTTAAGACTGAGGGACTGATCTACTTAAAACTACTACCTTAAGACTAAGGGACTGATCTACTTAAAACTAAGCCTGAGGGACTGACCACCTCAAACCTACGGCCAGTTTACAGATGTTTTAAGGTGGCTATCAGTGTTATTTTTTCAATGTCTTAAAAAAAGAGTTTTGCAAAAATTCTTTCAGAAATGTCCTGATGTCCAAATTATGCATATTTCCCAATATGCAAATTTCTCAGTTTTTTTTATCAAATCTGTATATTACTTGAACTGATTAAAAATCTTCGGGAATTATACTTTTTTTACAAGCTATGATTTAAACATGTATAATTATTATATTTTAATGGTTTAACGAAAGTGAATGCCTTTGTGTTTTTTTTAGATTAATGTTTATTAATGTTGAGTAAAAAGTTTGGACTTAACTGAAGAAAAATGAACCGTGAAAATGTCAGAATGTTGGTGGTGGTGGTGGTGGTGGTGGTGATGGTGGTGGTGGTGGTGGTGGTGGTGGTGGTGGTGGTGATAGTGGTGGTAGTGGTGGTGGTGATGGTGGTGGTGGTGGTGGTGGTGGTGGTGATAGTGGTGGTGGTGGTGGTGGTGGTGGTGGTGGTGGTGGTGGTGGTGGTGGTGGTGATAGTGGGGGTGGTGGTGGTGGTGGTGGTGGTGGTGGTGGTGATAGTGGTGGTGGTGGTGGTGGTGATGGTCGTGGTGGTGGTGGTGGTGGTGGTGGTGGTGGTGGTGGTGATAGTGGTGGTGGTGGTGGTGGTGGTGGTGGTGGTGATGGTGGTGGTGGTGGTGGTGGTGGTGGTGGTGGTGGTGGTGATGGTGGTGGTGGTGGTGGTGGTGGTGGTGGTGGTGGTGGTGGTGGTGATAGTGGTGGTGGTGGTGGTGGTGGTGGTGGTGGTGGTGGTGGTGGCGGTGGTGGTGGTGATAGTGGTGGTGTGTGGTGGTGGTGGTGGTGGTGGAGGTGGTGGTGATAGTGGTGGTGGTGGTGATAGTGGTGGTAGTGGTGGTGATAGTGGTGGTAGTGGTGGTGGTGATGGTCGTGGTGGTTTAGGGATAGTAGTGGTGATGGTGGTGGTGGTGGGGGTGGTGATAGTGGTGGTGGTGGTGATAGTGGTGGTGGTGGGGGGTGATAGTGGTGGTGGTGGTGATAGTGGTGGTGGTGGTGGTGGTAGTGGTGGTGGTGATGGTCGTGGTGGTAGGGATAGTAGTGGTGATGGTGGTGGTGGTGGTGGTGGTGGTGGTGGTGGTGGTGATGATAGTGGTGGTGGTGGTGATAGTGGTGGTGGTGGTGGTGGTGAAAGTGGTGGTAGTGGTGGTGGTGATGGTCGTGGTGGTAGGGATAGTAGTGGTGATGGTGGTGGTGGTGGTGGTGGTGGTGGTGGTGATGGTGGTGGTAATGGTGCCCCAGTTGGTGCCCTAGCACCAGCTGGGGCACCAGCTGACCCTCCGCACTGCCTTAATGAAGATTAATGGATACGAGCACCACCTTCAAGGAAGTGCCATCTTTTGTTCCATCTGCGGGGCCATCACCACCTAAATGGAGCATTTACTTGATAGAGACGAGAGGGAATGGGTGATGGTTGGTGAAAGAGAGAGAGAAAGAGAGAGAGAAAGAGAAAGAGAGAGAGAGAGAGGAGAGAGAGAGAGAGAGAGAGAGAGAGAGAGAGAGAGAGAGAGAGGGAGAGAGAGAGAGAGAGAGAGAGAGAGAGAGAGAGAGAGAGAGAGAGAGAGAGAGAGAGAGAGAGAGAGAGAGAGAGAGAGAGAGAGAAAGACAGTAAATACAAGCGGCTTAATATAAATTCATCTTCATCCACTGGTGAGCGAAACGTGCAACCATTAAAGACACCTTTGCATTAAGGTTCTTGTTTTATCTCTTAATTCCTTAGGGCAAACGACTATTACAGCGGTTAAAATTGCGCCTTTCGATATATTTATGCTGAGCCGTTGGTCAGGAGACGCTGTGTAGGCATCTCTCGTT
Organism: Cherax quadricarinatus; assembly: GCF_026875155.1. NCBI lineage: Eukaryota > Metazoa > Arthropoda > Malacostraca > Decapoda > Parastacidae > Cherax > Cherax quadricarinatus. The sequence goes on from NC_069434.1 coordinate 18,815,058, forward strand.
GTCGAGGACGACAGCTGCAGCATCCCTTTTCACGGTGTGACTGCAGCATCCCTCATCATGTTGTGACTGCAGCATCCCTGATCACGTTGTGACTGCAGCATCCCTGATCACGTTATGACTGCAGCATCCCTGATCACGTTGTGACTGCAGCATCCCTGATCACGTTGTGACTGCAGCATCCCTCATCACGGTGTGACTGCGCATCCCTCTCGCACGCCAGTCCTTCTTGTGTTCTGTTATCTCGGTCTTTTGAATTCCTATCAGTCTCATCTATATGAACTAGCTCACTGTTGTTAGGTAAAAAGGACACACGTGTAATTAACGCGACTTTTTTACTTTTGGCAACGTTTCGCTCTCCAGGAGCTTCGTCAAGCCAACATTACTATTTCACAGGTGTTGCGGGGATGCTGTTAAACACGTTTTTGTCGTGACAGGTGTAATGTAGTTTATGGAGAAAGAGATACCAAATTTTGTTTGATAAGGGGGCACAAAAGAGAGAGAGAGAGAGAGAGAGAGTTGTTTTCGTTGCTTTTTTCGTTAAGCCCAAAATGAGAGGAAACGTGTAGGTTGGTTGGTGGCGAAAACGAGAGCCATCAAAATGATGATTCTCGAGAAAACTAAAACTCTTCCGTCACTAGTTTATGTGAGCCCTCCTTCAGAGTCTTATTGTTCTGGAGAGTCTGGCTTGGATCAGCCAGTCCTGGTGTTTTAACTTGGGGAATTGATCCCAGATGGTTGCTTTCTCTTGGGCGAGCTGGAGGCGCCTGAAGATTCTCAGTGTCTTTAGAAATGGTATTTAAGACCCACGATTGTCCTAACTTTGGGCGAGTACAGAGTCGAGAGAGAGACAGAGAGAGAGAGAGAGAGAGAGAGAGAGAGAGAGAGAGAGAGAGAGAGAGAGAGAGAGAGAGAGAGAGAGAGAATGTGTGTGAACAGTTCCCGCACATGACGGTTGATTCAATCATTCACACACTGTAACAAGTAACCTGTGCTGAATGGAACGCTGGCGTCTGTCCCTTCCAACTAACATTCACCAGTTTACACTCACTAGAATCCCACTCATTCCACCACCACCACCACCACAACCACTATCATCACGGTCACCGCTACCACCATTACTACAGATATCGTCACTACCGCCACAACTACCAGCACTCACAACTACTGTGGAAATAAATGGTTGGTATTAGTAGTTGTGGTTGCTGGTAGTGGTGGTGGTGGTTGGTATTAGTAGTTGTGAGTGGAAATATAAACACATATGCAGTATAATGTGATCCTTTATTGACAACGTTTCGCCCACACAGTGGGCTTTTGCAAGTCACAAACAGATCTACCTGGGGTGGAAGGTGCGCGAGTATTTATAGTCAGGTTCAGAATGCTGAGGTCAGGTGGAGAATGCTGCATCTGATGATGTACCGAGTGAGGTTATAGTCTAAAATCTTGGGTAGCTTGGAAGGGAGATTGGATAAGTTTGTGAGCAGACCTTCTGCAGTGTTCTTCCATTCCTGTGTTCTTATGTGGGATAGCGATGAAGAAGTTTCTTGGCAAGTGGTTCAGCTATGTTATAGAAGCCACTATTCTGGTTGAAGTTGTCGGATATAGAAATAAGTGATGATTCCAGGATTCTTCGGTATTGAGTGTTGTCTTCTGTGGCGATAAGTCTTGAGTTTCTGTAGTTTATCAAGTGGTTGTGTGAATTACGGTGTTGTACACAGGCATTCCTTGTGTCGTCAGACCTGCTTGCCTATTGGTGTTCTGAAATACGTGTTTGGAGGTCCCTTGATGTTTCGCCCACGTATAATTTGTTGCAGTCATTACAATGAATTATGTATACCCCTGCAAAGGGTGGAAGATTGTCCTGTCTATGACTGGTAATGTCCTTGATGGTCATGATAGACAGGGCAAGCTTGCACCCTCTGCAGGGTTATACATAATCCCTTGTAATGACTGCAACAAATTATACGTGGGCGAAACATCAAGGGACCTCCAAACACGTATTTCAGAACACCAATACGCAAGCAGGTCTGACGATACAAGGATACAACTACTAATACCAACCACCACCACCACTACCAGCAACCACAACTACTTATACCAACTACTTCCATCACTACCAGCAACCAAAACTACTAATACCAACCACTACCACCACTATCAGCAACCACAACTACTAATACCAACCACCACCACCACCACCACACCTACAACCACAAGTACTAATACCAACCACCACTACCCGCAACCACAACTACTAATACCAACCACCACCACCACTACCATCAACCACGACTACCACCCATTTCCCAAAGAAGAAAAAAAATACACATTTAACGTCTTCACAATCTCACTTCCATTTGACCGAAACACAAATATATATATATATATATATATATATATATATATATATATATATATATATATATATATATATTATATATATATATATATATATATATATATATAAATACATAGCATGTTTTTCTCTGTGCTTGAGGTTGCAAGTTCCCCTGCGACCTCCTGTAGCTTAGTATGCAAATTAGAGTTCTTTTTTTTGCTCGTCTTCGGTGACTTAAATCCGATTAATGTTAAGTTGCAGCTTTGTGCTGTCCAGAAATTACTGAAAATTTGCGGTTTCTTGAAGGTTTTCAGAACCTGTTTTTATGATTTCATTTGTGTGGCAACCGAGAGAGGAAGGGGGGGGGAGAACCCTCCTCATTTTTTTTTAAATAATCCTCCGCCTTAAATTATTTTTATTTTTTTACTAAATTTTCAAAATAAATACGAAATTTTCCCCATTTTTTTGTCGCTCTCAACAATTACTCGTTTTTGTTTTATTTCTGGTGAAAAAAAACTCATTTTTTGAGGTGTCACGTCAGAGGGAGATCAATGACGACTGACATGACTCCCAACTCTGGCTCACTCACAATACCACCAGCTCAAAAAAACATTGATATTCATTTTTTTTTAATCTATAGAAATAATAAAAAAAATCTCCCGCCAGTATTGTATTTATTTTGTAATTAGGAAGACAATTGTTCACGAGTCCTGGAACATGATTTGTGTTGTGGTGAGATGTTTCGTGTTGTGGCAGACCATACAGTGTTGTGGCAGACCATACAGTGTTGTGGCAGACCATACAGTGTTGTGGCAGACCATACAGTGTTGTGGCAGACCATACAGTGTTGTTGCAGACCATACAGTGTTGTGGCAGACCATACAGTGTTGTTGCAGACCATACAGTGTTGTGGCAGACCATACAGTGTTGTGGCAGACCATACAGTGTTGTGGCAGACCATACAGTATTGTGGCAGACCATACAGTATTGTGGCAGACCATACAGTAGTGTGACAGACCATACAGTGTTGTGGCAGACGATACGTGCTCGGTGTTATACTCACCCCAAGATCTTTCTCCTTGAGTGAGGTTTGCAGTCTTCGGCCACCTAGCCTATACTCTGTCTGTGGTCTTCTGTGCCCTTCCCCTATCTTCATGACTTTGCATTTAGCAGGATTAAATTCGAGAAACCATTTGCTGGACCAGGTGTCCAGTCTGTCCAGGTCTCTTTGAAGTCCTGCCTGGTCCTCATCTGATTTAATTCTCCTCATTAACTTCACATCATCTGCAAACAGGGACACTTCTGATTTCTAACCCTTCCATCATGTCGTTCACATATACCAAAAATAGCACTGGTCCTAGGACCGACCCCTGTGGGACCCCGCTCGTCACAGGTGCCCACTGTGATACATCATTACGTACCATGACTCGTTGTTGCCTCCCTGTCAGGTATTCTCTGATCCATTGCAGTGCCCTTCCTGTTATATGCGCCTGATGCTCTAGCTTCTGCACTAATCTCTTGTGAGGAACTGTGTCAAAGACCTTCTTGCAATCCAAGAAGATGCAATCAACCCACCCCTCTCTCTCGTGTCTTACTTCTGTTATTTTATCATAAAACTCCAGAATGTTTGTGACACAGGATTTGCCTTCCATGAATCCGTGCTGGTTGGCATTTATACTCTTGTTCCGTTCCAGGTGCTCCACCACTCTCCTCCTGATAATCTTCTCCATAACTTTGCATACTATACACGTCAATGACACAGGTCTATAGTTTAGTGCCTCTTTTCTGTCTCCTTTTTTAAAAATGGGAACTACATTTGCCGTCTTCCATTTCTCAGGTAGTTGCCCAGTTTCAAGGGATGTGTTGAAGATTGTGGTTAGAGGCATGCACAGCATCTCTGCTCCTTCTCTAAGGACCCATAGGGAGATGTTGTCCGGTCCCATTGCCTTTGAGGTATCGATGTCCCTTAGCAGTTTCTTCACCTCCTCCTCATCTGTATGTATGTCGTCCAACACTTGTTGGTGTATTCCTTGCTGGTGTCCCCATCTGGTCTGTCCCCCCAGAGTCCTTCCTGTCTCTACTGTAAATACTTCCTTAAATTTCGTGTTGAGCTCCTCACATACCTCTTGATCGTTTCTTGTGAGTTCTCCACCTTCTTTCCTCAGTCTTATCACCTGGTCCTTGACTGTCGTCTTCCTCCTAATGTGGCTATACAGCAGTTTCGGGTCAGATTTGACTTTCGATGCTATGTCGTTTTCATACTGTCGCTGGGCCTCCCTCCTTATCTGTGCATACTCGTTTCTGGCTCTTCTACTAATCTCCTTGTTTTCCTGGGTCCTATGCCTCCTGTACCTTTTCCATTCTCTGTTGCACTAAGTTTTTGCCTCCCTACACCTTTGGGTAAACCAAGGACTCGTTTTGGTCTTCCTATTATTTCTGTTTCCCTTGGGAACAAACCTTTCCTCTGCCTCCTTGCACTTTGTTGCTACATATTCCATCATCTCGTTTACTGATTTTCCTACCATTTCTCTGTCCCACTGAACTTCCTGCAGGAAGTTTCTCATACCTGTGTAGTCCCCCCTTTTATAGTTTGGCCTGTCCCCTTCAGTTCCTGTTACCTTCTCCACTTGTAACTTTACTATATAATCAAAACTCAGAACCACGTGATCGCTAGCTCCAAGGGGCCTCTCGTAAGTGATGTCCTCAATGTCTGAACTGCTCAGGGTGAACACAAGATCCAGTCTTGCTGGCTCATCCTCCCCTCTCTCTCTGGTAGTGTCCCTGACATGTTGATGCATGAGGTTTTCAAGTACCACATATATCATCTTGGCTCTACATGTGTGTGTGTGTGTGTGTGTGTGTGTGTGTGTGTGTGTGTGTGTGTGTGTGTGTGTGTGTGTGTGTGTGTGTGTGTGTGTGTGTGTGTGTGTGTGTGTGTGTGTGTGTGTATGTGTGTGTGTGTGTGTGTATGTGGTTATGAGCTTGCATGTGTATATATTGTTCAAACATTCATATAATTATTTTAATAATAATTACTATTATTATTATTATTATTATTATTATTATTATTATTATTATTATTATTATTATTATTATTATCAACATCACCATTATTATTATTATTATTATTATTATTATTATTATTTTCATTATTATTATTGTTATTATTATTATTATTATTATTATTATTATTATTATTATTATTATTATTATTATTATTATTTTCATTATTATTATTATTATTATTATTATTATTATTATTATTATTATTATTATTATTATTATTATTATTATTATTATTATTATTTTCATTATTAGTATTATTATTATTATTATTATTATTATTATCTTCATTATTATTATTATTGTTATTATTATTATTATTTTCATTATTATTATTATTATTATTATTATTATTATTATTATTATTATTATTATTATTATTATTATTATTATTTTCATTATTATTATTATTATTATTATTATTATTATTATTATTATTATTATTATTATTATCTTCATTATTATTATTATTGTTATTATTATTATTATCATCATCAATATCATCATCATTATGAAGCTTGGTATATCTCAACACATACACAAAAAATCTCAACATCTACAAAGACAATATTAAATCCCATTCATATCTGACGTAAAATTTCAGCGAAAAATATAAATTCCTGATCGTATTAGTTGAGATTAAATCCCCTTTTTTTCAACTGCGGGTCATGTATGTGATTAATGGCGCGAGCAAATCCTCTTCCAGCCTCCAAAGGGGTTTAGCATCAAGTTTTTGCTTTCATCCCTTTTAAGGGAGGACAACGGGATGGAAGGTATTTTTCACCTGCTGTTATTAAGGTCCCAGCTGAGTCTTACCTGACGACCAGTGTTCTTGTTATTCTTGAAGATCAGTGTTCTTGTTATTCTTGAAGATCAGTGTTCTTGTTATTCTTGAAGATCAGTGTTCTTGTTATTCTTGAAGATCAGTGTTCTTGTTATTCTTGAAGATCAGTGTTCTTGTTATTCTTGAAGATCAGTGTTCTTGTTATTCTTGAAGATCAGTGTTCTTGTTATTCTTGAAGATTAGTGTTCTTGTTGTCCTTGAAGATCAGTGTTCTTGTTATTCTTGAAGATTAGCGCTCTTGTTGTCCTTGAAGATCAGCGTTCTTGTTGTCCTTGAAGATCAGTGTTCTTGTTGTCCTTGAAGATCAGTGTTCTCGTTGTCCTTGAAGATCAGTGTTCTCGTTGTCCTTGAAGATCAGTGTTCTTGTTATTCTTGAAGATCAGTGTTCTTGCTATTCTTGAAGATTAGTGTTCTTGTTGTCCTTGAAGATCAGTGTTCTTGTTGTCCTTGAAGATCAGCGTTCTTGTTGTCCTTGAAGATCAGTGTTCTTGTTGTCCTTGAAGATCAGCGTTCTTGTTGTCCTTGAAGATCAGCGTTCTTGTTGCCCTTGAATATCAGTGTTCTCGTTGTCCTTGAAGATCAGTGTTCTCGTTGTCCTTGAAGATCAGTGTTCTTGTTATTCTTGAAGATCAGTGTTCTTGCTATTCTTGAAGATTAGTGTTCTTGTTGTCCTTGAAGATCAGTGTTCTTGTTGTCCTTGAAGATCAGCGTTCTTGTTGTCCTTGAAGATCAGTGTTCTTGTTGTCCTTGAAGATCAGCGTTCTTGTTGTCCTTGAAGATCAGCGTTCTTGTTGTCCTTGAATATCAGTGTTCTCGTTGTCCTTGAAGATCAGTGTTCTCGTTGTCCTTGAAGATCAGTGTTCTTGTTATTCTTGAAGATCAGTGTTCTTGCTATTCTTGAAGATTAGTGTTCTTGTTGTCTTTGAAGATCAGTGTTCTTGTTGTCCTTGAAGATCAGCGTTCTTGTTGTCCTTGAAGATCAGTGTTCTTGTTGTCCTTGAAGATCAGCGTTCTTGTTGTCCTTGAAGATCAGCGTTCTTGTTGTCCTTGAATATCAGTGTTCTCGTTGTCCTTGAAGATCAGTGTTCTCGTTGTTCTTGAAGATCAGTGTTCTTGTTATTCTTGAAGATCAGTGTTCTTGTTGTCCTTGAAGATCAGTGTTCTTGTTGTCCTTGAAGATCAGTGTTCTCGTTGTCCTTGAAGATCAGTGTTCTCGTTGTCCTTGAAGATCAGTGTTCTCGTTGTCCTTGAAGATCAGTGTTCTTGTTATTCTTGAAGATCAGTGTTCTTGCTATTCTTGAAGATTAGTGTTCTTGTTGTCCTTGAAGATCAGTGTTCTTGTTGTCCTTGAAGATCAGCGTTCTTGTTGTCCTTGAAGATCAGTGTTCTTGTTGTCCTTGAAGATCAGCGTTCTTGTTGTCCTTGAAGATCAGCGTTCTTGTTGTCCTTGAATATCAGTGTTCTCGTTGTCCTTGAAGATCAGTGTTCTCGTTGTCCTTGAAGATCAGTGTTCTTGTTATTCTTGAAGATCAGTGTTCTTGCTATTCTTGAAGATTAGTGTTCTTGTTGTCCTTGAAGATCAGTGTTCTTGTTGTCCTTGAAGATCAGCGTTCTTGTTGTCCTTGAGATCAGTGTTCTTGTTGTCCTTGAAGATCAGCGTTTTGTTGTCCTTGAATTATCAGTGTTCTCGTTGTCCTTGAGATCAGTGTTCTTGTTATTCTTGAAGATCAGTGTTCTTGCTATTCTTGAAGATTAGTGTTCTTGTTGTCCTTGAAGATCAGTGTTCTTGTTGTCCTTGAAGATCAGCGTTCTTGTTGTCCTTGAAGATCAGTGTTCTTGTTGTCCTTGAAGATCAGCGTTCTTGTTGTCCTTGAAGATCAGCGTTCTTGTTGTCCTTGAATATCAGTGTTCTCGTTGTCCTTGAAGATTAGTGTTCTTGTTATCCTTGAAGATCAGTGTTCTCGTTGTCCTTGAAGATCAGTGTTCTTGTTATTCTTGATGATCAGTGTTCTTGTTATTCTTGAAGATTAGCCCTCTTGTTGTCCTTGAAGATCAGTGTTCTTGTTTTCCTTGAAGATCAGTGTTCTTGTTATTCTTGATGATCAGTGTTCTTGTTGTCCTTGAAGATCAGTGTTCTTGTTGTCCTTGAAGATTAGTGTTCTTGTTATCCTTGAAGATCAGTGTTCTTGTTGTCCTTGAAGATCAGTGTTCTTGTTGTCCTTGAAGATCAGTGTTCTTGTTATTCTTGATGATCAGTGTTCTTGTTGTCCTTGAAGATCAGTGTTCTTGTTATCCTTGAAGATCAGTGTTCTTGTTGTCCTTGAAGATCAGTGTTCTTGTTGTCCTTGAAGATCAGTGTTCTTGTTGTCCTTGAAGATCAGTGTTCTTGTTATTCTTGATGATCAGTGATCTTGTTGTCCTTGAAGATCAGTGTTCTTGTTATCCTTGAAGATCAGTGTTCTTGTTGTCCTTGAAGATCAGTGATCTTGTTGTCCTTGAAGATCAGTGTTCTTGTTGTCCTTGAAGATCAGTGTTTTTGTTATTCTTGAAGATCAGTGTTCTTGTTATTCTTGATGATCAGTGATCTTGTTGTCCTTGAAGATTAGTGTTCTTGTTATCCTTGAAGATTAGTGTTTTTGTTATTCTTGAAGATTAGTGTTCTTGTTATCCTTGAAGATTAGTGTTCTTGTTATTCTTGAAGATTAGTGTTCTTGTTATTCTTGAAGATCAGTGTTTTTGTTATTCTTGAAGATTAGTGTTCTTGTTATCCTTGAAGATTAGTGTTCTTGTTATTCTTGAAGATTAGTGTTCTTGTTATTCTTGAAGATCAGTGTTTTTGTTATTCTTGAAGATTAGTGTTCTTGTTATCCTTGAAGATTAGTGTTCTTGTTATTCTTGAAGATTAGTGTTCTTGTTATTCTTGAAGATCAGTGTTCTTGTTATTCTTGAAGATTAGTGTTCTTGTTATTCTTGAAGATCAGTGTTCTTGTTATTCTTGAAGATTAGTGTTCTTGTTATTCTTGAAGATTAGTGTTCTTGTTATTCTTGAAGATCAGTGTTCTTGTTATTCTTGAAGATTAGTGTTCTTGTTATTCTTGAAGATTAGTGTTCTTGTTATTCTTGAAGATCAGTGTTCTTGTTATTCTTGAAGATCAGTGTTCTTGTTATTCTTGAAGATCAGTGTTCTTGTTATTCTTGAAGATCAGTGTTCTTGTTATTCTTGAAGATCAGTGTTCTTGTTATTCTTGAAGATCAGTGTTCTTGTTGTCCTTGAAGATCAGTGTTCATGTTATCCTAAGTATAATATATATATAATTTTCACACCACCTGTTCATCCCTCGGTGTTACCTCCCCTGACAGGCTGGGCAGCAGCAGGTGATCTACCAGGTGGTGGGTGGTTTCGGGGGCGCGCTGAGGGTGGGCGTGGACGGGGGCGTGACGCTCTGGCGCCCCCTCGACCGCGAGGCCCCGGAGGGTGACACGGGTGTGGCCAGGGTCATCGCAGTGGACGGGGGGCGCCCGCCCCTCACTTCCACCGCCACCCTCACCATCACCGTTGCCGACGTCAACGACTGCGCCCCCCGCCTCCTGCCGCCCACGGTACTGCACGTGGTAGAGGGGGCACCGCCCATGTTGCTAGGCGTGCTGACGGCCACTGACTACGACGTGTGGGCCCTGGGCCACGGCCCACCGTTCAACCTCACCCTGGACCCCTCCAACCCTCCCCACGTCACCGCCCTCGTCAAGCTCAAGTACGACCCTCGTAAGTATCAAGTACGACCCTCGTAAATACAAAGTACGACTCTCGTACGTATCCAGTACGACCCCTAGTGAGTATCACTTACGACTCTCGCAAGTATCAAGTACGACCCACTTATTAAATTCTACCCATGTAAGTATCTAGTACGACCCTCTCATCAAGTACAACCCACGTGAGAATCTAGTATAACCCACATAAACATCAAGTTTATTTTTTACTTAATTCTAACTATAGATTCACTACAAATCTTATGATTACAAGCATTGATCCTGATACCAACCTCTTATTTAATGACTTAAATGATTCAAACAGTTACTGTAATTACTACACAGCAGAACAATCAAAGGCACTTCTCAGAGCCAACAACAACATAACTATCTTTAACTACAATATCAGATCTTTAAGCAAGCATTATGATGACCTCCTAGCATTACTAAATTCCTTGCATGCCAATATGTCCATCATTACACTAACTGAAACCTGGCTAAAGCCTGATACTACAGATGTCTATGCCATTCCTGGTTACACAGCCATACACAACTGTAGGCCAGACCAACAAGGGGGTGGCACTGCTATATACTACTCAGACCAACTAGAATGTATCACTAATACTTGCACAAGGGATAAACATGGGGAATATATAATAGCTAATTCAAATCCAAATACCTACAAAAACCTCTCACAGTGATAAACATCTACAGAGTTCCACATCAAACATTAGCCAATTTAGTCAAAACCTAGGAAGTATGATAACTGATGCACGCATGAACAAAGATCACTTACTACTCTCAGGTGACTTCAGTATAAATCTCCTGCAAGACCAGGACCCACACGTTACTGAATTCACTAACACAATGAGTAACTGCATGTTGCTACCAACAGTAACAAAACCTACAAGAGTTACAGGGGACTAGTGTTTCCCTACTTGACCACATCTGGACCAACACCATATCCCCTTTAAAATCAGGCATAATTACAGATAATACCACAGACCACTACCCTACTTTCCTCATAACAATCTTGGTAAAATACCCAAGACACTACTAAAGTCACCTTCAGACTTCACAATGAGGCAGCCATTAAATAACTTCACAACAGCAGTAACAAACATTGACTGGCACACTGAGCTAGAAATCTATACAGATATTGACGAATTTTTTAAATTTAAATTTTCTAAAAAAGACCCAATACCTTTATAACAAGCACTGCCCTAGAAAAACTAAACAGATGACAGCTAAGAGACTGAACAGTCCCTGGCTAACACCCAGCATTCTCAAATCCATAAATACAAAACACCGATATGAAAAAACAGTACAGAATGGGTCACATAACCAGAGACTAAACAAAACGTTACTCGTCAATCCTAACCAGCCTGATAAGAAGGGCAAAAAAATTGTATTATGAGAACAGATTATCCAACTTACGAGGTGATATAAAAAGACCTGGAAGACCCTATCAGAAATTCTGGGAACAAAAAAGGTATCACGACATAGCGAAATAAAATTAGCAAAATCAGATGAACCCCAACTCCCACAACAGAAAACAGCAAACAGACTCAATGATTTCTTCTCCACTATAGGTCAAAAACCTTGCCAATAAAATCCCAAGCTCAGATACCCACCAAATGATACCTCACTGGCAACTACCCGAACACACTGTTCCTAGCTCCGACTAACCATACGAAGTCTCCCTTTTTATCAACGCACTGAAAACAAGGCAGGAGATTTAAATACCTTACACCCTTTATATACAGAAAAGCGTCACAATTTACTATCACCAATCATTGCAACACTCTTTAACAAATCCATTGAATCCTCCACCTTCCCTACAGTTTTTCAAAATAGCAAGGGTCACCCCGATCCATAAAGGAGGAGACCAAACAGAGTTGAATAACTTATAGGCCAATATCCAATTTACACCCTCTCTCAAAATCTTCGAAAAATTAATTCATAAACAAATTCTACTCCTACCTCATCTCCCAAAAACATTCTCAACCCTGCCAATTTGGATTCAGGCCTAATAAAAATACTAATGATGCTATTATACACATGCTAGAACATATATACACTGCAATAGAGGAAAAAAGAAGTCCCATGGGGATCTTCATTGACTTACGTAAAGCTTTTGATACAGTTGACCATGACTTGCTCCACGTAAAATTGTCACACTATGGTATTAGAGGGCACTCCCTCAACTACCTCAAGTCATACCTCAGCAACAGAAGCCAATATGTGAACGCAAATGGGGCAAGCTCTTCCGCACAACCAATTACAGTTGGTGTCCCACAGGGAAGTGTCCTTGGCCCTCTTCTCTTTCTCCTATACATAAATGACCTACCAAATGCTTCGCAATTACTCAAACCCACACTTTTTGCAGATGACACTACATACGTCTTCTCTCACCCGAGCCCAGTCACGCTAGCCAATACTGTAAAACACCGAATTACAGAAAATATCTACCTGGATGAGGACTAACAAACTTACACTAAACATTGACAAAACCTACTTCATTCAGTTTGGTAACATAGCTACAGATGTACCTCTTAACATAACAATAAACGGATCACCTATCACAAAGCTAACAGAGGGAAATTTCCTAGGAATCCACCTCGATAATAGACTCAAATTTCATACACATATACAACAAATTTCTAAGAAAATTTCCAAGACTGTAGGCATTTCTATCGAAGATACGGTACTATGTTCCACAGTCAGCCCTCCCGGCCCTTTATCACTCTCTTATTTACCCCTATCTCACCTATGGAATTTGTGCATGGGGCTCAACAACAATTAACCATCTCAGACCACTAATTACCCAACAAAAGGCTTTCAGTTAGAATGATAACAAATTCTCACTACAGGCAGCACACTCCAACAATATTCAAAACACTCAACCTACTCACCATACAAAGCATCCATACTTATTATTTCACTTATTACATACATAGAACACTTAACTCTGATATTAACCCTCCCCTCAAACATCTCCTTGCCAACCTCAACAGAACACATGACCATAACACAAGGCACAGATCACTCTTTGATGTTCCTCGTGTCCATCTCACACTATTTCAAAAACTCAATGCACATAAAAGGCCCTAAAATCTGGAATTCATTACCTGTAAATATAAAAGAAACACCACCTGTTTATAAATTCAAGTCTCTTCTCAAAGTTCACTTACTCACTCAAAACCAAATAAATACTGAATAACTGAACCTTATAAATTGTATATCCTATATGTTACTCACAATTATATCACACAAATGTTAAACCTAGGACCCAATCTAACTTTATTATTTTTTTAAATACACTACCTAACAGAATACTCCATACGACTGAATGTACAGCAATGCAAGCAACCATATGACCTGTCTTTGTAATACTCACTTGTGCTTTATAGTTATCTGTTTACAATAATGTTTTATCACTGATTTCATCATTGCTTAGTTAATCTTAAGTTAATTTTAAGCCAGCCCGTAATGCTATGCATAGTATAAGTGGCTTTGGCATGCTGCTCTTACCTGTATTTTTTGTACCTCTCTTTGTATGCTTAAATTACTAAATTACTAAATAAGTACGACCCGCGTAAGAATCTAGTACGACCCACGTAAACACCAAACATGATAACAGTTGATATTTACAGAGTGAACGACAGTAATCATCACTAACAAGTTCACAGATGCCTAAATCTCTCTTCCAGCACTCGAGTTTAAATTCTGCCCGTGTTTAAGGACAAAGGACCATGCCGGTGGTACTTACCTAGAGTGTTAAACTGACCAAAACATCATTGAATTATTTCTAATTCAGAACCACTAGGCAGACACCGTGCCACTCACGAAATGTTCAAACTGGATCCACGAATCGTCAATGAGGATTAAAAATTAGCTGAAATTTTCGTGTCGAATGACCATCTTGTCTTTACGAATTACACAGTAGCAAACTGCAGCATTTACTCTAAGTCTTATCAAAAAATTTAATTTCTTTCGTGTCATTAACAGTCAAAATTTACATTCAGAGTTTTCTCTAGGTTTTAACATTAGGTTGACAGATAGGTAGAAAAAGGTAACAGTAAAACCAGTTATTCGATTTAAAAAATATAGAACAAAGGCAAAAAAAGAAAGATTTCTTATCATTGGCCTCACGAGGAACAGGAGGCTCGTGGCTGTGTTTACAACTGAGTTAGTTTCTACTGGATCAGAGGACGTAAGTCTTTACTAAAAATTATGTCGTCAAAATGAGATTCTTACGTATTTCAGAATGTGTTTACCACTGCCCTGCTACTGTAACTACAAACACTGAAGACAGGTCATCGCCAATATAACACTGCTGTTGTAACTACAAACACTAAAGACAGGTCACCACCAATATAACACTGCTGTTGTAACTGCAAACACTAAAGACAGGTCACCACCAATAAAACACTGCTCTTGTAACTCAAAACTAAAGGACAGTCACCACATAAAACACTGCTGTTTGTAACTGAAACACTAAAGACAGGTCACCACCAATATAACACTGCTGTTGTAACTACAAAACTAAAGACAGGAAACCCTAATATTACATGCTGTTGTAACTACAAACACTAAAGAAGGTCACCCCAATATAACACTGCTGTTGTAACTACAAACACTAAAGACAGGTCACCACCAATATAACACTGCTGTTGTAACTACAAACACTAAAGACAGGTCACCGCCAATATAACACTGCTGTTGTAACTACAAACACTAAAGACAGGTCACCACCAATATAACACTGCTGTTGTAACTACAAACACTAAAGACAGGTCACCACCAACAAAACTCTGCTCTTGAAACTACAAAGAAATAATGGCAAATACATAAACAGACATATTATAAACGCCTTCTAATTAACTAGGCAAACCTGAGGTATTACAAAAGCAGAAATAAGATATTATAGAGAAAATTATACATAAATAGCAAGATAATCAAAACAAACGAAAAAAAAACAGTCACGCATCGGTACGTACATGCAAATATCCTCTCCAGGTACCCTCTCTAATTATGCCTGCACACACACACACACACACACACACGACACACACCAACAGCAGCAGCAGTGAGCTTGCCAGCAGAGTGCTGCCCCAAAGCTGTTTCAATACGCAGTTAAAAGCAGTCTTAGCAGCTATGCTACAAGGATTCACCTATTCGATACGGATGCACGATCTCCCTATTCTATCTTCTGGTGAAGACTCCCTGTTCTAAAT
>NC_069434.1:18837786-18852785 GCF_026875155.1 Cherax quadricarinatus
CTAACTACTGAGTCCAGTGTTCGTTCGTTTTTTTGTAATAAGTGCTAGGTAATTACTTAGCTATCTATTTCAGGTAATCTCCGAAATGCAAGTGTGTGTGTGTGTGTGTGTGTGTGTGCAGACTGCTGGTATCTTTTCTTACTGTCTTATCAACACGCAAGATAACAGGTACATCTTGCTACTTCTACTTACACTTACATCACACTACTCATGCATGTACCCGCATATGTATACACACCCAACTGAGGTTTCTTCAAGTGTCTTAATAGTTCTTGTTCTTATTTATTCCCTTTCATCTCCACGGGGAAGTGGAGAAGAATCCTTCCTCCGTAAACCATGTTTGTCGTAAGAGGCGACTAAAATACCGGGAGCAATTGGCTAGTAACACCTTTCTCCTGTACACATTACTAAATTTAAAAAGAGAAACTTTCTTTTTTCTTTTTAGGTTACCCTGCCTCGGTGGGATAGACTGTTTGTTATATATATATATATTTTAATATATATATAAAATTATATATATATTATATATATATATATATATATATATATATATAATATATATATATATATATATGCAATAAGATCACAGTAAACAGGTGATTTCAAAATATGCAAAACAACCACTCTGAAAAAATAGAGAAATTCCAAGCGCTTTCGTGACTACTCACATTATCAAGGAACCCATCCATAGTTTCCTTGATTTAATGTGAGTAGTCACGAAAGCGCTTGGAATTTCTCTATTTTTTCAGAGTGGTTGTTTTGCATATATATATATATATATATATATATATATAAATATATATATATAAATATATATATATAATATATGAAGAAATATCGAAAGACAGGCGAGTATATAATAAAATAATCCATGAAATTATAAAATTTGCTTAAGGGCTTTCCAAACAAAAGCCTCGTCAAAAAGTGAGTTATTTAATGAATTGGCTGAGGGATTAGTTGAAAAATTCTAAGAACAGTTAATTCCTAGCATTTATTGAACGGCTAAGCTTAGGTCTCTTTTTTCTAACCTCACCACCTCGCAGTTAAGTAATGTAGGGTTGATAGAAAAAGCACAAAAAATAGGCCTATTGACCTACACTAGGCCTTTTTTTTTATGGCGGCTGGTTATGTGTTTACAAGCAGGTTTGATATGAGGAAGGGGTAGATCAGCTCCTCCAGTTCTTTGGATCAGGAGCTCTTCACCGCCCAGCATCAAGCAAATGTACAGTAGATTTAGAGGAGAATTAGACAGCCAGAGTTAGAATTTAGGAGATTTGGCTCTCAGAACCTGCAAAGTTAGCCAGGTCATTACAACAAGGTCATTACAAAAAGTTAATGACAGGTAATGACAGCCAGGTAATGACAACCATGCAATGACAGCAAGGTAATAACAAGGAGATAATGACAGCAGGTAATGACAGCCAGGTAATGACAACCAGGCAATGACAACCAGGTAATCACAACCAGGTAATGACAGCAGGTAATGACAGCCAGGTAATGACAGCCATGTAATGACAGCCAAGTAATGACAGCAGGTTATGACAGCAAGGTAATAACAGCCAGGTAATAACAACCAGGTAATGACAGCTAGCTAATGACAGCCAGGTAATAACAGCTATGTAATAACAGCCAGGTAATGACAGCCAGGTAATGACAGCCAGGTAATGACAGCCAGGTAATGACACTTCTTCAGGAACGCTCACTGGCAACAATTTACACCTCTTTTTTCCCTCCCCCAGGGTGGTGGAGGGTCGAAGGCTCCCCTGGGGCGGGTGTACGTGGAAGACCCTGACGACTGGGACCTGGAGGACAAGACTTTCCAGTGGGTGGGACCCCCGCATCCTCTCTTCTCCCTCAACACTAACGACGGGACTATCTTCGCTTCCAGCCAGCTTAGAGAGGGAAGGTAGGTAGTGTGTGTGTGTGTGTGTGTGTGTGTGTGTGTGTGTGTGTGTGTGTGTGTGTGTGTGTGTGTGTGTGCGTGTGTGTGTGTGTGTGTGTGTGTATGTGTGGTGTGTGTGTGTGTGTGTACTCACCTAGTTGAGGTTGGGGGGGTCGAGTCCGAGCTCCTGGCCCGCCTCTTCACTGATCGCTACTAGGTCACTCTCCCTGAGCCGTGAGCTTTATTATACCTCTGCTTAAAGCATGTATGGGTCCTGCCTCCACTACATCGCTTCCCAAAATATTCCACTTACTGACTACTCTGTGGCTGAAGAAATACTTCCTAACATCCCTGTGATTCTCTGTGTCTCACTTCCAACTGTGTCCCCTTGTTTACGTGTCCAATCTCGGGAACATCCTGTCTTGTCCACCTTGTCAATTCCTCTCAGTATTTTGTAGTCGTTATCATGTCCCCCCTATTCTCCTGTCCCCCAGTGTCGTCAGGTTGTTTTTCCCAACCTCCCCTCGTAGGACTACCTCTTAGCTCTGGGACAGTCTTGTTGAAAACCTTTGCACTTTTCTCTAGTTTCTTCACGGGGTTTGGCTAGGTGTGGGTTCCAAATGGTGCCGCATACCCCAATATGGGCCTAACGACACGGTGACAGGGTCCTAAATGATTCCTTTTTAAAGATGTCGGAATGCTTTTCTGAGGTTTCAGGCCCCCATATCTGCAGCATTTTATTTGGTTGATGTGGCTTCAGAAGGGGCTGGTGTTATACTCCCCTCAGATCTTTTTCCTTGAGTGAGGTTTGTAAGCCCTCTGACCCCTAGACTGACCCCGTCGGCCTTCTTTGCCTTCCAATCTTATGACTTTGCTTGGTGGGATTGAACTCCCAGACCCAAATTCTGGAAAACCCGTCTGCAGCCGTCCAGATCCCTTTGTATTCTGCCCGGGCTTCGATCGAGTGAATTCTTCTCATCAACTTCACGTCATCTGCAAACAGGGACACCTCAGAGTCAATTCCTTCCGTATGTCGTTCACAAATACAGAAACAGCACTGGTCCTAGGACTACCCCCCTGGGGGCCCCCTGGCCCACAGGTGCCCACTTGACACCTCGCCACGTACCATGACTCGCTGCTGTCTTCCTGACAAGTATTCCCGATCCATTGTAGTCCCTTCCCTGTTATCCCTGCTTGGTCCCGGGGTTTTTGCACCAATCTTTGTGGGAACTGTGTCAAAACCCTTTTGCAGCCCAAGAAAATGCAATCCACCCCCCCCTCTCCCCTTTGTCTTACTGCTGTACCATGTCATAAACTCCAGTAGGTTTGTGACACAGGTTTTCCCGTCCTGAAACCATTTGGCTGCTGTGTGTGTGGTTGTGTGTGTGTGTGTTTTGGTGTGTGGTGTGTGTGTGTGTGTGTGCGATACCTCAAAACCCAAAATTTGGTGAAAAGGGGAAAATCGGTTTTCCAACCCCCCCAAAACTTGTCAGATAGGGAAATGCGTCTTAATAAGACCAAACTCATTTACGGCTTTTTCCAGAAGACTTTGGGTCCATCAGGTTGCCAAAATTCGCAAAGAGAAAAACAGGTTTGGTGAGAACAAAATGTAAAAAAAAAATTCCCTAAAACCCATTTTAAACCCCCATTAAACTACTTCCCCGTACATTGTCAGTGATTTACGACTCTGTTTCTGACGACGCCATAAACGTACTCTGTAAATGGGTGTCTGGGGTTTTTTTTCCCCAAAGCCGGAATCATTGGGTTTTCACGCTTGATCTTTTCCAGAGAGTCTCGGGGAGTTTCCAGGTGGAGAGAAGCGCGGGGGCAGCGGCTTCGTTCCCTGCTTATTGGAAAATATTTTTTTACATTTAGTTTCGTCTCGCTGTTTTTTTGTTGTTTTAATTACGTGTCATCGAAATAGTTTTTTACGAGATTGTTGAACATATTTTAAAGCTTTTTCCTACTTTCAAGCCGTTTTTCCAAATTAGGTTGTTGGTTACTTTTGGGCACGGTTATTTCAAAGCCTTACCCTATTTAAGGATGCTACCCAAAATCCCCCCCCCACCCACAAAGGGACAGACCCCACCCACCCCCACACATACACACCACACACACACACACACACACACACACACACACCACACACACACCACACACACACCATGCACAGACAGCTTTTTCAAGCTGTACGATGAACTTTAGGAGCAGGGGGTGAGTGCCTAGTACGATCACAAAGAAACCGGGCCAGGAGCTAGGGCCCCTTTTACAGCCCCAAAAATAGGTGGGCACCACACACCACACACACACACACACACAACATACACATACAATTACTACAAGACTCGTCCACAAAACACTTGTACTGACATGTCCTCAGTTATTTTGAAATCCAGACATACAAACCTCCCAGTATTCTTGTCGAGCATTGCGCTACACACACCTTGAGTGAGGCCTTTGTCGACTCCCTTATATTCCTTCAAGTAGTGAGACCCTTTCTGAATACCTACCAGACTCGCAGATTACACTCATCAGTGTATTTGAGTTCGACTTGACGAGATTCATAGCCGCTTTTTCGCCTCGAGAGGATTTTTCTTCTTCAGCCAGTCACGACGTGAGTGGTGTGATTGGTTGTTTCCCCGCGCCCAGGCAACCAGTCACGACACAGTAGAGCTCTATGAACGCTGTGATTGGTTAACTAGCACAATGATGACAATATATGACATATTGCGACAGCTTAAAAGGCAGCCAATCACGAAGGCGAGTTCAACACTTACCATCCAACCACGAGGAATTACCAAACCAAAAAATAACACTGCGTTGCTTCTAGTGTTTACAGTACACAGTAGACAGTACACAGTACTGTAAACATATAGGAGAAAGACTGACGACGTTCCGGTCCGACGTCGACTATTAACAAGTCACACACTGATACACGAAGGTAAGGGAGCCAGTATATATACTAGAGGAGGGCAGGGACAGCAGAAAGAGAGGTAGAAAAAAATTAAAAACGAAAGAAATGAAGATAGTAGTGGGGGAAGGGCAGCGTGTTTACAGTTTTCACCATATATACTCTAGTTGCTCGAAATTTTTAAATCTATAATGGAAGTATTAAATTCTTGGGTGAAAACAATGTTCGAAAGATGAGAGCGGCGAGAAGAGAATTCTTGAATTATTTCCAAGAGATTTTGTGGATGATTATTGTTTAATTTTGTTTAGTTATTTGTTTACGTGACCGTATGTGTATGTGTGCATGGGGGTGTAAAAGTAATGTGTGGTGTATGGTGTGTATGTGTGCATGTGTGTGTGTGTGTGTGTGTGTGTGTGTGTGGTGTGTGTGTTGTGTGTGGTGTGTATTGTGTGTGTGTGTATGTGTGTGTGCATGTGTGTAGTGTGTGTGTGTGTGTATGTGTGTATGTGTACTCACCTATTTGTACTCACCTATTTGTGGGTTGCAGGGGTCGATTCCTACTCCTGGCCCCGCCTCTTCAACCGGGTTTCTACTAGGCCCCTCTCTCCCCCGCTCCATGAGCTTATCAAACCTCGTCTCCTCAATATGTGTATGTGTGTACTCACCTAGTTGGGGGTTGCGGGGTCGAGTCCGAGCTGTTGGGGTGGGGTGTTATGTGTGTGTGGTGTTGTGTATGTGGTGTGTATTGTGTGTGGGGTATGTGTGGGGTGTGTGTGTGTATGTGTGTGTGTATGTGTGTGTGTATGTGTGTGTGTGTATGTGTGTGTACGTGTGTGTGTGTGTGTGGTGTGTGTGTGTATGTGTGTGTGTTGTGTATGTGTGTGTGTGTATGTGTGTGTATGTGTGTGTGTGTGTGTATGTGTGTGTGTATGTGTGTGTAGTGTGTGTGTGTGTGTGTGTGTATGTGTGTTTTGTGTGTAATGTGTGTGTGTATGTGTGTATGTATGTGTGTGTGTGTGTATGTGTGTGTGTTTTGTGTGTGTATGTGTGTGTACGTGGGGGTGTGTGTGTGTGTGTGGTGTATTTGTGTGTGTGTGTGTGTGTGTGTGTTTTTGTGTAAATCACCTATTTGTACTCACCTATTTGTGGTTGCAGGGTCGAGTCATAGCTCCTGGCCCCGCCTCTTCACTGATTGCTACTAGGCCTCTCTCCTCCCTGCCCATGAGCTTTACAACCTCGCCTTAAACTATGTATGTTTCCGCCTCCCACATCCCTTTCTAGGCTTTTCCAGGGCCTAACTACTCTAGACTAAGAAATACTTCCTAACACCCCTTTGATTCACTGGCTTCAACTTCCAATTTGACCTTTTGTGCGTGTCCCTCTCTGGAACATCCCGTCTTTGCCCACCTTGTTTATTCCCGCAGTTTTTTATATGTTTTTATCATGTCCCCCTGACCCTCCTGTCCTCCAGTGTCGTCGGGGCCGATTTCCCTCAACCTTTCTTCTAGGACAATCCCCGTAGTCTGGGACTATTTGTTGCAAACCTTTGCACTTTCTCAAAATTTCTTGACGGCTTCTGGTTGGGGATTCCCAAACTGGTGCGCATACCCAGTAGGGCCTGACGTAATGGTATACAGAGCCCCAAAAACGAATCCTTACTGAGGATCGGAACCTATCCGTGGGTTTGCCAGGCGCCCGTATGCTCAGCAGTTATCGTTGATGTTTGCCTCAGGAGATATCCGGTTTATACTCACCCCCGATCTTTTTTCCTTTAGTGAGGTTTGCAGTCTTTGGCCATCTAAAAATATTGTTCTGCGGGCTTTTTTGCCCTTTTCCCCCAATCTTCATGACTTTTCATTTGGCAGGGTTAAATTCAAGGAGCCAGTTGCGGACCAGGCAGTACCTGTCCAGGTCTTTTGTAGTCCCCTATCCTCGCCGATTATTCTTCTCAAACTTCGATCATCGCAAACAAGTCCTTCTGATCCCATCCCTTCCGTTTTTGTCGTTCACTAACCAAGAACAAACAGGTCCTAGGGCTGACCCCTGTGGAACCCCGCTTTTACAGGCGCCCACCTGACACCCGTCACGTACCAGACTCTTGTTGCCTCCCTGTCAGATATTTCTGACCACTGCAGTCCTTCCTTTATGTGTGCCACCCTAGCTTTTTTTCAGTAAACCCCTTGTGAGGAAATGGGTTCAAGGCCTTCTTGCAGTCCAAAAATATGCAGTCGATCCCCCCCTCTCTCTCTTGTCTTTCTTTTGTCACCTTGCATAAAACTCTAGAGGGTTTTTGACACAGGATTTTCCTTCCCGAAACCTGCTGGTTGTCAATTATACCCTTGTTTCTTTTTCCCTGTTTCCCCACCCTCTCCTCCTGAAATCTTTCTCCATGACCTTGATACTATACATGTAGTGAACATCAGTTTAGTGCCTCATGTTTTCCCCTTTTTTTAAAAAATTTGGGACAAAAACATTTGCCTTTTTTCCATACCTCGGGGAGTTGCCCATTTTTCAAAGGGTGTTTGAAGACCTTTTTTAATTTGGCTCCCCACAATATCCTGTTTCCCTCTTTAAGGACCCAGGAGAGATGTTGCCCTGGTCCCACCCCCTTTTGGGGGGCCCAAGGGTTTCGCATAGCAGCTTCTTCCCCCCCCCCTTTGGGTTTTAAAATTACCTTCCATCCACCCATTTTCGGGTTGTCCCCCCCATTTCCCTGATTTCTTGGAGTCCTACTGGTTTCCACTGAAAATACCTCTTTTAAAATCTTGTGTTGACTCCTGACAAACCTTTCGGTCTTTTCCTTTTTAATTCCCCATCCCCCCTTTCCTCAGTCTGATTACCTGGTCCTTGACTGGTTTTTCCCCCGGGAGTGGCTGTAAAACCCGCTTGGGGCCCAGTCTTTATTTTTGTGCTATGTCATTTTCATATTGTCTCTGAGCCTCCCCTTTTTAAATCTGTGAAATTTTCCTTTTTCTGGCTTTTTCGGTGATTTTTTTTATTTTCCTGAGTTCTCTTTTTCTGTTTTTTTTTCCTTTTTCTCTAGTAAAACCCTTTTTTTTGCCTCCCTACCCCTTTTGGGTTAAACCCAAGGGACCGTTTTGTTTTTCCCCATTATTTCTTTTTTCCCTTTGGGGAAAAAAACCCTCTCCCGGGCCCCTTGCATATTGTTGTTTACATAGTCCATCATTTTTTTTTGAAACGGGTTTTTCCCTGTCAGTTCCCTCTCCCATGAATGTCTTAAAGGAATTTTCCTCAGGGCCTGGTATTTTCCCCCCTTTTTGAAATTTTGGGGTTTTTCCCACCCCTTTTTCCTGCTACACCTCTCCACTTGGAGCTAAACTATTTTAGTCAAAAGCACAAACCCCCATGATCACTAGCTCCCGGGGGCCTTTCATACAGATACCCCCCCAAAGGTCCGAACAAACTCCATGGTGAATACAAGGTCCCCTTTTGCGGGTTCATCCCCCTCTCTCTTTTGGTAGTGTCTCTAAACATGTTAAATGCATGGGGTTTTTCCCCCAGTCCCAAACACCCCACATGTTGGCTCTCAGTTTTGGGGCCCCCCCAGGGGGCTCCATTTTTTTCCCCCACCCAATCTCCTTGTAAATTTGAAATCACCCATAACTAGTAACTTTTTTTCCCCCCCATGTGTGCTCCCCCTTTTGGCCACCTCGCAAGGGGTGTCGATCATTGCTCTGTTGCTCTCATCGTATTCTTCTTTTGGCCTCCTGCAGTTCTTTGGGGGTTGAAACATTAATGCAATTATCCCTTATGTCCCTCAGACGGGATTTTTTCCTACTAAGCCCCTTTTTCGCCCGTGCCATCCTTTCCCTTTCCCCTTTTTCCCTAAAAACCCCACGGGTTTTTTAATGAGCAGTGAACTCCCCTCCCCCTCTCCCCCCCTCTGTTTTTTCCTAAAGGTTTTGAACCGGGAATGGAAAAAAGGGAATCGTTATTTTTCCCCTGGTGATTTTTTGTTTCTGGATTCCCTATTATTCTGGGTTTGTCTTTTTGATTCTTTCGGGGCCACTCCTCATATTGTTTTTTTTTCCCATCTCATTTTGAATACCACACCTTCAACTTTTTTCTAAGACGGGGTCTGGGGGGTATATTGGGGTTTGGGGAATTTGGGAAACCCTTTGGTAAGGAACTATGGGTTGTTGCTGTGGGGGAGGAAGTTTGGGGGGTAAAGGGTTGGGTGGGTTTAGGGGGCCCTTTGGGAGGTTCCATGGGGTTTTAAATTTAAATTTGATTTTTCCGGGGTTCCTTGGGACTTTTTGGGGTTTGGGGGGGCTTATTTTGTTTTTTCCGGGGGGCCCCGGGGGACCTCCTTCAGTTTCCCCTCCCTTTCTTTTTTTTTTCCTTTCCGTCCCTTTGTACCCCCCTTCCCCCTTAAATCTTTTTTTCCCCTTTTTTTGCGGTCCGGCCGAGTACCCTTCCCTTGTCCCCCCCCCCCCCCCAACCCCCCCCTTTCTCCCGCGGGCCCCCACCCCCTTAAGGTCACTCCACGGGCCGGGGTTCCCTTTTTTTACAAACCCCCCTATTCTCCAAAAAATTTTTCCAGCGGGCATGTCGTCTTCTCCAAAGGCTTTCTTTGATGCTTTAAATTGTTTTTTTTTTCCCTTTTTTTCCCTTTGCTTCATATTTTCCCCCCCTTCCCAACTTCCTGGAGCCCATACACAAGATAACCTCACCCCTTTCCCTTCTCCCACTGCATACCCTGTGTATCCCCTCATTTTAAATTTTGGGTTTTCCTTTCCCCTGCAGCTTTCCTTTTATCAGTTTCACTGGGGTAATTTCTTGGGCTCAGTGGCCTGTCATTTTCCCTTCCCCGGGTTTTTCCCTTTGGGTCGTTGTTGTCTGTTAGGGGCCCCCACATAAAACATAGCTCCTTTTTATTTTCAAAGTCTCCTCTGATAGAAACTTTCTTTTCCCTTCATTGTGCCCCTTTTTTTCCTACAGTCCCCCCTTTTTTGGTTTGGGTGAGGTAGAGGGTTTTGTTGTCAAACCCCAAAAAGTTTTTTAGTTTTTTTAGGGGTTTTTTTCAGAATTTTTTAATTTCCTCTTCTAAACCTGAAAACCAGCTTCTGCGCTTTGGGCAGGCAACCCCCCACTTCCCTGCTTTTCCAAAATTTTTACCTCTCTTTTTATTCTCCCTGCAAGTTTTTTCTAGTTTCCCTTTTTCCCCTTTGATCCCCTTTTTTTGAGCCCTGCTGCCCAAAACTTCCTTTTCAGTTTCCTCCTCCTGTCCCTTTGGTTTTTTTTTTGTTGCCCTCTTGGGAACCCATTTTTTTTTTTATCCCGATTACCTCAAGTTGGGAAAACCCATGTAGTTCGTATGTTTTTGGTTAGTATGTGGGATGTCAGAGTGTGGAGGGGGAAAAAAATAGGGGGGAGGGAAATGTGGGGATGTGGGGGGGGGAGTGGGGGGGGGTGGGGGGGGTTTAGGGTTTAACGGGGGAGGGGAGGGTGAAACGAGGGAGGGGAGGGGATAGGGGGGGTTTTTGGATGTTGGTTTGGGGAAGGGGGGGAGTGGGAAAGTTTGAGTCTCCCTATGTGTTTTGGTGTGTGGTGGTGTGTGTTTTTGTGTGTGTTGGGAAATCCCCCTAATTGTGGGTTTCGGGGGCGAGACTCAGCCCCTGTAAAGTGTGTTGTGTTGTGTGTTTTGTGGTGTGTTTTGTGGTGGGGTAATTTTGTGTGTAAATTTTTTGTGGGAAATTTTTTTTTTGGGGGTTTTTTTATGTCTGAAAAGGGAGGTCTTGTGCGTTGTAATGTAAGCTCAGGGGGTCCCTTTGGGTGCCCCCCAACTTCTTGCGACCTACCCCCCAACCCCCCTGGGACTTACCGGCACGTACAGTAAAATGTATGTGGGTGTGTGTGTGGTGGTGTGTGTGTGTGTGTGTGTGTGTGTGTTTGGTGTGTGGTTGTGTGGTGTGTGTGTGTGTTAAAGGGTTATTTCATGTGTGTGTGTGTGTGGGGGTGTGGTAGTGTGGTGTGTTTTATGTGTGTGTGTGGTGGTGGGGTGGTGTGTGTGTGTGTGGGGTGTGGGTTTGGGTGTGTGTAAGGGTGAGTGCAAAGTTTTTTGTGTGTGTATGTGTGGGGTGGGGTGGTGTGTGTGTGTGTTTGTGTGTGTTGTGGTGTGTGTGTGTATGTGTGTTGTGGTGGGTGTGTAGTGTGTGTGGGTGGTTTGTGTGTGGGTTTGTGGGGTGTGGGGTGTGTTGTTTGTTTTGTGTGTGTTTTGGGGTGTGTTTTGTGTGTGTGTGTGGTGGGGTGTGTGGTGTGTGAGTGGTTATGTCTGTGTTGGTGTTGTGTGTTTGGGGTATGTTTGTGTGTGGTGTGGGTGTGTGTGTTTTGTGTTGTGTTGTGTTTTTTTGTGTTTTGTGTGTGTGTGGGGTTTTGTGGTGTGTGTGGTGTGTTTTTGTGTGTGGTGTGTGTTGTGTTTTGTGTGGTGTGTGTTACTCACCTATTGTACCACCTGTTGAGGTTGCGGGGGTCGATCCGAGCTCCTTGGGCCCCCCCCTCTTCACTTATCGCTACTAGGTTTACTCTCCCTGAGGGCCCTGAGCTTTATCCCAAACCCCTGCTTAAAAACTAGTATGGGTCCCGCCTCCACTACAAACGCTTTTCCCCAAAATACCCCTTACTGACTACTCTTTTGGCTTTTTTGGGGAAAAAAAATACTTCCTAAAATCCCTGTGATTATCTTTTGGGCTTTAGCTTCCAATGTTTCCCCCCTTTTTTTACTGTGTCCAATCTCTGGGAAAATCCTGTCCCCTTTTTTCCCCCCTTGCAATTCCCCCATTAAATTTTTTATGTTGTTATCAAAAAGTCCCCCCTATCTCTCCTGTCCTCCAGTGTCGTCAGGTTGATTTCCCTTAACCTCTTCCTCGTAGGACATACCTCTTAGCTCTGGGACTAGTCTTGTTGCAAACCTTTGCACTTTCTCTAGTTTCTTTACGTGCTTGGCTAGGTGTGGGTTCCAAACTGGTGCCGCATACTCCAATATGGGCCTAACGTATACGGTGTACAGGGTCCTGAACGATTCCTTATTAAGATGTCGGAATGCTGTTCTGAGGTTTGCTAGGCGCCATATGCTGCAGCAGTTATTTGGTTGATGTGCGCTTCAGGAGATGTGCCTGGTGTTTATACTCACCCCAAGATCTTTTTCCTTGAGTGAGGTTTGTAGTCTCTGACCCCCTAGACTGTACTCCGTCTGCGGCCTTCTTTGCCCTTCCCCAATCTTCATGACTTTGCACTTGGTGGGATTGAACTCCAGGAGCCAATTGCTGGACCAGTTCTGCAGCCTGTCCAGATCCCTTTGTAGTTCTGCCTGGTCTTCGATCGAGTGTATTCTTCTCATCAAACTTCACGTCATCTGCAAACAGGGACACCTCAGAGTCTATTCCTTTCCGTCATGTCGTTCACAAATACCAGAAACAGCACTGGTCCTAGGACTGACCCCTGCGGGGACCCCGCTGGTCACAGGTGCCCACTCTGACACCTCGCCACGTACCATGACTCGCTGCTGTCTTCCTGACAGATTTCCCTGATCATTGTAGTGCCTCCCTGTTATCCCTGCTTGGTCCTCCAGTTTTTGCACCAATCTCTTGTGTGGAACTGTGTCAAACGCCTTCTTGCAGTCCAAGAAAATGCAATCCACCCACCCCTCTCTCTCTTGTCTTACTGCTGTCACCATGTCATAGAACTCCAGTAGGTTTGTGACACAGGATTTCCCGTCCCTGAAACCATGCTGGTGCTGTTGATGAGATCATTCCTTTCTAGTGTTCCACCACTCTTCTCCTGATAATCTTCTCCATGATTTTGCATACTATACATGTCAGTGACACTGGTCTGTAGTTTAATGCTTCATGTCTGTCTCCTTTTTTAAAGATTGGGACTACATTTGCTGTCTTCCATGCCTCAGGCAATCTCCCTGTTTCGATAGATGTATTGAATATTGTTGTTAGGGGTACACATAGCGCCTCTGCTCCCTCTCTCAATACCCATGGGGAGATGTTATCTGGCCCCATTGCCTTTGAGGTATCTAGCTCACTCAGAAGCCTCTTCACTTCTTCCTCGGTTGTGTGCACTGTGTCCAGCACTTGGTGGTGTGCCCCACCTCTCCGTCTTTCTGGAGTCCCTTCTGTCTCCTCTGTGAACACTTCTTTGAATCTCTTGTTGAGTTCTTCACATACTTCCCGGTCATTTCCTGTTGTCTCTCCTCCTTCCTTCCTTAGCCTGATTACCTGGTCCTTGACTGTTGTTTTCCTCCTGATGTGGCTGTACAACAGTTTCGGGTCAGATTTGGCTTTCGCTGCTATGTCATTTTCATATTGTCTTTGGGCCTCCCTTCTTATCTGTGCATATTCATTTCTGGCTCTACGACTGTTCTCCTTATTCTCCTGGGTCCTTTGCCTTCTATATTTCTTCCATTCCCTAGCACACTTGGTTTTTGCCTCCCTGCACCTTTGGGTAAACCATGGGCTCATCCTGGCTTTTTCATTACTCCTGTTACCCTTGGTACAAACCTCTCCTCAGCCTCCTTGCATTTATTGCTACATATTCCATCATCTCATTAACTGGCTTCCCTGCCAGTTCTCTGTCCCACTGAACCCCGTTCAGGTAGTTCCTCATTCCTGTGTAGTCCCCTTTCTTGTAGTTTGGCTTCATTCGTCCTGGCCTTCCTGCTTCTCCCTCCACTTGTAGCTCTACTGTGTATTCGAAGCTTACAACCACATGGTCACTGGCCCCAAGGGGTCTTTCATATGTGATGTCCTCGATATCTGCACTACTGAAGGTGAATACTAAGTCCAGCCTTGCTGGTTCATCCTCCTCCTCTTCTCTCTTGTAGTGTCCCTTACGTGTTGGTACATGAAGTTCTCCAGTACCACCTCCATCATCTTAGCCCTCCAAGTATCTTGGCCCCCATGTGGGTCCAAGTTCTCCCAATCTATCTCCTTGTGGTTAAAGTCACCCATGATCAGGAGCTTTGCCCTGCATGCATGAGCTCTTCTGGCCACTCTAGCCAGTGTGTCAACCATCGCTCTATTGCTCTCGTCGTACTCTTGCCTTGGCCTCCTGCTGTTCTGTGGTGGGTTATACATCACTGCTATTACCACCTTGGGACCTCCAGAGTGAAGTGTTCCCACTATGTAATCACTTTCTTCTCCGCTATCTCCTCTCTCCAGCTCATCAAAATTCCAGCGATTTTTGATCAGCAACGCCACTCCTCCACCCCCCCTGTTCCCTCTGTCTTTCCTCAGGATTTGGTATCCCGTTGGAAAGATGGCATCTGTTATCATACCTGTAAGCTTGGTTTCTGTGAGAGCTATGATGTCCGGTGATGCTTCTTTGACTCTTTCTTGCCACTCCTCCCACTTATTTGTTATTCCATCAGCGTTTGTGTACCATACCTTCAGTTTCCTTTCCAACACTGTGGTTTGGGGGGCCTGTGAGGGTGGGAGACCTGGTGGCACACTGTGGGATTCTATAGCTTGGTGTTGGGTGGAGGCTGTGGGTATGGATTGTAGGGTGTGTTGGATGGTGTGATAGGTTGTATGGTTCTGAGAGTAGTTGTGTGTGTGCTTGCCCTTGCTGTTCTGTCCTGCTCTGACTGACCTCTGCTGGTTCCCTCCTTGTCTCTTTTCCTAGCTCCTTTCGCTTTTTTGTCCTCTCCCTCAGCTGCTGTCGTTCTGATTTTGTTCTGTCTCTGTCTAGGAACACCCTCTTGTACTCTTCCGAGTATTTCAATCGTGGTTTCTCTTGGAGGATCCTGTTCCGCACTGTTTCCGTCCTGAGAATCAGCTTGATTGGTCGGTTTCTCTCCTTCGAGTACCCCCCTATTCTCTGAAAATTTACAATCTCGTCCCTCTCTTCACCTATTTCTGTGATGATAGGTGTGTGTGTGTGTGTGTGTGTGTGTGTGTGTGTGTGTGTGTGGTATGTGAGTGTGTGTTGTGTGTGTGTGTGTGTGTGTGTGTGTGTATGTGTGTGTATGTGTACTCACCTAATCATGGTTGCAGGGGGCGATTCATAGCTCCTGGCCCCTCCTCTTTACTGAGTGCTACTAGGTACTCTCTCTCCCTGCTCCATGAGCTTTGTCATACCTAGTCTAAAGCTATGTATGGTTCCTGCCTCCACTACCTCACTTGCCAGGGTATTCCACTTCCTAACAACTTAGACAAAAAAATATTACCTAAGACACTT
>NC_069434.1:18853285-18870785 GCF_026875155.1 Cherax quadricarinatus
ATTTTCGACTTAAACCGGATTCAAGCCGCTTCTTCCCCTTTCGAGGGGATTTTTTTTTCAGCCAGTCACGACGTGAGTGGTGTGATTGTTTTTTCCCCCCCGCGCCCGGGCCAACCAGTCACGACACAGAAGAGCTCAAGGGCCCGCTGTAAATTGTTAACAAAGCACAAGGGAGACAATATATAAACATTTTGGGGCGACAGCTTAAAAGGCACCCAAAACACAAAGGGCAAAGTTCAACACTTCCCACCCCAACCACGAAATTCCCAAAAAACAAAAAAAAAACACTGCTTTTGCTTCTAGTGTTTACAGTACACAAGACAGACACATTACGGTAAACATATGGGAGAAAGACTGCCCGACGTTCCGGTCCAAACTTGGGACATTAACAAGTCAAAACACTGTTTCACGAAGGTAAGGGAGCCAGTATAAATACCTGAGGGGGGCAGGGCCCAGCAAAAGGGGAGGTAAAAAAAAAAATTAAAAACAAAAAGAAATGAAGATGTAGGGGGGGAAGGGGGCAGCGTGTTTATTTTAATTTTCAACCATAAAAAAAACTCTTTGCTCAAAATTTTTTTAAATCTATAATGGAAAAAAATTAAAATTTCTTGGGTGAAAACAATGTTTCGGAAGATGAAAAGCGGCGAGAAAGAAAATTCCCTTAAATTTTATTTCCAAAAATTTTTTGGGTGGATGTTTATTTTTTTAATTTTTGGGTTTAAAGGGGTTATTTTTTTTTCGGCCCCGACGTGTATGTTTTGAAAGGGCGTGTATTATTTATGTTTTGTGTGAAATTTTGTTGTGTATGGGGGTTGCAATGTTTTGGGGGGGTTTGTGTGTGTGTGTGTGTGTGTGGGGGTTGGTGTGTAGGTGTGTGTGTGTTTTGGTGTGTGTTATGTGTGTGGGGGTGGTGTGTATTGTGTTTTGTGTGTGTTGTGTGTGGGGTTTTATGTGTGTGTGTGTTGTGTATGTGTATATGTGGGGGTGTACTCACCTATTTGTACCCCACCTTTTTGTGGTTGAAAGGGGTCAAATTCACAGCTCCTGGCCCCCCCCTCTTCCCCTTTTTGCTACTAGGTCCTCTCTCCCCCCGGCCCTTTAGCTCTACAAAACCTCCCCCTTAAAACTATTATGGGTTCCTGCCCCCAACCCATCACTTTCTAGGCTTTTTCCATGGCCTACTACTAATGACTGAAGAAATCCCCTTCCTAACATCAATTTGTTCATCTGAGTTTTTAAACTCCCATTGTCCCTTTCCTTGTGTCTGTGCCCCCCACCCTTTTGGAAAACATCCCTTTCCTTTGTCCACCTCGTCTTTTCCCGCGCAGTTTTTTTATATGCGTTATCATGTCTCCCCTGACCCTCCGGGCCCCTCCAGTTTTCGTCAGGGGCCGATTTTCCCTCAACCCTTTCTTAAAGGAAAACCCCCCCGTAGTTTTGGGGACTAGTCTTTGTTGAAAACCCTTTTTGGCACTTTTTTTCCTTAATTTCTTGACGTGCTTGACTAGGGGGGTTTCCAAACGGGTCTGCATACCCCGTTTTTGGGGCCTAAACGAAGATGGTGTACAGAGTCTTAAAAAAATCCTTACTGAGGTAAAAAAACGCTATTCCGTGGTTTGCCGGGCGCCCTATGCTGGGGGGCAGTTATCTGATTGTTTGTGCGCCTCAGGAGATTTGTTTGGGTGTTATCCCTCACCCCCAATTTTTTCCTTTAGTGGGGTTTGCCGTTTTTTTGGCCATCTAAACATTTTTGTGTCTGCGGTTTTTCTTTCCCCTTTCCAAAATCTTCATGATTTTGCTTTGGGCAGGGTTAAATTAAAGGGAGCCATTTGCTGGCCCCAGGCTTGTAGCCTGCCCAAATTCTCTTTGTACCCTGCCTGATCCCTCCGATTCGATTCTTCTCTTTAAATTTCAAAAACGCCCTGCAAACAAGGACCCCTTTTTCCCTGAGTTTTATCCCTTCCTTTAAAGTCGTTCACGTATCCAAGAACAGACAGGCCCAAAAAGGATTTGATCCCGTGGAACCCCGTTGTCCAGGCGCCCACTCTGACACCTGGGTCCCCGTACCATGACTCGTTGTTTCCCCCCTGCAGATATTCTCTGACCCATTGCAGTGTTTTTTTTCCTGTTATGTTGCCTGGCCCTCTAGCTTTTGCAGTAACCCTCTTGTGAAAACTGTGTCGAAAGCCTTCTTTGCAGTCCAAAAATACCCCGTCGATCCACCCCTCTCTCTCTTGTCTTACTTCTGCCCACCTTGTCACCTGTCACCTTGTGTGGGGTGTGTGTGTGTGTGTGTGTGTGTGGTGTGTGTGTGTGTGTGTGTATGTGTGTGTGTATGTGTGTGTGTAGTGTGTGTGTGTGTATGTGTGTCTGTGTGTGTGTATGTGGGTGTATGGTGTGTGAAACGTGTGTGTGTGTGTGTGTGTATGTGTGTGTGTGTGTGTGTGTGTGTGTGTGTGTGTGTGTGTGTGTATGTGTGTGTGGGTGGTGTGTGTGTGTGCATTGGCGTGTATGTGTGTGTGTGTGTGTGTGTATGTGTGTGTGTATGTGTGTGTGTGTGGTGTGTGTGTGGTGTGTGTTTTGTGTGTGTGTGTGTGTGTGCATGGGCGTGTATGTTGTGTGTGTGTGTGGGTGTACTCCCCTATTTGTACCACCTATTTGTGGTTGCAGGGGTCGAGTCACAGCTCCGGGCCCCGCCTCTTCGCTGATTGCTACTAGGTCCTCTCTCTCCCTGCCCCATGAGCTCTATCATACCTCGCCTTAAAACTATGTATGGTTCCTGCCTCCACTACATCCCTTTTCTAGGCTTTTCCCATGGCCAACTACTCAATGACTGAAGAAATACTTCCTAACACCCCTTTGATCATCTTGATCTTCAATTCCCAAAATTGTGACCTCTTGGGGTCTGTGTCCCATCTCGGGAAAACATCCCGTCTTTGTCCACCTTGTTTATTCCGCGCAGTATTTTATATGTCGTTATCATGTTTTCCCCTGACCCTCCTGTCCTCCAGTGTCGTCAGGCCGATTTCCCTCAACCTTTCTTCGTAGGACAATCCCCGTAGCTCTGGGATAGTCTTGTTGCAAACCTTTGCACTTTCTCTAATTTTTCTTGACGTGCTTGACTAGGTGTGGATTCCAAACTGGTGCTGCATACTCCAGTATGGGCCTGGACGTAGATGGTATACAGAGTCTTAAACGAATCCTTACTGAGGTATCGGAACGCTATCCGTAGGTTTGCCGGCGCCCCGTATGCTGCAGCAGTTATCTGATTGATGTGTGCCTCAGGAGATATGCTCGGTGTTATACTCCCCCCCCAGATCTTTTTCCTTGAGTGAGGTTTGCAGTCTTTGGGGCCCTCTAAACTATATTGTGTCTGCGGTCTTCTTTGCCCTTCCCCAATCTTTTATGACTTTGCATTTGGGGAGGGTTAAATTCAAGGAGCCAGTTGCTGGACCAGGCATGTAGCCTGTCCAGGTCTCTTTGTAGTCCTGCCTGAAACCTCGTCCGATTTGATTCTTCTCCCTTAACTTCGCATCATCTGCAAACAAGGACACTTCTGAGTCTATCCCTTCCGTTATGTCGTTCAAAATATACCAAAAAACAGAACAGGTTTCCCAGGGCTGACCTCTGTGGAACCCCGCTTGTCACAAGCGCCCACTCTGACACCCCGTCACTTACCATGACTCGTTGTTGCCTCCCTGTCAGATATTCTCTGATCCATTGCAGTGCCTTTTCCTGTTATGTGTGCCTGATCCTCTAGCTTTTGCAGTAACCTCTTTTGAGGGAACTGTGGGCGAAGGCCTTCTTGCAGTCCAAAAATATGCAGTCGATCCCCCCTCTCTCTCTTGTCTTACTTCTGTCACCTTGTCATAAAACTTAGTAGGTTTGTTTACACAGATTTTCCTTCCCTGAAACCGTGCTGGTTGTCAATTATACCTTGTTTCTTTCCAGGTGCCCCACCACTCTCCTCCTGATGATCTTCTCCCATGACCTTGCATACTATACATGTTAGTGATACAGGTCTGTAGTTTAGTGCCTCATGTCTGTCTCCCTTTTTAAAAAAATTTGGGGCTACATTTGCCATTTTCCATACCTCAGGGAGTTGCCCAGTTCAAAGATGTGTTGAAGATCTTTGTTAATGGCTCACACAATATCTCTGCTCCCTGTTTTAAGGACCCATGGGGAGATGTTGTCTGGCCCACCGCCTTTGAGGTGTCAAGTTCGCATAGCAGCTTCTTCACCTCCTCCTTGGTTATATGTACCCTCCCGCACTTGTGGGGTGCCCCCCAGTTCTGATTTCTTGGGGCCTCTTTCCTGAAATCCTTTTTTAAATCTGTTTGACTTAAAAACCCTTCCTTTTTGTTTTCCCTTTACCCCCCAGTCTTTCCTTCCTTTTTTTTTTTTTTTGTTTTTTGTGTTTTTTTTTTTTTTTTTCTTTTTTTTTTTTTTTTTTTTTTTTTGTTTTTTTTTTTTTTTTTATTTTTTTTTTTTTTTTTTTTTTTTATTTTTTTTTTTTAGTCCCTTTTTTTTTTTTTTTGGGGTGGGCTTTTTTTTTTTTTTTTTTTTTCCCTTGGGCCCTCTTCGTTTTAAAAAGTTCTCTGCCATCTTTCTTTATTTTTTCCTTACCCCCCTCCCCCACGTTCTGGGGGTTTTCCCATGCCTGAGGTTCCCCCCTTTTTTTGTTTTTTTTCCCCATATCCTCTACTCTCCCACTTGGAGCTCAACTATGTATCGAAGCACAAAACCCACGTGATCACTAGCCC
Source organism: Cherax quadricarinatus (assembly GCF_026875155.1). Classification (NCBI taxonomy): domain Eukaryota; kingdom Metazoa; phylum Arthropoda; class Malacostraca; order Decapoda; family Parastacidae; genus Cherax; species Cherax quadricarinatus. The sequence continues at coordinate 18,858,049 of NC_069434.1, forward strand.
CCGGGGGGCCTTTTACATGAAACCCTCGATGTCCGAACTACTCTGGTGAATACAAGGCCAGCCTTGCGGGTTCATCCTTCCTCTCTCTTGGTAGTGTTCAAAACATTTTGATGCATGGGGTTTTTCCAGTACACATCCATCAGTTGGCCTCCCTTTTCGGGACCCCTGGGGCTCCAGGTTTTCCCCGTCAATTCCTTGTGATTGAAATCACCCAAACTAGTAACTTTGCTCCCCCCAGTGTGCTCTCCGGCCACCTCGGCTAGTTGCGATCATTGCTCTGTTGCTCTCATGTATCTTCTCTTGGGGCCCCCTGCAGTTTGGGTGGGTTGTACATTACTCAATTTTCACCTTTGTCCCTCGACGGTTGTTCCTACTAAGTAGTCCCTTTCGCCCGGCCACCCTTCCTTCCATTTTCTCAAAACCCCCGGTTTTTAAGACAGTGCAACTCCTCCCCCCCCTCTCCTCCCTCTGTCTTTCCTGAGGGTTTGATTCCCCGGGGAAAGATTGAATCGTTTTATTCTGGGGATTTTTTTTCTGTAGGGCTTTAGTCTGGGGATGGTCCTTTTGATTCTTTCGGCCATCCTCAAATTTTTTTTTTCCATCGATTTTTATACCACACCTTCAACTTCTTTTCTAAGACGTGGTCTGGGGGGTATATTGGGTTGGGGAAGTGGGAACCTGGTAAGGAATATGGGTTGTTCTGGGGGGAGGATTTGTAATGTAGTGGGTGGGGGCATTGGATGTGGCATGGGGGTTTTGATTTAGAGTGTTTTTTTGGGGGCACTGGGGTTGACCTGGTTGGGAGACTTCTATAGGAAGTTTTGAGGGGGGCTGTATTGACTTTTCCTGGGTCTGGGTTCCCGTCTGTCTTCCCACCCCTCCCTTTTCCTCCTTTCCCTTTTCCATCCCCTCTCAGTTTCTGCCTTTCTTCTTTTGTGTTCTGTCGCGGTCGAGAACACCTTCCCTGTTGCCGGGATGTCCCCTTAATCGTGTTTCTTCCCCCAGGATCCTGGTCCGAGTCGCTTCTGCCTTGAAGGCACTCTCACTGGCCCGGGTTTTTTTTTTTACAAACCCCCCCCCATTCTCCGAAAATTTTCCAGGGGTCATGTGTCTTTCCCATGCTTTATATGCTTTCAATTTTTTTTTTTTCCCTTGTTTTTTGCTTCATATGTTTCCCCCCTTTAACTTCCTGGAGCCCCTACACAAAGACTAAACCCCACCCTTTCATTTCCCCCTGCTATCCCCGTGTTCCCCCCATTTTAAATTTTGGGTTTCCTCCACTGCACTTTCCTTTTATCATTTTTTACTGGCTATGTACTTGGCTCAGGGGCCTGTCATTTTCCCTTCTCGGTTTCCTTGGGGGCCCGCTGTGGTCTGTTAGGGCCTCCACATAAAGTTTGCTCTTTCATTTGCTAAGTCTCCTCTGATAGGCTTCTCCAGCGTTGTGCCCCTTCTTTTCCTACAGTCCCCCCATTTGTCGAGGTAGCAGTCTCTGTTGTCAACCCAAAAGTTCTTTGTTCTTTTGGTGTTTCAGATTTTTTAATTCCCCTTCTAAACCTGTATCCTAGTCTGCGCTTTGACATGCACCTCCCCCCTTCCTGCTTTCCAAACTATCCTCCTTTTTCCCTTCTCATGCAAGTTCTTCTAGTTTCTTTTCCCCTTTTCATGATCCCTTTTTATGAGCTTGCTCCCCAAATCTTCCCTTTTGCATTTCCCTCCTCCTGCCCCTTTGGTTTTTCTTGTTGCTCTCGGGAAACCCTTTTTTGTTTTATCCTGATTGCCTCGAGTGGGAAACCATGTAGTTTTTTATGTTAGGTTAGTGTGGTATTTCAGAGTGTTGAGGGGGAAATTGGGAGGGAAATGTGGCTATGGGGAGGGAGTGGGGGGGGTGGGGAGGGGTTAGGGTAACGGGAATTTATTTTGAGGGAGGGGAGGGAAGGGGGGGTTGAGAGGGGGGGAGGGGGGGGAAATGTAATTTTTGGGGAGTCTGGATATTGGGGTGGTGCGTGTGGTGTGTGTGTGTGTGTGTGTATTTGTTGTGTGTGTGTTTTGTGTAATTTTGTGTGAATTTTTTTGTGTAATTTTTTTGTGGAATTATGTGTGGGGGGTTTTTATGTACTGAAAGTAGGGGGCTTTTCGTTTAATGTAAGTTTATGGTCCTTGGCTGCCCCAAAATTCTTTGGCCTGACCCCCCCCCTCCTGGATTACCGGCAAAGTACTTACAGTATTGGGGGTGTGTTGTGTGGTGTGTGTGTGTGGTGTTGTGTGGTGTGTGTGTGTGTTGTGTGTGTGTTATGTGTGTGTGGGTGTGTGGTGTGTGTTGTAGGGTGTGTGTGTGTGTGTATGTGTGGTGCATTGAGTGTGTGTGTTGTGTTGGTGAGTGCATTTTGTTGTGTGTGTTGGTGTGTATGTGTGTGTGTGTGTGTGGTGTGTATGTGTGGTGTGTTGTGTGGTTGGGTGTGTTGTGTGTGTGTGTGTGGTGTGTGTGTGTTGTTTGTGTGTGTGTTGTGTGTGGGTTTTGTGGTGTTTGTGGTGTGTTGTGTGTGTGATGTGTGGGTGTGTGTGTGTGTGGGTGTTTGTATGTTGTGTGTGTGTGTGTGTATGTGTGTTGCGTGGTGTGTGTGTGTGTGTGTGTGGTGTGTGTGTGTGTGTGTGTGTGTGTGTGTATGTGTGAGTGTGTGTGTGTGTGTGTATGTGTGTGTATGTGTACTCACCTAATCATGGTTGCAGGGGTCGATTCATAGCTCCTGGCCCCTCCTCTTTACTGAGTGCTACTAGGTACTCTCTCTCTCCCTGCTCCATGAGCTTTGTCATACCTCGTCTTAAAGCTATGTATGGTTCCTGCCTCCACTACCTCACTTGCCAGGCTATTCCACTTCCTAACAACTCTATGACTTAAAAAATATTACCTAACATCACTTTAACTTATCTGAGTCTTCAACTTCCAATTGTGACCCGTTGTTTCTGTGTCCACTCTCTGAAACATCCTGTCTCTGTCCACCTTGTCTATTCCACGCAGTATTTTGTATGTCGTTATCATGTCTCCCCTGACCCTCCTGTCCTCCAGTGTCGTCAGACCGATTTCCCTTAACCTTTCTTCGTAGGACATTCCCTTTAGCTCTGGAACTAACCTTGTCGCGAACCTTTGCACTTTCTCTAATTTCTTGACGTGCTTGACTAGGTGTGAGTTCCAAACTGGTGCTGCATACTCCAGTATGGGATTGACGTACACGGTGTACAGTGTCTTGAACGATTCCTTATCAAAGCATCGGAACGCTATTCTGAGGTTTGCTAGGCGCCCATATGCTGCAGCAGTTATCTGGTTGATGTGTACTTCCGGATACATGCTCGATGTTATACTCACCCCAAGATCTTTCACTTTGAGTGAGGTTTGCAGTCTTTGGCCACCGAGCCTATACTCTGTCTGCGGTCTTCTTCGCCCTTCTCCGATCTTCATAACTTTGCATTTGGCAGAGTTGAATTCAAGTAGCCAGTTGCTGGACCAGGTGTCCAGCCTGTCCAAGTCTCTTTGAAGTCCTGCCTGATCCTCATCTGATGTAATTCTCCTCAATAACTTCACATCATCTCCGGACAGGGACACTTCTGAGTCTAACCTTTCATTCATGTGTGTGTGTGTGTGTGTGTGTGTGTGTGTGTGTGTGTGTGTGTGTGTGTGTGTGTGTGTGTGTGTGTACTCACCTAATTGTGATTGCATGGTCGAGTCACAGCTCCAGCCCCCGTGTTTCTGTGTACCAGGTACTTTATGATGAACCTAGTACAATAATGATGATAATGATGTCATAACAGGAGCCATGACCAACAAAAATCTATAGTGATATTAGACGAGCAGAAAAACTGTCTCCATAATGAGAACTGTGAGAAACAATGTGCCTAATTAAGCCAATAATTTTTAATTTCCGCCGGCAACTGTGAGCCATAATATATGGAGAGAGAGAAAGAAGAGAGAGAGAGAGAGAGAGAGAGAGAGAGAGAGAGAGAGAGAGGAAGGAAGAAAGAAAGATACAGAGATGACAAAAAAATCAAGAACCACCTAAACATGAAAACCTCAAAAAAATAGCATAAATAACAAAAATAACCTTGTTATTATTAAAAATCTGCTAAACTTTGTTTTACATCAGAACATAAAGACAGTTGTTATCGACTGTAATATTAAACACGTGGCAGCAGCACTGTGTTCAACATTACTTGCGTTATACGCTACCTATGGCCTCTTATTTTCACAAATAGGGGCCCTTTGATTATTATTCTAAGTTAATAAGGGCGTATTGCCTATTAATCTAAGTTAATAATACGGGAGTATGACGTATTACACTGGTCAGAGTAGGAATTTCCAGCTAATTTTTGGTCACTGATGTCCACTCAGATGTTTCTTTATATATATATATATATATATATATATATATATATATATATATATATATATATATATATATATATAATATATATATATATAATATAAATATTATATATATATATATATATATTATAATTTATATATATTTAATATATATATATATATATTTATATATATATTTATATATATATATATAATATATATATATATATATTATATATTTTATATATATATTATATATATAATATTATATATATATATTATATATATATATATATATATATATTATATATATATATATATATATATATATATATATATATATAATTTATATATATTATATATATATGTGTGGTGTGTGTGTTGTGATCCATTAACACCTGTTCTCTCTCGCTGACACCAAATACGACCCACTACACCTGTTTCTCTCTCCCTGACATCAGGTATGACCCACTAACACCTGTTCTCGCTCCTTGACATCAGGTATGACCCACTAACACCTGTTCTCTCTCCTTGACACTTCTCGCTCCTTGACACCATGACCCACTAACACCTGTTCTCTCTCCTTGACACCAGGTATGACCCACTAACATCTCTCCTTTCTCCCCTGACATCAGGTATGACCCACTAACACCTGTTCTCGCTCCTTGACACCAAGTACGACCCACTAACACCTGTTCTCGCTCCTTTACACCAGGTATGACCCACTAACACCTGTCCTCTCTCCCCTGACATCAGGTATGACCCACTAACACCTGTCCTTTCTCCCCTGACATCAGGTATGACCCACTAACACCTGTTCTCGCTCCTTGACACCACGTATGACCCACTAACACCTGTTCTCGCTCCTTGACACCACGTATGACCCACTAACACCTGTTCTCGCTCCTTGACGCCAGATATGACCCACTAACACCTGTCCTCTCTCCCCTGACATCAGTTATGACCCACTAACACCTGTCCTTTCTCTCCTGACATCAGGTATGACCCACTAACACCTGTTCTCGCTCCTTGACACCAAGTATGACCCACTAACACCTGTTCTCGCTCCTTGACGCCAGATATGACCCACTAACACCTGTCCTCTCTCCCCTAACACCAGGTATGACCTGCACTTCAGCGTCAGCGATAGGGTGTGGCGTCAGCGAGGTGTGTCAGCCAATGTGACCGTGGCTGTCAGACTGCTCTCCCAGGAGTCCCTCGCCCACGCTGCTCCCATTACACTCACGCCCACCACGCCCACGGCCCTCACCAGGGGCTGGACACCCACGGTAAGTGGAAGGTGTCTTTGACGAACCCAGAAGTCTCTACATCCAAGGAAATGGTTCTATTCTGTCTTGAATTGAACCTGATTATACTGCTACTACTATTACTACTACCAAAACTACTACTGCTACTACTACTGCTACTACTACTAATACTATTACTAATACTACTACTGCTTCTATTAATACTACTAGTACTAATACGTAGTGGAAGCAGGAACCATACATAGTTTTAAGACAAGGTACGATAAAGCTCATACAGCAGGGAGACAGAGGACCTAGTAGCGATCAGTGAAGGGGCGGGGCCAGGAGCTATGACTCGACTCCTGCAACCACAAATAGGTGAGTACACACACACACACACATGGAGAGAGAGGACTTAGTAGCACTCGGTGAAGAGCCGGAGCCAGGAGCTGAGTCTCGACCCCTGCAACCACAATTAGGTGAGTACACCTCAGTCCCCCCCCCCTGCGGCCTTGAATGCCGCAGCTGATTCCATTCGACCAACTTCATTAAAATTCATTGAAAATATATGCACAACCCGTGTTTTAGTTTAACTTTCGGTGGCGCCATGTAACCCACCCCCACCCACACCCCAACTCCCACCCCCACCCCCAACTCCCACCCCCACCCCAACCCCCAACCCCACCCCTAACCCCCACCCCACCATCACCCCTCACCCCCACCCCTTATAAATATAATAATCTCCACCCCCAGCAAGGTGGAGGGGGTCTTGGTGGCCTTGTGGAGGGGGTGCTCCGTGTGGTGGGGAAGAGAACCCACACCGTGGAGGTGGTTAGTGTGTATGGTCACCCTACCACCCCCACTACAACCACAACCACCCCTTCCTACCACACACACCGCTACCACCATCACCACCACCACCACCACCCACACGCCGGCTACCCTACGCCCGCAGCCGCTCCCGCCCGCGGCTCCGAGGGTCAGAGCAGAAAGATGCCGCTGCGCCTGCCTGACCCCGTGCCTCCGTCTGCGTGTGTGTGGGTCAGCGTCAGAGATGTCAGAGGCGCCTTCATGGACCCCGTCAAGTTACATGGTCTGCTGGGTCTCCATTCGCAGCAGGTGAGAGAGAGAGAGAGAGAGAGAGAGAGAGAGAGAGAGAGAGAGAGAGAGAGAGAGAGAGAGAGAGAGAGAGAGAGAGAGAGAGAGAGAGAGAGAGAGAGAGAGAGAGAGAGAGAGAGGGAGGGAGGGAGGGAGAGAAGACAAAGAGAAAAAGAGGGAAAGAGAGAGAAAGAGAGAATGAGAGACATGAATCTCCCCTCCACACATACACTCGTCCCTACACTTGCAGCTGGAAGAGACGACGAAACTGAAGGTAGTGCTAGAGTCGTCAGGGATCTCTGGGCGGCGACGCCCCGAGGAACTACAGCGACCTGACCTCCACCACGACCTCCAGCACCTTCTCCATGACCTCCAGCAGGGCGAGGACGGTGACCCTTCCTCCGCTGCCTCCCTCGCATCCACCGCCTTACCTCTTCAGGTAAGACGAGAGGAAGTAGATAGAGTGTAATAGACGGCAGGGGTTTGAAGAGACATAGAGTGAGGGGGAGTAATGTAAGGGAGAGTAAAGTGAGGGGAGGTAAAGTTCAAGGGAGGAAGAGTGATGGAGGGGGGCGTAGAGGGAAGGCGAAGATATCATAATTTATTAAAGGGAAGTCATATGGTAAGCGTTTTGTATACCATCAATATAAGCCAATAAACCAATGTTATCAGATTGCCTGGCTTATTTCCATCACTGGTCTTCATGGCTTCTCAAGACTGTGACATCCTATTGATGTCCTCTCTAGATTACTATTAACCCCGATATAGATGACCTTCTCTAGTTATTGACGATTATATTCTCTTGCTAGAAACAGGTATAGAATTTACTAAGAACTTGCTTGGCTCCTGGTGTAGGTACGCGGGACCTAGGTAATGTATGTGTCATAGTAAGGAGATCCTTGCGTCCAGGGTCTCTGGAAAAACTTGTACGTGGGACCTAAGTGATATCTCATCGTAAGGAGATAGCTGCGCCCAGGGCCGCTGGAAGAGCATGTCGAACATACTGTCGGCAAAACTATGCTCACAGTCCGTAGACGTCGCCTGTCTAACTCGTTTCAGTTTATCATCAGGAGAGCGTTGCCACCTAGGAAAAACGCGTCGACGTGCTTTATGTGATCAATTCTTAATTAAATTAGTTCTGAGTGTGTCAAGCTGACTGAATGAGCGACAACCCTCGCTCTGAGAACCTGGATGAGAGATAAATAATTACGAACTCCGGGTTTGCGATGACCCTGCAAGCCGTGATTCCAGATAGAACGAAAAGGCGCAATAGCGTGACTGGAACAATATACAAATAACACGCACATAGGAGAGAGAAGCTTATGACGACGTTTCGGACTGACTTGGGCCATTTACAAGTCGGTCCAAGGTGGACACCCATAGACCTGTGTTTACGGGCCTATGGGCGCCATATTGATGAACTCTGTCTCCTCTTCTCCTCCCTGTTCTTCATTCCCTTCTCTTAACGTGAATTTTTCAATGTGTCTCACTTTTCTCTCACTTCTCAACAGGTGGTAGACACCAATGCTACGTCCCTGGTCACCCCGCGCCTCACCCGCGCCCACGCCTGCCACGCCCATGAGCCTGAGACCTGTACACCCACCTCCTGCCTCAACGGAGGCCGCTGCCTCAGATTCTCCAGTGGCAACAGGTAATATATGTGTGTGTGTGGATGGATCAGTGACCCCTGATAATGTATCAAACATGACACGTATCTAACAATACCCGCTGATTAACAATTCACAAACTGGAAATGAAAAATCTAAACTACGCTTGTACTATTTCATTATTATTTTTTCCAATTTGTGACGTTAGTCACCTGTCCCAGCCAGGGATTTGTGCTTTGCATGTGTAATATATCCCGAGTAGCACCTGCCACAGGTGTGTGTGTTACATGTGTCTCTTTCCACCAACAGGTGTGTGTCATGTGTCTCTCTCCACCAGCAGGTGTGTGTGTGTGTGTGTGTCACATGTGTCTTCGTCAACAGGTGTGTGTCATGTGTCTTCGTCAACAGGTGTGTGTGTGTCACATGTGTCTCTCTCCACCAACAGGTGTGTGTGTATCACACGTATTCCTCTTCACCAACAGGTGTGTGTGTCCTGGAGGGTCGAAGGGGTGGCAATGTAAGGTCCTGGCCCGCACCTTCACCGGGTCAGGGTGGGTGTGGGTCCGCCCACTCCCACCCTGTCTCCCCACCACCATCTCCCTCCGCCTCCTCACTCGCCAACCCAACGCCCTAATTCTGTACTCGGGTCCCCTGGCGCCCACGCAGAAGCCAGCGGGCGCCTCCACGCCCATGCTCGCCCTCCAGCTCAAGTATGGTCGCCCGCAGGTGCTGTTTGAAGGGGGCGTCGTGCCCTTAAAACTGGAGGTAAACACAACGGTTCACGACGGTGACTGGCACACGCTTCACGTCAGTTTTGATGCGCAGGTAAGAACGACTGACATGAAATAGAAAGCATCTTTTTGCTTCTTACTCTCTCTCTCTCTTCTTCTTCTTCTTCTTCTTCTTCTTTTTCACCCCAAGAACGACTGACATGAAATAGAAAGCATCTTTTTGCTTCTTACTCTCTCTCTCTCTTCTTCTTCTTCTTCTTCTTCTTCTTTTTCACCCCAAGTGGAGTCTGTTACGTTTGTTTTAGTGACTAGTGGTATCTGTACTCACCTAATTGTGGTTGCAGGGGTCAAAACTCAGCTCCTGGCCCCGCCTTTTCACTGATCGCTACTAGGTCCTCTCTCTCTGCTTCCTGAGGTTTGTCATACCTCTGTGTGTGTGTGTGTGTGTGTGTGTGTGTGTGTGTGTGTGTGTGTGTGTGTGTGTGTGTGTACTTGTACTTACTATCCCCCCCACACCACGTAGACCTCAAATATTTTTCTCAAATCATGGGCAACACATTACCATTATTCTCTGCCTTTTATCTATCGTGGATTTTCCTTTTACCTGCCCTTGACTCCATTCACTTAAAGACTATAGCATTCCTTAGTGTTAACTGGTTAATTGAGCTTCAGTCCCATTCGAAAATAGAGCGTCATTAAGGCTACATGTCACCTGTACACCACCAGTCAAGAATATTTTACTGTAAGTTTATATATATATATATATATATATATATATATATATATATATATATATATATATATATATATATATATATATATATATATATATATATATATATAATATATATACGTATATATATATATATATATATATATATATATATATATATATATATATATATATATATATTATATATATACGTATATATATATATATATATATATATATATATATATATATATATATATATATATATATATATATATATATATTTTATTTATTTATAACTGTACAGGGCGTGGCTCTCATGGTGGACCTATGTGGGCGTGGGTGGGAGCAGGACGCCCACGACGACGCCCACTGCATCGCCCGGGCGGACTGGACTCTTCTTACTGGGCAGGAAGGGTGGCTGCGTACAGGTCCTCTGCAGGTGGGTGGTATAGCCCACTCCCCGCCCACCGCCCACGACCATGGGTGGGGGGAGGCGCCCACAGCCCGCCCACTCCATGGCTGCATCTCACACCTCACCCTCAATGGTCAGGTGAGATCTGTGACCTTCCCCCCTCCCCTGACCCATGCACCATGACCCACGAACCCACGACCCATGCATCATCTGGCTGCTTATTGCACTTCTTACCCATTCATGTCCCTGGTTCTCCATTCCCTATTCATCTCCCTGTCTCCCCATTACAGTCTATGACACCCTGTCTCCCCATTACACTTATTGATTCCCTATCTATCCATTCAACTTCTTCAATCCCTTTAAATCCATTTTACTTCCTGATTCTTTATCACTCTATTCAACTTCCTAATTCCCTATCTACCCATTCAACTTCCTAATTCCCTATCTACCCATTCAACTTCCTAATTCCCTATCTACCCATTCAACTTCCTAATTCCCTCTCAACCTAACAACCATTCTACCTTGCTTTGTTAATTCCTATCAACTCGGAATTGAAACTGTTCCAGGAAGGATCGAAAGGTCATCTATCGTTTCCTCTGGTCAGGTGAAAATTAGACAAGTGCGACATCTGAGTATTTTTATTGTAGACGTTTCTCCATCCTCTGGCTTTATCATTACAAATTCTAGGACATAATTGGAAGACAGTAGAACTATATACAAAAGATGAGGTAATCAGTCCCTCAACCTTGGAGTTAGTCAGAAGAGCATCGTAGTTGTGGAAAGTCTGGAGCACATTCGAGAAAGCTGGAGGTTATATACTGGTGTCAGGTGGTTAGGGTAGACAGGATTCCCCTTTGGAAGTAGGTCATATCCGAGGGATAGGTCAGTAGAAGGTTGTGGAGATGTCCTCTGAACCAGGATTCTATGATGTTGCAGTATCTGAGAGTTTGTACATGAATGGTATGCCAACGTTATTATATGGGTGTGAAAAATGAGTTGTGAATGTTGCAACAAGGAGAAGGCTGGAGGCAGTGGAGATGTCGTGTCAGAGGGCAATGTGTGGTGCGAATATAATGCAGAGAATCCGTAGCTTGAAGATTAAGAAGGTACGAGGTTTCTAGAATTATCATCCAACGGACAGAGGAAGGGTTGTTGAGGTGGTTTGGACATTTAGAGAGTATGGAATAAAATAGCATGACTTGGAGGGCATATAAATCTGTAGTGGAAGGAGGGCAGGGTAAGGGTCGGCCTAGGAATGCTTGGAGGGAGGGGGTGAATGAGGTTTGTGTGCTAGTGGCTTGGACTTCCAGCAAATGTGCGTGAGCGCATTAGATAGGAGCAAGTGGAGACAAATGGTTTTTATGACTTGACGTGCTGTTGGAGTGTGAGCAAAGTAACATTTATAAAACGATTCAGGGAAACCGGCAACCTGGACTTGAGTTCTGAAGGTGGGAAGTACAGTGTCTGCACTCTGAAGGAGGCGTGTTATTGTTGCAGTTTTATAACTGTAGTATAGGAGTGCCTCTGGCAAGACAGTGATGGAGTGAATGATGATGAAAGTGTTTCTTCACTTTCTGGTCACCCTGCTTGGTGGGAAACGGCCGATGTGTTAATATATATATATATATATATATATATATATATATATATATATATATATATATATATATATATATATATATATATATATATATATATATATAGTATAACTTTAACTACGTAAACATAATTTAGCTTCTAATATGAACATTCTGGGATTTATTTTAGTAAACCCTAGTTTATTATGATTTATATTTTCAGTTTACTGTGAATTTATTTTGATTTTTAACAGAAAAAAATTAAGACAATTCTGATTTCTTACAGGCAGAGAATAAATTACTTTTGCTGTATTTATACAATGATATACAATACCAACAGGTGGATAGAGTAAGATACATATGCAACAGTTAGGTATCTGTACTCCGAGACGTTTCGTCTACACAGTTGGCTTCTTCAGTCGAATACAGAGGAGATAGCAGAAGCAGTGAGGTGGTCAGTCCCTCAGTCTGGAGAAGATGTGAGTTTGAGGTGTCAGTCCCTCAGTCTGGAGAAGATGTGAGTTTGAGGTGGTCAGTCCCTCAGTCTGGAGAAGATGTGAGTTTGAGGTGTCAGTCCCTCAGTCTGGAGAAGATGTGAGTTTGAGGTGTCAGTCCCTCAGTCTGGAGAAGATGTGAGTTTGAGGTGTCAGTCCCTCAGTCTGGAGAAGATGTGAGTTTGAGGTGTCAGTCCCTCAGTCTGGAGAAGATGTGAGTTTGAGGTGTCAGTCCCTCAGTCTGGAGAAGATGTGAGTTTGAGGTGGTCAGTCCCTCAGTCTGGAGAAGATGTGAGTTTGAGGTGGTCAGTCCCTCAGTCTGGAGAAGATGTGAGTTTGAGGTGGTCAGTCCCTCAGTCTGGAGAAGATGTGAGTTTGAGGTGGTCAGTCCCTCAGTCTGGAGAAGATGTGAGTTTGAGGTGTCAGTCCCTCAGTCTGGAGAAGATGTGAGTTTGAGGTGGTCAGTCCCTCAGTCTGAAAAAGATGTGAGTTTGAGGTG
>NC_069434.1:18878285-18913285 GCF_026875155.1 Cherax quadricarinatus
GTGAAATTCCAGCTATTGTTAGCGGCTGGCTTTCTTGCTTTTGTTGATGAGTAACAGTCCTTATTAAAGATTAACGCTGTTTTTTTTCTTGTTTTCCTTTTACGTGTGTGTGCTGTAAGAGACAGGGTCGTGCGTGACTGAAGGACTTCATGAATAACGTAGTGGGGAGCAGTAGTGGTAAGGGTATTGCTGCTGATTGTAGCGGTGGAGATAGGTAGGTACTGTTCCGGTTGAGTTATCACTATTGTGAATGTACCAAAGTGTGTAGGCGAGGCTGCCTTTACGATGCAAGAGGTTGATCTGCTATGGTAATGTTCCTTACCACTGGTTCACGAAGGCGAAAAATAAACAGAGACGGGGATTTGTAGCTGTCAGTCTAGGAAGAAGTGCTATTCCTAATGCTTAAATATAAATTTTCTCACTAACTAATCACGTTTGTTTCTCTTTCCCCACTGCTTATTGTATTTTCTCCCTCTTCCGTGCTACTTGTGGGTTTCCTTTCTCTGTGCCCACCTTCTCCCACTTACAACTTATCTCCCTCTCTTCCTCACCATTCAGCTTTTCTTCCTCCTTTCTTTTGGGACTCATGTATTATGTAAATGCTCTCCTCCAGCTTACCCCCCTCCATTTCCTCACCACTCCTGGCTCACCTCCCTCTATTTCCTCACTATTCCTGGCTTACCTCCCTCCATTTCTTCACCACTCCTGGTTTACCTCCCACTATTCCCTCACCATTCCTGGCTTAATTCCCTCTATATCCTCACCCATTCATGACTTACCTCTCACTGTTCCCCAACAGTAGTGGTGGGGTTGGTGGTGTCGCTGCGCCTCCACCGTCACAGGACTAACCTTGGTTTGAGGGAACGAGGCACCGACGTGGGTACTGCACGGAAGGCCGTCGAGGTGGAGGTGAAGAAAGGAAGGCGAAGAGGAGCTGACGAAGACGAAGGAGGAGGAGGAGAAAAGAAAAGAGGAGAGGAACTCCAGGAAGATGACACTCATGAATCGTTTCTGGAATGCCTAAAGTTCAAATTACCCAGTTCACAGCCTGCCTTACGGAAGAGAGGTGAGGCAATTTGTGTTCAGGATGGGATTTCCATTTTTATGTCTTCTCACCTATTTTTGCACACCTTTTTTTTTTTTGCTTGCAGCTCCCGACCCCATTTCTTCTTTGTTACTTGCTGGATTTACTTCGTCTTAGCCTCGTGGAGCCCATGTTGTACATAGTCTTAAAACTGTGTACGAAGACTGAGTCCTCTACTTCCCGACATCCCTATGACTCGCCTGTATCTTTACTTTCCAATGTGCCCTCATGTGCCTGTTTCCCACCTCTCAAACAGTCTATCCCTGTTCACCCACTCAAGTCATCTGAGTATTTTGTATGTCTTCATCATGTCTCCCCTGATTCTTGTATCCTCTGTCTCGAGTTTCAGTTTCTTTAGCCTGTCCTTATACACTATTTATTTGGCCATTAATAACTACTAAGACTCATGAAAGCTAATCTTAGGCTTACCAAAATAAGCATTTGCTGCAAAGGTTATTCGCTTGATGTGTGCCTCTGGCGATAAGCTCGGTACTTTGCTCACCCCAAGGTCTTTCTCCTTGAGTGAGGTTCGCAGTCTCTGTTCCCCGAGTCTATGCCCAGTGTCCGGTCTTCTAATTCCTTTTCCAGTTCTCATAACCTTGCAGATGTTGGGACTGGATCCAGTAGCTACTTGACTGAACAATCCTGCATTTTTTCTGGTCCATTGGCAGTTTTTTTTTTTTTTTTGTCCTAATTGGCTTTTATTTTCCTCATTAAATTTACTTCTCTACAAGCGTGGATACATCTGTTTATCTTTTCTAGTATCATTCACACGTACCAATAACAGTACTGGAGACAGGAACTTATGACGACGTTTCGGTCCGACTTGGACCAGTGACTAGTCGCACACTAGTCAATGGTCCAGGTTGGACTGAAACGTCGTCATAAGCCTCTTTCTCCTATGTACAGATTATCTGTGTATTATTCCAGTCATATTGTGCCTTTTTATTCTTAAACAGAAGTGGTTATAATAGCGATCCTTGCAGAACCCCACTTGTTACTCTTTCCCATTCTAATTTATCTTCCTGTGTGTGTGTATCTCCTGTCCATTAAGGTACTCGTTGATCCACTGCAGTACCTTCCCTGTTATTCCATCAAGCGCCTCAAGTTTTCGTCCCAATTTCTTGTGAGATGCAAAATTAATTGACTGCTTGGAGTCCAAGAAGATACAGTCCACCCGTCTCTCTCTCTCTCTCTCTCTCTCTCTCTCTCTCTCCCTCCCTCCTGCGTCACTTTCTTACTTCGTCATAGAATTCCATAATGTTAGGGAGAAAAGATTTGTCATCTCTAAACCCCTTCCCTTTAAGTGTTCTGTCACTCCCATTCTGTTAAACTACTCCATTGTCCTACGTAGTACGCATGTCAGTGTGTCTCCTTTATTAAATACTGGGATTCCATCCGCTGGCTTCCAGATCTCTGGTAACTGTATAGCATCCATTGACTTGTGATGGATTCTAGCTAATGGTTCAGGCAGTGGTTTTGCCTTTGGTGTATCAACCCTCTCCCTGTTGTGTATATAGTACCTGGCACCTGTCAGTGTGCCTTTTATCTTCGAGTCTCTGGTACTGAACTTGTTTCTACTGAAAAACAAATTGTTTAAATCGTTCGTTCAACTCTTCACAGACTTCCCTGTCGTTTCTTGTGTGTTATTCGTCGTTCTTTTTATTATTACCTGGTCTGTGAAGCAGTTTTAATTCGGATTTGACTTTCATAACTATGTCGTTCTTGAATTGCTGCTCAAATTGTGTGTGTGTGTACTCACCTAATTGTACTCACCTAATTGTGGTTGCAGGGGTCGAGACTCAGCTCCTGGCCCCCCTCTTCACTGATCGCTACCAGGTCCTCTCCCTCTCTGCTTCCTGAGCTTTGCCATATCTCTTCTTAAAACTATGTATGGTTCCTGCCTCCACTACTTCACTTGCTAGGCTATTCCACTTCCTGACGACTCTATAACTGAAGAAATACTTCCTAACATCCCTGTGACTCGTCTGAGTCTTCAGCTTCCAATTGTGACCCCTTGTTTCTGTGTCCCCTCTCTGGAACATCCTGTCTCTGTCCACCTTGTCTATTCCCCGCAGTATCTTGTATGTCGTTATCATGTTTCCCCTGACCCTTCTGTGTGTGTGTGTGTGTGTGTGTGTGTGTGTGTGTGTGTGTGTGTGTGTGTGTGTGTGTGGGGTGTGTGTGTGTGTGTTTGTGTGTGTGTGTGACCGTCTGTTTGTCTGTCTCTCTGCCTTCTTCAATAAATTTATCAAAATTTTTATTTTTTTTTCCCGGTGATTGATGCACTCTCCACTCAAGGGGTTCCTCCCTCTTCTCCCGCCACTCATAACCTTCCTCCCTCTTCCTTCTGTTCAACTTTACCTCTCTTCGCCCAAAACTCCTTCGCCTATTTCTGAGTTAAACCATTATTTCTTCTTCAGTGCAAGAAACATCTCTTTCTCACTACCCTAAGCACTCACCTTCAGTACTCACCCTCAGTACTCACCCTCAGTGCTCACCCTCAGTACTCACCCTCAGGCAGTAATACTCTTAGCACAACCAAGCCTCCTCAGTAATACAACTTAAGCCTCTTAATGCCGTAGTCTTCATAGTGCTGCTACTGCGTGTGTGCCTTCCACAGGAGACAAGACCTCGCCTAGGAGAAAAGGCTCGCCTGCAGAGAGTGTGGTGGGCAGTAGAGGGAGCAGCACTCCTGCTGGTGCTAGTGTGAAGGATGCTGGTGCTCCTGACCCTCTCCTGCCGCGGGATGACCTCAGAGCTTACGCTTACGAAGGAGACGGATCATCTTCAGGTTCCTTCGCATCTACCATATCAGGTGACTCTCTCTCTCTCTCTCTCTCTCTCTCTCTCTCTCTCTCTCTCTCTCTCTCTCTCTCTCTCTCTCTCTCTCTCTCTCTCTCTCTCTTTCTTGGTCTGTGCTCCATGAGATGTTTGAACCATTTACCACAATAAGCTCGTCATGCCCGCCAGCAGTGCTTCATTTCATCCAGTTTCTTCCTGCCTCTTCTTTCCTTCAGACTTGAAGGCGGAGATGGCAGAGGAGGAGTCCACCATCCTGCCGCTGGTGCCGGAGTTCTTGGAGGTGATGGACCTTTTAAAGAACCTCCCCGAGGCACCCAATAAGAGCTTCCGCAGCAGAAGCGACAACGTGAAAAACTCCACTTCTCCCGGTCCACAAGCCACGCCCACGAGTACCGTCTTTGGGAAGACTTCGAGCTCTACAGGCTGCCACGGGGATTCAGCTGCCGCCACCGCGGCGCTAGGGAAGAACTCAGCATCTCCTAGCTGCCCAAGAGAACCCCCAGGCCCGAGTATAGTGTTGGTAAAGGGCTCAGGGTCACCTGGATGCCCAAGGAACCTAACCACCCCCACTTTATTACTGGGGAAGGGTGGTTCTGGGTCGCCGGGCGTCCCAAGGGACTCCCCAGCTTCTAGTATAGTGTTAGTGAAGGGACCAGGGGCAGCCAGCAAGCCCTCCACAGTAAGAACGAGATTATCTCACCTCTCACCCAGTAGGTACAAGAGTGAGAGCTCACCTAAAGCCGATGTTTTGCTACCTAAAGGCGAAGCTGAGGTTTCCACGGTTTGCTGACACCAAGACTGTATCCCCACCTGCTCGCCGCTCACACAATTCTGAAGACTGACACCACGACGAAAGAAAGTACTCAATATTATCACCCTCAACTTCAACGGCCAAAAATTAATAACAATAATTTCGACCTCCGACTCGGGATGGGAAGAATTATATTCTGAACGTCTCAACAAAAGCTTGTCACAGATTATTAAAAAAAATCGTTCATAAAAGCTATTTTCTTCGTATTTTAAAATCAGGAAGCAAAAAAAAAACACGAACATTTTCCTTCCCACTGGAGCAGCATATTTTATGTTTTGCAATTGGCTTACATGCTTTTCCCTTTTCCCCTCCCCTGGAGAGCTGCTTACGAGGCCAGGAAGTTGTAAGTTTCCTGGGCGGGTGAGGCGAAGAACACGTCTCGCGGTAAACACGAGTGTCATGTGGCCAACATTCTCAGTATATACTGGTAAAGTCAGATATTTTATACGTTTATAGAATATCTATAATAAATGGTATGAAACTGCTGTCGTCTTATTCTTCACCCGATGTTGAGATGTTCCTTTGATTCTGTAGATGTTTAGATGTTAATTTGATTCTGTAGATGTTTAGATGTTAATTTGATTCTGTAGATGTTTAGATGTTAATTTGATTCTGTAGATGTTTAGATGTTAATTTGATTCTGTAGATGTTTAGATGTTAATTTGATTCTGTAGATGTTTAGATGTTAATTTGATTCTGTAGATGTTTAGATGTTAATTTGATTCTGTAGATGTTTAGATGTTAATTTGATTCTGTAGATGTTTAGATGTTAATTTGATTCTGTAGATGTTTAGATGTTAATTTGATTCTGTAGATGTTTAGATGTTAATTTGATTCTGTAGATGTTTAGATGTTAATTTGATTCTGTAGATGTTTAGATGTTAATTTGATTCTGTAGATGTTTAGATGTTAATTTGATTCTGTAGATGTTTAGATGTTAATTTGATTCTGTAGATGTTTAGATGTTAATTTGATGCTGTGAATAGATGTTAATTTAATTCTGTAGATGTTTAGATGTTAATTTGTTTCTTTAGATGTTGAGATGTTCCTTTCACTCTATACAGGTAGCATTCGATCGTTGTGTATTTTCCAGCTTTTTCCGCCTACCAGGAGGGAGCTCCTAGGGGCAGCGCCCCCGCGGCCCGGTCCATGACCAGGCCTTAAACAAAGTACAAGTCGTGAGAACTCAAATGATACAATAACTCTTCTAAGCTTAAACAGTGGTGGCCCATTTTAACTTCCCTATGACGTATAAGTACACCTAGTTGGATGGCTCTTATTGTAGCGAGTTGGCCCAGTGGCTTACGCACTGGCCTGGAGTGTTACGACTTACTTTGCCGTGAGTTTAACCCCCACCACTACCGTGGTCTGTTTATGCCATTATACTAGGAGTCAATAATACTGCATATAACACCTCACTGGGTAATGTGTCACCTCAGTGTTTAATATATAAAATGTACCTTTGATCCTCTCCTTCCAAATCCTCTGAAGATGTTCGTAAGAACACGAAAGCACTCAGTTGTTTTTTTCTTATTTTTACTGTGGTATATATATATATATATATATATATATATATATATATATATATATATATATATATATATATATATATATATATATATATATATATATATATAATATATATAATATATTCGTCACGACGCCGTGAGAATAACTACAGCTGCTATTGTCACGGTGAGAAGGAAGGTCGACACACCCTGGGAAAAAATAATATAAATAAAAGACAAGTGCAGCATTATTGTTGCAACGTTTCGCTCAGAAAATCCTTATAAAAATGTGAAAAAATTTTCTGGTAAGGTTTTTTTTCTTTCCACATCGTATAAAATATTATAATACTGCCCATTTGAGAGCTCTGGCGAACTTTCATTCACTGGGAGCTTCCAGTGAGCGAAACGTTTCCTAAATAAATGTGCTAGGGCTGCACCTGCCTCCTATTTCCATACTAGTCAATACACATTACCACATCTGACCCGAGGCCTGGTGGCTGAAGCTCTCGCTTCACACGGCAAGGGTCTGGGTTCGATTCCCGGAGAGAGTAAAAACATTGGGCGTGTTTCTTTACACCGGTTGTCCATGTTCACCCATCAGTATAAAATGGGTACCTGGGTGTTAGTGGACTGGTGTGGGTCGCATCCTGGGACAAAACTGACCTAATTTGCCCCAAAAAATGCTCAGTAACTGAAAAAAAAGAAAAGTGCATTAGTGTTCGCAATAAAAAAACAGAATCTTGGTTCATATCAAAAAATTTAAAAAATAGAAGTTCGGGTTGTTCTTCAATCTATATACCTTGGTTAGCCCTTTTTGATATGCTGCTCAGTTTTGGTCCCCGTTTACAGAATGGTTAAATGCTCGGGAAAAACAAAGAGGGGTGAAAAGTGACCCCATGATCAAAAATCTTCCCTATGGGGGATAGACTGAGGACCCTGAAGTGCACTCTCTAGAATTAGTGGGGGATTGATTGGGGTGTAAAAATGGAAAACAGAAAAAAAATAAAGGGGATGTAAATAGGTCACAATTTCCAGCCAAGCGGACTCGTAGCAATAGTTTAAAAGTTGGAAAAATTCAGATTCAGGGGGAAATTTAGGAAACACTGTTGGTAAAAGATTGGGGAGATGGAACAAACCCCAAGTACAGTTATTGAGGCTAATACTTGTGTATTTTTAAAAATTTGGTTAGATAATACTGAGTGGGTGTGGGTGGGTTGATTGGTCCCTAGCTTTGCTACTTAAGTGGTTAAAAATGACTGAGGGGGTCATGGGCTAACCCGGGGGGGGGCATGGACCTGTTCGCTGGGTCAGTAGGCCTGCTGCATTCTTTTTATTTTCTTAACAAGGGGGCTTTTATATGTAGTATTCATTGATGTCATAGTTGTTAAGTTGTATCAGTACTTTTGGGAAAAAAAAAAAATTTCATAAAAGTTTTAAATTTAAAGGGTTTTGTGGAGTAAAAATAAAGTTGGATGTGAAAAGTGGGTTAAATAAGCGGTAGCCCCGGGGAAGGAAAAAAGTGTAGAGGAAGAAGAAAATTTTTGGGGAAAATTTTGGGGGGGGGTGGGGGGTTTTGAAATCAAATGTGAGAGTAATGGTGGTTGGGGATTTCAAAGCTAAGTGGGAAAAAAGTTTTGGAGGAGTAGTAGGGAAATTTGAGGGGCCAGGGGGTAAAGTAAATGGGGAGCCTTTAATTGAGCTATGTGTAGAAAGAATTTGGTAAAAAATAAAAATTTTTGAAAAGAGGATAAAAATAACAAGGAAAGATGTAGCACGTAATGAAGTGTTTTTAGATTATGTATTGGTGGATAAAGGTTGATGGGTGGCTCCCGGATGTCATGTTTTAGAGGGCAACTGATATATGATCATTATTTTGTTGTAGTACGTTAGAGTAAGAGGGAGTGGGGGAAAAAAGGAGGTGGCAAAAAACAAGTAAGGGGGGTGAAAGTGTATAAACTAAGGGGGGAGGAAATGGGTGAGATTAACGACTATTGGGAGAAGGGGGGGCTAGTGCAAAGATGCGTAGTGGGGGGGGGGTGAAGGGAGGGTTGGATTGTTGTAAAAATACAGTTTTAGAAGACTGTGGGGCAGAAGTTTGTGTTTTTAAAGGAGGCGTGGGCAGGAGAAAGGGGATTGAATGGTGGATGATGAAGAAAGGGTGCGATTAAATTAAAGAGGGAAAAGGTAGCTTATGAGAGGTTTTACAAAGCAGGAAGTGTTATAAGAGAGCGCAGATATGGAGAGTAAAAAGAAAGTGAAGTGAGTGGTGAGAGAGTGCAAAGGAGACGCAGGATGTAGAGTGGGAGAGGCACTGTCAAGATAATTTTAATGAAAATAAGAAAATTTTTGGAGTTGAAGTGAGTTAAACAAGTTACTGAAAAGCCAAGGGAATAGTATGGATTTGTCCACCAGTTAATCACAGAGTAGGGAGTTAGTAGATGGGGAGTGGGAGGTAATTAGGTAGATGGCGAATATTATGAGGACTTTTAAATGTTTAAGAAGAAAGTGAGGCGGTAATTTCATGCAACTGGCCAGGGAGGTATACCATCTTTTAGGAGTGGGAAGAAGAGCAGAATTTAAGTGTGGGGGAGGTAGTGAGGCATTACGTAGAACGAACGGGGGTAAGCAGCTGGAACTGATGGGATCCATGACAGGAAATGTTTTAAAAAGCAGGGGGGATATAGTGTTGGAGTGTTGGTACTTTTGTTTAATAAATGTATGAAAGAGGGGAAGGTACTAGGGGATTGGCAGAGAGCAGGCTATAGTCCCTTTATATAAAGGGAAAGGGGGCAGAGAGATTGTAAAATTATAGAGGAATAAGTTTAATGTGCATGCCAAGGAAAAGTGTACGGTAGGGTTATATTGAAAGCAATTAGAGGTAAGAACAGAGGTAGGATTGCGGATGAGCTGGAGGCTTCAGAGTGGGTAAGGATTGTAGATCAAGTGTTTACATTGAAGCATATTTGTGGACAGTATTTAGATAACGGTAGGGAAAGTTTTTATTGCATTTATGGATTTGTTAGAAAAGGCATATGATCGAGTGGAAGAGAAGCAATGTGGCAGATGGTGCAAGTTTATGGTATAGATGGGTAAGTTTTAAATGCTGTAAAGAGTTTTTATGAGGATAGTGAGGCTCAGGTTAGGGTGTGTAGAAAAAAGGGAAAATACCCCCGGTAAAAGTAGGTTTAGACGGGGATGTGTAATTTTCAAAAGGGTTTTGTTTAATATATTTTAGATGGGGTTGTAAAGGAAGTAAATGCTGGGGTGTTCGGGAGGGGGTGGGAAAAATTTTTGGGGGAATCAAATTCAAAAGGGGGAAATTGACCAGTTACTTTTTGGATGATCTGTGCTTTGGGGAGTTTAAAAAAAAAATTGAAAGGTTAGTGGTGAGTTTGGGAATGTGTTTTAAAGGTGAAAGTTGAAAGTGAACTTTAGAAAAGAGTAGGTGAGAGGGTATAAAAAGATTTGATAAAAAAAAATTTGGATATCAAATTGGGGTGGGAGTATGAAAGAAGTGAATTTTTTTGATACTTGGGAGTTGACTTGTCGGCGGATGGTTTTTATGAAGGATGGGGTTTAAATGTAGAATTGATGAGGGAAAAAAAAGGGAGTGGTGCGTTGAGGTATTGTGGGTCAAAAAAAGTTATCTATGGGGCAAAAAAGGGGAATGTATGAAAGATAGTAGTCCCAAACCTTATATGGGTGTGAAGTTGGGTGGAAAGGGGAGCGGAGGAGACGGTTGGGGGCAGTGGAGATGCCCTGTTTAAGGGAAATGTGGGGTGAAAATATTATGCAAAAAATTCGGGTGGGGAAAATTGGGAAAAGGTTGGAGTTAATAAAAGTATTGCGAGGGTGAGAGGGGTTTTGAGGGTTTGGCATTTAGAGAAAAGGATCAAAGTAGTGACTGGAAAGCATATAATCATAGGGAAGGAAGGCGGGGTAGGGGTGTCCTCGAAAGGGTTGGAAGAGGGGGGTAAAGGGGGTTTTTGGGGCGGGGGGCTTGGATTCCCCCCCCCCCCCCCCCCCCAGCAAGTGGCGTGAGGTGTTAATAGGAGGAATGGAGAGAATGGTATTTGGGGCCCCTAATTTTGGGAGTGTGGCAGGGTAATATTTAGTAAAGGGATTCAGGGAAACCGGTTATTTTCATATAGTCGGACTTGGTCCTGGAAATGGGAAATACATGCCTGAAATTTAAAAGGGGGGTTTTTTTGGGGTATTGGGGTTTGGAGGGATTGTTTGTTCTTTATCGTATTCTTTAAATGTTGTTTTGAGCACCTCTGCAAAAAAAGTGATAATGTGTGAGTGAGGTGAAAGTATTGAATGATGATAAGTATTTTCTTTTTGGGGGTTTTTTTTTCTTTTTTTGGGTCACCCTGCCTCGGTGGGAGAGGCCGACTTGTTGAAATATAATATATATATATATATATTATTTTAATATAATATATAATATATATATTATATATATATATTAATTTTATATATTTATACTGTATATATTATATATTTTATAAAAATTTTTAAAATATAATATATATAAAATTTTATTTATTAATTTATATATATTCAGTTTCCTATGCCAGGGATCCTACCCAATCCTTTCAGTCCCCCGGCCGTCTTATCCCAACCCTGGGATGAGAGAGAAGAGAGAGAGAGGAAAGAGAGAGGGGGGAAAAGGGGAGGAGAGAGGAGAGAGAGAGTGGAAATAAATGGTATAAAATACCGACACAATGGAAATATAAACACATATGCAGTATAATGTGATCCTTTATTGACAACGTTTCGCCCACATAGTGGGCTTTCTCAAGTCACAAACAGATCTACCTGGGGTGGAAGGTGCGCGAGTATTTATAGTCAGGTTTATAATGTTGAGGTCAGGTGGAGAATGCTGCATCTGATGATGTACCGAGTGGGGTTATAGAGTCTAAAATCTTGGGTAGCTTGGAAGGGTTGTTAAGACACATAGGCAACACTTAAGCAACTTTATTCCGAAAGTTAGTTCCAGACTTTGGAACAGAACTTCTCCAGGCTGAGGGACTGACAACCTCAAATCTACGACTTTAAGGGTGATGGACTGATTACATCGTCTTCACATCTCTATTGCTCCTGCCTACTTCCTGTACTCGACTGAAGAAGCCTACTGTGTAGGCGAAACGTTTCGGAATAAAGTTGCTTAAGTGTTGCCTATGTGTCTTAACAACCATCCTGTCGGTATTGTATACCATTTTGATATTCAGCTTGGAAGGGAGATTGGATAAGTTTGTGAGCAGACCTTCTGCAGTGTTCTTCCATTCCTCTGCTCTTATCGCTCTTCATCGCTATCCCACATAAGAACATAGGAATAGAAGAACACTGCAGAAGGTCTGCTCACAAACTTATCCAGTCTCCCTTCCAAGCTACCCAAGATTTTAGACACTATAACCTCACTCGGTACATCATCAGATGCAGCATTCTCCACCTGACCTCAACATTCTGAACCTGACTATAAATACTCGCGTACCTTCCACCCCAGGTAGATCTGTTTGTGACTTGAAAAAGCCCACTGTGCGGGCGAAACGTTGTCAATAAAGGATCACATTAAATTGCATATGTGTTTATATTTCCGAGAGAGAGAGAGAGAGAGAGAGAGAGAGAGAGATAGAGAGAGATAGAGAGAGAAATTTATTAAAAAATTATGCAAATGGCTGCAAACCTCATGTGATTACTATGTTAATCTAAACATTAATCTAAATGTTAGCTTCAATGTTAGGGAATGTTCGCCACCTGCGGGCTGTGCCTCTCATCGCAAATAAAACAAATGCCACAAGGAGAAAAATAAATTGGGGTATTTTTATCCATCGTGGAATTGCAACGCGGCCAGAAGCGCAGGTTTCAACTTGACTCTTTAAAAAATTATGGTAATTGACCAATTTAGGATAGTTTCTGTTTTTTTTAATGGTGTTAAAAATGCCAGTTAATCAGTATATATTTATTTTGTTCTAGTGTTCTAGGGCCGGTGGGGGTTTAGCGCCTTTTTCAGATGTCATTTGTAGACGATGACTTTAAAATGAAACGCTGGGGGGAAAGGGTGTTAAACGTTTTGCATCTGGCAGGATTTCCCTCTTTTTTTTTTCTTTTTAATCGTCCCTAACCACAAGGACCACAGACACGACACACAACACACACACAAGACAAGACACCACACACCGCACACACAACCCCACCACAACAACCCCACACACAACACACACACACACACACACACACACACCACACACAACAACACACCCACAACTATAAAAAACAGGCCAAAATATTAACATCAAAATGGTATACAATACCAACAGGTTGTTAGGTAAGAACATATGAAAAGTTTGAACTTTTTTTCCCAAAAAGTTTCGCCCACACAGTAGGCTTCTTCAGTCGAATACAGAAAGAGGCAGGAAAGTAGAGATGTGAAAACGATGTAATCATCCACACCTTAAAGTCGTGAATTTGGGTTGTCAGTCCTCGGCCTGGAGAAGTTTGTTCCCTAGTCAGAATACTGAAGATCCCGGACAGTGCGGGACTTTAAAAAATGTCGGAAGGAAGGGGCAGGGATAGTAGTGTAGTGTAGTAGTGTGTAGTAGTAGTAGTAGTGGAGGCAACTGGGGTCATGTCCCTCTCGATCCAAACCCCTTTTATTTAAAAGCTTGTCCCAAAGGGTTTTCTGTACCAAGATGCCGTGTTGCAGTGTCTGACAAGATGAACATAAAATGGTATACAAAACCCACAGGGTTGTTAGGGAAGACACATATGCAACAGTTAGACAACTTTATTCCGAAACGTTTCGCCTAACAGTGGCTTCTTCAGTCGAATACAGAAAGTAGGCAGGAACAGTAGAGATGTGAAGACGATGTAATCAGTCCATCACCCTTAAAGTCGTAGAATTTGAGGTTGTCAGTCCCTCGGCCTGGAGAAGTTTAGTTCCATAGTCAGGAACTATCTGAAGATCCAGCGACAGTGCGGAGACTTAAATACTGTCGGAAGGAGAGGTGCAGGGTACTAGTAGTAGTAGTAGTAGTAGTAGTAGTAGTAGTAGTAGTGAGAGGCAACTGAGAGGTCATGTCCCTCTCAGATCCAACCCTTCTTCACTTGAAAAGCTTGTCCAAGGTGTTTTCTGTACCAAGATGCCACGTGTTGCAGTGTCTGACAAGATGAACATCAAAATGGTATACAATACCGACAGGTTGTTAGGTAAGACACATATGCAACAGTTAGACAACTTTATTCCGAAACGTTTCGCCTACACAGTAGGCTTCTTGTGATGGTGATGGACTGATTACATCGTCTTCACATCTCTACTGTTCCTGCCTACTTTCTGTATTCGACTGAAGAAGCCTACTGTGTAGGCGAAACGTTTCGGAATAAAGTTGTCTAACTGTTGCATATGTGTCTTACCTAACAACCCGTCGGTATTGTATACCATTTTGATGTTCATCTGTCGACACTGCAACACGTGGCATCTTGGGGACAGAAAACACCCTTTGGACAAGCTTTTCAAGTGAAGAAGGGTTGGGGTCTGAGAGGGACATGACCTCTCAGTTGCCTCTTTACTACTACTACTACTACTATATACTACTACTACTACTACTAGTACCCTGCACCTTCCTTCCGACAGTATTTAAGTCTCCGCACTGTCGCTGGATCTTCAGATATTCCTGACTATGGAACTAAACTTCTCCAGGCCGAGGGACTGACAACCTCAAATTCTACGACTTTAAGGGTGATGGACTGATTACATCGTCTTCACATCTCTACTGTTCCTGCCTACTTTCTGTATTCGACTGAAGAAGCCTACTGTGTAGGCGAAACGTTTCGGAATAAAGTTGTCTAACTGTTGCATATGTGTCTTACCTAACAACCTGTCGGTATTGTTATACCATTTTGATGTTCATCTTGTTCAGACACTGCAACACGTGGCATCTTGGTACAGAAAACACTTTGGGCAAGCTTTTCAAGTGAAGAAGGGTTGGATTGAGAGGGACATGACCTCTCAGTTGCCTTCACTATACTACTACTATACTATACTATACTACTACTACTAGTACCTGACCTCTCTTCCGACGTATTTAAGTTCCCCGGGCACTGTCGCGGATCTTCAGATAGTTCCTGACTATGGAACTTAACTTCTCCAGGCCGAGGGACTGACAACCTCAAGTTCTACGACTTTAAGGGTGATGGACTGATTACATCGTCTTCACATCTCTACTGTTCCTGCCTACTTTCTGTATTCGACTGAAGAAGCCTACTGTGTAGGCGAAACGTTTCGGAATAAAGTTGTCTAACTGTTGCATATGTGTCTTACCTAACAGGCCAAGTATCTATTGACAAGTGTCTTTGACAACTGGTAACTAACGCACATTACACTTACTGGGGCGATTATTTTTTAAAAGGGTTAAATCACCTTTTAGAAACACCTGACTGACGCTGTTGAAGGTATTCAATCCTGAGTATCCAGGATTGAATACCTTTAACGGAACCAGTGGAAACACTGTTCTTCCAGTAAGGTCCGAAAGATCACTCACGTTAGCTATGGTTTTTTTAACTATAGTATACAGAATTAAAATGGCGCTTCTGTGCCCCGCACGAAATTTGTGGGAAAATTTAGTAAATAAGCCTTTTATTTGGTTTTCCTAATATTAATACAACTGGTAGCGCACTCAGCTCACACACTGAGGTCAGTGGTTCGATCCTCGGTACGGGTGGAAACATGAAGGTGTGTTTCTTTAAGACACCTGCTGTCCATGTTCACCTAGCAGTAAATAGGTACCAGGGTGTTAGTTTTCTGGTTTGGGTCGCATTCTAGGGGACAAAATTAACCTAATTTGCCCGAAATGCTCTGCATAAGAAGGGGCTTTCTATATAGTATGTCACTGATGTCAGCTATGGTCTGTATAAGTTGTATCATGTACTTGTAGAAATAAGGATTATTATTATTATTATTATTATTATTATTATTATTATTATTATTATTATTATTATTATTATTATTATTATTATTATTATTATTATTATTATGCACAATGAAAGCATGCAAAACTCTGTACAAGTTAAATTACAGGTTAATTTACCTTCCCAAGGCAATTTAAGCCTTTTTTTGGGCTAGGTTAACGAGCATCTTTCACGACCTAAATTACCGTGTTAAAAGGCAACCAGATGATATGTTTTCCCGGAGGCCATTTTTCCTAAGCTGTGAGAGAATAAATGATCTCTAATAAATTACTGGAGTCGAGCTTTTAGCTCACAACCGAGGGGACTTGGATTCGATTCCCGGGCCACGGAGCGACGTATGACGGCAAGTCTCCTGACACCTGCTACTCTTATTCGCCTAGCATTAAATGGGTGCTTAGTGTATTAATCGAGGGTTGTGGGTAATAATAATAATAATAATAATAATAATAATAATAATAATAATAATAATAAATAATAATAATACCAATAACAATAACAATAACAATAATAATTATCATCATTATCATTATTAACAATAGTAGTCACATTTTAACACTACAATGACGTTTATATCTGGAAAATCATGATAACTTTCAGTGAAAAGCGAGACTGGTCAATTTATCTCCCAGTGGCAGAACTTAAGGACATGCGTGAGAGATGTATCTCCCAGTGGCAGAACTTAAGGACATGCGTGAGAGATGTATCTCCCAGTGGCAGAACTTAAGGACATGCGTGAGAGATGTATCTCCCAGTGGCAGAACTTAAGGACATGCGTGAGAGATGTATCTCCCAGTGGCAGAGCTTAAGGACATGCGTGAGAGATGTATCTCCCAGTGGCAGAGCTTAAGGACATGCGTGAGAGATGTATCTCCCAGTGGCAGAACTTAAGGACATGCGTGAGAGATGTATCTCCCAGTGGCAGAGCTTAAGGACATGTGTGAGAGATTCATCTCCCAGTGGCAAAGCTTAAGGGCATGCGTGAGAGATTTATCTCCAGTGGCATAGCTTAAGGACATGCGTGAGAGATTTATCTCCCGGTGGCATAGCTTAAGGACATGCGTGAGAGATTTATCTCCCGGTGGCATAGCTTAAGGACATGCGTGAGAGATTTATCTCCCGGTGGCATAGCTTAAGGACATGCGTGAGAGATTTATCTCCCGGTGGCATAGCTTAAGGACATGCGTGAGAGATTTATCTCCAGTGGCATAGCTTAAGGACATGCGTGAGAGATTTATCTCCCGGTGGCATAGCTTAAGGACATGCGTGAGAGATTTATCTCCAGTGGCAGAGCTTAAGGACATGCGTGAGAGATTTATCTCCCAGTGGCAGAGCTTAAGGACATGCGTGAGAGATTTATCTCCTAGTGGCAGAGCTTAAGGACATGCGTGAGAGATTTATCTCCCAGTGGCATAGCTTAAGGACATGCGTGAGAGATTTATCTCCAGTGGCAGAGCTTAAGGACATGTGTGAGAGATTCATCTCCCAGTGGCAAAGCTTAAGGGCATGCGTGAGAGATTTATCTCTCGGTGGCAGAGCTTAAGGACATGCATGAGAGATTTATCTCCCAGTGGTAGAGCTTAAGGACATGCGTGAGACGTTTCACCGAGATCAGATGAACGATTTAAATCAGACTGGGAGATTTCTCAAGGTTTAAAACAAAAGCGAAAGGTTCAGTCTCCAGAGAGACGAAACGTTGAGCACGTCTCTCTTATTTTTGTACACCTGTTGCACCTGTACAGCTGTACAGTTAGTAGTAAATAGGTACCCGGGTGTTAGTCGACTGTTGTAGGTGGCATCCTGGGAGGCTGCAGTGTACCCTAGAGGGAGCTGGATTATGAAGTGAGATGAGAGAGAGGATTAAATCCTTTAGAGGATGGATAACAACTGTCAGCCTGGTGACAGCCTGCAGGGCAACTAAGGTATGAGTTATGTTAGTAGACAGACTGATGAATGAGACATATGTGTAACACTCTGCCATCTTTATTGTCCAACTGAGAAAGCTTCTGTGAGCGAAAAGTCTCATTAGTAAATATTTTATTATTGCTTATGTGGGAACATGTACTCTCTCTCTCTCTCTCTCTCTCTCTCTTCTCTCTCTCTCTCTTCTCTCTCTCTCTCTCTCTCCTCTCTCTCTCTCTCTCTCTCTCTCTCTCTCTCTCTCTCTCTCTTTCCTTCTCCTCTCTCTCCCGCATGATCCTTGGCTGGTATTTCTACCCAACCTGACCTTCTTTGCTATTCAATTTGACCTTTAACCTTTCCACGACCTTTCGCCTCGCCTTTCAAAGAGCTTTCAACTCACTTACACACACAGACACACACACACACACACACACACACACACACACACACACACACACACACACACACACACACACACACGATCCATACATAACTTTAAGAAGAGATACGATAAAGTTTATTGAGCAGGGGACGAAGTGGACCTAGTAGAGACCAGCGTAGAGACGGAGCCAGGAGCTGTGACTCAACCCTTCCAACCACAAATAAGTGAGTACAAAATAGGCGAGTACGATACAGGACGTCATGATGTAATGCTGAAGTTAACAGTCGTGGTATAACGGCCGATATACTGGTAAAATACTTCTGATTTCCGGATATATTAATAACGTCCTGAGTATCTTTTTCTGTAGATTCTTCTACCGGTAAGCTTGAAACCTCTAATACTAGTGAAATACCCGGGGAGTTCCCGTAGCCTCTGGTACTGGTAAGACTGAAGCCGCTGATACCAGCGGTGTACCTGTAACATACCTGGAGTATACTGGTAATATACTATGTACAACCTAGCCTTTGCACCTCGGAGGTATAATACAACTTCTGCTACTGGGATTACCGGTGATTACCGAGGATTGCCGGGATTACCGGGATTCATCACCTATTGATGCTGGGATTACCAAGGTTGCTGGAGGGTCAGATACCGGAATTACCGGGATTTTGGAAGGCTCTGAGGCCGGAGAGGTAGGTGACGGAGGAGGGGGGAGAGGGATAGGTGAGAGGAAAGAGCGGGTACGTGAGGGGAAAAGGAGTTGGTGAGGGAAGAAGAGGGGGTCTAGGTAGGTGAGGGGATGGAAAAGAGGATTAAGAAAGAGGAAGGGGAGCATGTGAGGAGAAGAGAGAAAGGTGAGAAGATAAAAGGAGCAGATATGAGGGGAAAAGAGGAAGGTGAGAGGGAGGAAAATGAGCACATGTGAGGGGAAGTGGAAGATTTTTCTTTATTAGTGAATACATCTGAAGTTTGGTGTTCCCTTTACTTTATATGATAGTTACATTGTGGGAACCCTAACAGTCTGGTGTTGCACTATTACTCGTGATAGTTACAGTGTGGGAATTCCCATACTGCGATCATGGCGTAATAGCGCACAAAATACGTGCTAAAGGAATAACTGGGAAAGTGGGGAGATGGATCTTCAACTTCCTAACAAATCAAACACAAAGAGTAGTGGTCAACAGAGTTAAATCGGAGGCTGCCATAGTGAAGAGCTCTGTTCCACAAGGCACAGTACTCGCCCCCATCTTATTCCTTATCCTCATATCAGACATAAACAGAGATATACACCACAGCACCGTATCATCCTTTGCGGATGATACTAGGATCTGCATGAGGCTGTCATCTGCTGAGGACGCGGTTAACCTCCAAGAAGATATAAACAAAGTTTTCCAGTGGGCAACGGTAAACAATATGATGTTCAATGAGGACAAATTCCAACTACTCCGTTATGGAAAACTGGAGGAGATAATAACTAGAACAGAGTATACTACTGACTCCGGCCATACAATAGAGCGGAAAAATAATGTAAGGGACCTGGGAGTAGTAATGTCTGAGAATCTCACTTTCAAGGATCACAACAGTGCCACGATCGCACTTGCAAAGAAAATGATAGGATGGGTAATGAGAACGTTCAAAACGAGAGATGCCAAGCCAATGATGATCCTTTTCAAATCACTTGTTCTCTCTAGGCTGGAATACTGCTGTACATTAACATCTCCATTCAAAGCAGGTGAAATTGCAGATCTAGAGAGTGTACAGAGATCCTTTACTGCACGTATAAGTTCTGTCAAGCACCTTAACTACTGGGAACGCTTGGAAACACTTGACTTGTACTCGTTGGAACGCAAGAGAAAGAGATATATCATAATCTACACTTGGAAAATCCTGGAAGGAATGGTCCCGAATCTGCACACAGAAATCACTCCCTACGAAAGTAAAAGACTGGGCAGGCGATGCAAAATACCCCCAATTAAAAGTAGGGGCACCATTGGTACACTAAGAGAAAACACCATAAGTGTCTGGGGCCCAAGACTGTTCAACAGCCTCCCATCAAGCATTAGGGGAATTGCCAATAAGCCCCTGGCTGCCTTCAAGAGAGAGCTGGACAGATACCTAAAGTCAGTGCCGGATCAGCCGGGCTGTGGCTCGTACGTTGGACAGCGTGCGGCCAGCAGTAACAGCCTAGTTGATCAGGCCCTAATCCACCGGGAGGCCTGGTCATGGACCGGGCCGCGGGGGCGTTGATCCCCGGAATAACCTCCAGGTAACCTCCAGGTAGTGTGCTGTTGTACTATTCTATACGAAATTTACATCGTGGGAAATTAAAATCAACCTGTTTCCCTATCTTATTGTCACTGGGGACCCGTGGCCTGGCGGCTAAAGCTTCACACGGCGCGTGTCCAGGTTCGATTCCCGGCGAGGGTAGGAACACTGAGCGTGTTTGTTTACACCGGTTGTCTATGTTCCCCCATCAGTAAAATGAGTACCTGGGTGTTAGTCGACTGGTGTGGGTCGCATCCTGGGACAAAACTGACCTAATTTGCCCGCAGTGCTCTACATAACAAGCGGCTTCCTATATAGTAGGTCATTGATGTCAGCTAGACCTGTATACCTTGTACATGTACTTGTAGAAATAAAGATTATTATTATTATTATTATTATTATTATTATTATTATTATTATTATTATTATTATTATCATTATTATTATAGATGGTTGACTACATGATATTAGATTAGGTTAGGTTAGGTTAGATTTGCTTAAGCTATATTAGGTTAGGTTAGATTTGCTTAAGCTATATTAGGTTAGATTTGCTTAAGCTATATTAGGTTAGGTTAGATTTGCTTAAGCTATATTAGGTTAGGTTAGATTTGCTTAAGCTATATTAGGTTAGATTTGCTTAAGCTATATTAGGTTAGGTTAGATTTGCTTAAGCTATATTAGGTTAGGTTAGGTTTGCTTAAGCTATATTAGGTTAGGTTAGATTTGCTTAAGCTATATTAGGTTAGGTTAGATTTGCTTAAGCTATATTAGGTTACGTTAGATTAGCTAGAGGATACTTGATCACTGCCAGAGTAACGTCGATATCTGCACGCTTAACACCTAGTGGTGAATGAGGGAGGTGACAGAGGGAGTGTAGGGAAGTGGAAGGGAAGGGAGGAGGAGGAGGAGGAGGAGGAGGAGGAGAAGGAGGAAAATAGGGATGATAGAGGGATAGGAAGGTAGGTAGGATAGATGCTGGTGAGTGGTAAGGGGTGGGTAAATCCCACCACCACTGTTTCAGGGCTAAAGTTGATGTACTTGGGAGTAATCCTTATTGACAGCCTGGCGTCCATTACGCTCTACGGACACGGACTTACTTGCCGTCTTCTATGTAGTGTGGTGATATATACCGTGTAGTGAGGTGATATGTACCGTGTAGTGAGGGGATATTTACCGTGTAGTGGGGTGATATATACCGTGTAGTGAGGGAGCATTTACGTGTAGTGAGGTGATATATACCGTGTAGTGAGGTGATATATACCGTGTAGTGAGGTGATATATACCGTGTAGTGAGGTGATACAGTGTAGTAAGGTCACATTTACCGTGTAGTAAAGTTATATTAACCGTGTACTGAGGTAATAAAGCCCCAAATGAATAAAATGTAAAAAAAAAATAAGATTCTTTCCTATAAGTATTTATTTTTTACTAACAATAAAAAAAAACATTTCTCCCCTAATTCTAAATATTGTTTCTCGTAGGCCTAAGCGTGATCTTTATTGTGCAATAAAGGCAAGTTTCTTTACTGATGACATTACTCGCCCACGTGTAAGTCTCTCGTTCCGGTAACCTCGTCGATTAAGCTTTTTTTTTTTATTAAATAATATTTTTCCGGCTTTTGGGATTATCAGAACGAGCCTATTTTTTTTTTTTGTTCCTCTTCAACTGCTGCAATAAGGCTCCGCGAGGTGATTATTTTGATGGAGGAGATCCATAATAGGTCTGTCTGTCTCTCTTTCTCTCTCTCTGTCTGTCTGTCTGTCTGTCTGTCTGTCTGTCTGTCTGTCTCTCTCTCTCTCTCTCTCTCTCTCTCTCTCTCTCTCTCTCTCTCTCTCTCTCTCTCTCTCTCTCTCTCTCTCTCTCTCTCTCTCTCTCTCTCTCTCTCTCTCTCTCTCTCTCTCTCTCTCTCTCTCTCTCTATCTCTCTCTATCTCTCTATCTCTCTCTCTCTCTCTCTCTCTCTCTCTCTCTCTCTCTCCTCTCTCTCTCTCTCTCTCTTCTCCTCTCTCTTTTTTACACAGGGTTTGACAAGGTTAAGGATCCCTACCTTTATTGACAAGCTATTTACAGGTTAAGGATTCCTAACTTTATTGGCAAGCTAAGAGCTGTTACCTACATCAGCTCATTTGAAAGCATTTTTATTGTTATGAGACATACAAGTAGGGAACAGGATGAAGTTGGAGCCATCTGTGGGCCAGCATTTTCATGTGATCAACTGACTTTATCTCGTTGACATCATTATGCTGCACGAATGTGTTCCATACTCGAGTCATCCTGGGTATGTATCATCTCAGATGGAGTGATGTTCTGGAGAAGGGTACAACCAGAGTGAAGTTGCTGCCTGCTGCCCGTCTTGTGGCATAAAAGCTTGTTTCACGCTGTCCTCGATGGAGTGATGTTCTGGAGAAGGGTACAGCCAGAGTGAAGTTGCTGCCTGCTGCCCGTCTTGTGGCATAAAAGCTTGTTTCACGCTGTCCTCGAAGTGGATCCAAGTGTGGTATTTTGACAATATTGGCCTTGTACATAGCAGTAAGGCCACCCACATCCCTCCTATGTTGAAGGCTCTGCTGAAATGACAGATCTATCCAGGATGGGTCCAGGCGAGAGATGAGACGTCTTGCTCTGTTCTCTACTCTGTCAAGCAGTCGCAGATGAGAGGGAGGCAGGCAAACCAAGAAAGTGGAGCATACTCAAGGTGTGAGCGTACTTGTGCCTCGTAAAGGATCTTGCAACCCCTACTGTCAAGCAGATGCGAGATACGGCGAAGTGCTGTAAGCTTCCTGGCTGCCTTGTTTGCAAGATTTACAACATGGTTCTTCATGGTTAGTTTGGAGTCAAATTTCACCCCAAGGATATCAACTTCTTCTCCAGGTGCCAACACCCTCCCATTCATCCTTACTACTGCACCAGCATTACCATCATGGTGCCTAGAGACGATCATCATTTGCGTTTTCTCAGATGCAAATGTTACTTGCCATCCATTTCCCCAAGCTGATATAGCTCTCAGCTGGTGATTGATGTAGCTTAGAGCAGCTGACATTTCTTCTCTTGGATAAGTGAATGTCAGTGTACAGTCGTCTGCATATGCATGTGATTCTGGGATGAGATGAAGAAGGTCGTTGTGGCATGCAAAGAGTACGTAACCTTTATTCGGCGCACGTACACACCCTCATTTACAGGCTATCTCCCCCAACCAGCGAACCAGGTTGCTAAGAGTTGATGATGGGGCCCCGTCGTTCAACTAGTGACCAGGTTCTAGCCAATAAGAAGATGGTTTTGGCAATCGCAGAGGTTATGTGGGTACCGCTCTCCTGTCTGCCCTTGTCATTCCCATTCTAGAGCTGGTTGAAGCACGGTCTGCTATCTTGTGGCTTCTATTTCTGCTTTGCTTACCGTGGAGTGCACTATACTTATCACTGTACATAGTGTACATATTGCTGTTATAAATTGGTGAAGGATAATATAAGTCTAAACTTTTTCTACTGTGTTTATTTGCTCCCATTACACCCGGGGTAACAGGCCATTTGGAATCCTGGGTTGTAATAGTCGTTGAAGTAGACATTCCATAACAATGGTCCCAGCACGCTTCATTGTGGAACACTTGCCCCAATAGGATGTCTTGCTAATTCCGTTCCATTGAGAACTACACTCAGAGATCTACCATGAAGGTAATCACTGAGGAGACATAGCGTAGAGCCTGCAATTCCCAGTGCTTGAAGTTTTGCTAAGAGGCCCTGGTGCCACACCTGGTCGAAAGCGCCAGCAATGTCCAGTGCTACCACACAACTGATTTTGGATTCATCCAGTGACTGGTGCTCTCTCTCTCTCTCTCTCTCTCTCTCTCTCTCTCTCTCTCTCTCTCTCTCTCTCTCTCTCTCTCTCTCTCTCTCTCTCTCTCTCTCTCTCTCTGTATCTATCTATCTATCTATCTATCTATCTCCATGGTCAGAGACAGTTTCCATGAAATGGGATTTCACAATATTATGAAAGTAAAATTCGGTAATACTGAGGATCGAATATAAATATATATAATATATATATATATATATATATATATTATATATATTATATATATATATATATATATATATATAATATTATATATATATATATATATGTGTGTGTGTGTGTGTGTGTGTGTGTGTGTGTGTGTGTGTGTGTGTGTGACGCAAACAATCGCAAACGGGCGATCTTAACTATGCAGGAAAAGCCACGGGGATGGGGGGTGGAAATCTCTAGCTCAAGTACTTTCACACTTCTCAGTGCGTCATCAGGAGCTGTGCAATGTTGTAAGGGGTCTCAGAGTAGCGTAGGTGTCACTGGCCACGGTTACCCTTAGACTGGGTTAGTGGTCGGTGCCAACCCCACCCTACCATATAGGGTAGGAGGGTTTCTGAGATGTCAAGTAGGAAATTATAAGATTTAAAAAGCCAGCCCCAAGCTTTTTCTAATCGTTTATGACAGGTCATGTGGTTTGAGAAAATAAGTTTCTCGTTAGATACTGTAGACATGGATAGCTATTATTCTGTGTGACCTTTTCAAATAATGAAAGGAAAGTATACAATGTTTAAATGTCCTGCTCTGGGGTACTGGAATGTTCTACCCATGTACTCAGAAGTATCTCTTCCTACACATTGTTTACTATTTTCTCAGTGGTTGTTAATATGCCATACATGGGGACTTCTATGCCTATCCGATAATATTTCTATGATCTAGATTCTACTAATACCATTTAACCTTTCCTAAAGTTATCTTGTGTGCTTGTCACTGTAGCTTGTCACATGTAGCTGTTAATTTACCATAAAGTGACAAGCACACAAGATAACGTAAGGAAAGGTTAAAGGGTATTAGTAGAATTTAGATCATAGATTTAGATCATAGAAATATATATATCTTTGACACTGTTTAGGTCACTTTACCTCTTACATCGTACCTCCCTCCTCTCTCTCTCTCTCTCTCTCTATCTCTCATTCCCTCTCCGTGTCTCTGCCAAACTTGTGTTGCTTGCAACGTAACTAGCAAATGGTTTTGGAGAGGTGGCATACCCAGCTCTTGGCTCTAAATTCCTCTTCACGCATTTCACGAAGCACAAAACCCGCGTGGGTCATTCAGCGTAAGGAATAGTTGGAAGCTCGCCCCTCCGCCCAATAAGGTGGAGACGGGGCGCGGCGGGGGCGATGACCCCTGGACCCACTAGCAGATATTGCAAACTTAACGGAGTGCAATGTGTGTGTTTGCAGTGGTAGAAGTGGACATAAGTAGATTTGGAAAGGGTTTTTTTTTGTTTGTCTGATGGACTGTTTACACAGCCTTCACTAGTAAAGAAAAGTGTTGCGTCAGTACTTCAGTATTATTGGCCGGGGTGAGTGTTGCTGTGTGTGTGTGTGTGTGTGTGTGTGTGTGTGTGTGTGTGTGTGTGTGTGTGTGTGTGTGTGTGTGTGTACTCACCTATTTGTAATCACCTATTTGTGGTTGCATGGGTCGATTCACAGCTCCTGGGCCCGTCTCATCCCTAGTCGCTACTAGGTCCACTCTTTCCCTACTCCATGAGCTTTATCATACCTCTTCTTAAAGCTATGTATGGATCTTGCCTCCACTACATCACTCTGCAGATTATTCCACTTCCTTACAACTCTGTAGCTGAAGAAATACTTCCTAACATCCCTGTGACTCATCTCAGTGTATGTGTGTGTGTACGTACTCACCTATGCGCGAAACATTGTACCTCCCCCTCCCCCCTCTCTCTCTGTCTCTCTCAGTACCCCGTCTTTAATGCAAGTTTTCAATCCGGCATTACACCCATGACTGATCTGCTGGGACCACTTAAATAACTCACTCGTGTTCAGTTTTAGTCTCTCTAATTGTTGTATTTACACTCCCTTTGGTGATCCTTTTCTTGGGATGTCTGCCAACCTTTACTCTGCCTTCCCCAGCACGACCCTTCAGGGTTTAATTCTGTTTTTCTTAAATTGTATTGTTATCGGCCTAACTGCTACGGAACTCTTTGGTGCTTAGAAAATGATGGTGGAAGGAGGTAGAGAGAGACAAACGAGGGGTGAAACGAGAGGATGAAAGGAAAGGGAAGTGGAGAGA
The DNA here is from genome assembly GCF_026875155.1 of Cherax quadricarinatus. Lineage (NCBI taxonomy): Eukaryota > Metazoa > Arthropoda > Malacostraca > Decapoda > Parastacidae > Cherax > Cherax quadricarinatus. The sequence goes on from NC_069434.1 coordinate 18,904,100, forward strand.
GATGGGGAGTGGGAAGAAGGGTAGAGAGAGGAGAGAGAGACAGAGAGACAAAGAGAAACTTGAGTCAAGGATACTGCGTCTTGACACTCCCACTTACTCTCAGTCCCTTGTAATTAACTTTCTCGCCTCACACGCACCTCAAGTTGTGCTAAAACACACACACACATATTTTGAAATTATCTTATATGCGGTGCAGACGCATTAATATGCACCATCGTTCCCTAATTATACTTCTGCCTCTTTGTATTTACATTCATACGTATGCAGAACAACCGCTGTGGAAAAAAAATAGTGAACTTCCAAGCGCTTTCGTGATTTCTCCCATTATCAAGGAACTGTTCCTTGATAATGTGAGAAATCACGAAATTGCTCGTAAGTTCACTATTTTTTCACAGTAGTTGTTCTGTATGTTGTGATATAACCTGTTTATTGTGATCTTTTTGCATTCATTCGTTTAATTCCAAACCTGTTATCATGAAGGCTGAGAAAGATATATATATTTATAATTTTACATGTAGTATTGTAACGTTGTATACCTGTCAGGCTGGTGTATGTTGAATTTCGTGTATATATCGTTCGTGATGGAGTGAAGTTTGTCCGTAGCAACAGTGCTTGTTGAGTCAGGGGCTAACTTCGCACTGCTTCAGTGAACGCCAGTGAGAAGGCAACTACCAGATTCACTCCAAGAAGACGACTACCAGATTCACTCCAAGAAGACGACTACCAGATTCACTCCAAGAAGACGACTACCAGATTCACTCCAAGAAGACGACTACCAGATTCACTCCAAGAAGACGACTACCAGATTCACTCCAAGAAGACGACTACCAGATTCACTCCAAGAAGACGACTACCAGATTCACTCCAAGAAGACGACTACCAGATTCACTCCAAGAAGACGACTACCAGATTCACTCCAAGAAGACGACTACCAGATTCACTCCAAGAAGACGACTACCAGATTCACTCCAAGAAGACGACTACCAGATTCACTCCAAGAAGACAACTTCCAGATTCACTCTAAGAAGACGACTACCAGATTCACTCCAAGAAGACAACTACCAGATTCAATCCAAGAAGATAAATACCAGATTCACTCCAAGAAGACAACTACCAGATTCACTCCAAGAAGACAACTACCAGATTCACTCCAAGAAGACAACTACCAGATTCATTCCAAGAAGACAACTACCAGATTCACTCCAAGAAGACAACTACCAGATTCACTCCAAGAAGAAAACTACCAGATTCACTCCAAGAAGACAACTACCAGATTCATTCCAAGAAGACAACTACCAGATTCACTCCAAGAAGGCAACTACCAGATTCACTCCAAGAAGACAACTACCAGATTCACTCCAAGAAGGCAACTACCAGATTCACTCCAAGAAGACAACTACCAGATTCATTCCAAGAAGGCAATTACCAGATTCACTCCAAGAAGGCAACTACCAGATTCACTCCAAGAAGACAACTTCCACATTCACTCCAAGAAGACAACTTCCACATTCACTACAAGAAGACAAGTTCCAGAGTCACCACAACAAGACGACTACCAGTTTCACTCTAAGAAGACAACTTCCAGAGTCACTCCAAGAAGACGGCTACCAGATTCACTCCAAGAAGACAACTTCCAGATTCACTCCAAGAAGACATCTACGAGATTCACTCCAAGAAGACAACTACCAGATTCTCTTCAAGAAGACAGCTACCAGATTCACTCCAAGGAGACAACTACCAGATTCATTCCAAGAAGACAACTTCCAGATTCACTCCAAGAAGACAACTTCCAGATTCACTCCAAGAAGACAACTACCAGATTCACTTTAAGAAAACATCCACCAGATTCACTTCAAGAAGACAACTACCATGCACTCCAAGAAGACAACTACCAGATTCACTCCAAGAAGTCAACTACCAGATTCACTCCAAGAAGATGTGAAGACAATACACTCACGAGGAGGCGCTTAACCCGTATGGTGAGATTCATGGGTGCTGCATCACATGGGTCACAAATGAATATGACGAAGTTGATCAGTAAGACACATGGTCACCAGTCAGGTATCTTCATTCCGAAACGTAACGTTTCACCTACACAACACGCTTCTTCAGTCAATGAAGAATTAGACACATGTACAACATCTGGGTATCTTTATTTGTAGACGTTTCACCCACCAGTGACTTCATCAATACAAGGATATAATCTGAAGAATGGTAGATGAATGGTTCAGAGAACCGACATATTGATAAATTAGTCACATGTGCAACTCTAGACTTGCACATGTGACTAATTTATCAATCTGAAGAATGTAGATTAGTATACAAAAGATGAGATAATCAGTTAGCAGAAGCACGAGTCACAGATGAATTATCTCATGCACTGAATCCAAATGGATCACAGACGGTTACGGGGGAGCTATTCCACGGGAGTCACAGCCCCAGGGGAATAACAGAAGGCCTCGGTCAGATGACCAAAATCTCCAGCTGTGGGTCATCATCAAAGACCCGCGTCAGGAAACACTTGTTCTGTTTCCTGACGGACCTTACCTAACCTGGCCTCCGGATGGGGGGAGGTGGAATGAGGCCTTCAGGTTCGATCCGAGGAGGGTGAGAGGTTGCTCAAATTCCTTTCTTAAAGGCACTCCCTCTCCTTTTAAAGTGGATACATCGGTGTGGTATTCACAGGAGAACCCTAAACCCATAAAGAATGTGCGAAACCCAGTGTGGATGGCGAACGAAAGAATGGAGAACTACAGCAGACCTACTGGTGGAGGAACACTACAGCAGATCTACTGGTGGAGGAGCACTACTGCAGACCTACTAGTGGAGGAGCACTACAGCAGACCTAATGGTGGAGGAGCACTACTGTAAACCTACTAGTGGAGGAGCACTACAGCAGACCTAATGGTGGAGGAGCACTACTGTAGACCTACTGGTGGAGGAGCACTACTGTAGACCTACTGGTGGAGGAGCACAACAGCAGACCTACTGGTGGAGGAGCACTACAGCAGACCTACTGGTGGAGGAGCACAACAGCAGACCTACTGGTGGAGGAGCACTACAGCAGACCTACTGGTGGAGGAGCACTACAGCAGACCTACTGGTGGAGGAGCACTACAGCAGACCTACTGGTGGAGGAGCACAACAGCAGACCTACTGGTGGAGGAGCACTCAAGCAGACCTACTGGTGGAGGAGCACTACAGCAGACCTACTGGTGGAGGAGCACTACTACAGACCTACTGGTGGAGGAGCACAACAGCAGACCTACTGGTGGAGGAGCACTACTGCAGACCTACTGGTGGAGGAGCACTACAGCAGACCTACTGGTGGAGGAGCACTACTACAGACCTACTGGTGGAGGAGCACAACAGCAGACCTACTGGTGGAGGAGCACAACAGCAGACCTACTGGTGGAGGAGCACAACAGCAGACCTACTGGTGGAGGAGCACTACTGCAGACCTACTGGTGGAGGAGCACTACTGCAGACCTACTGGTGGAGGAGCACAACAGCAGACCTACTGGTGGAGGAGCACTACTGCAGACCTACTGGTGGAGGAACACAACAGCAGACCTACTGGTGGAGGAGCACTACTGCAGACCTACTGGTGGAGGAGCACTACTGCAGACCTACTGGTGGAGGAGCACAACAGCAGACCTACTGGTGGAGGAGCACAACAGCAGACCTACTGGTGGAGGAGCACAACAGCAGACCTACTGGTGGAGGAGCACTACTGCAGACCTACTGGTGGAGGAGCACTACTACAGACCTGCTGGTGGAGGAGCACAACAGCAGACCTACTGGTGGAGGAGCACAACAGCAGACCTACTGGTGGAGGAGCACTACTGCAGACCTACTGGTGGAGGAGCACTACTGCAGACCTACTTGTGGAGGAGCACTACAGCAGACCTACTGGTGGAGGAACACAACAGCAGACCTACTGGTGGAGTAGCACAACAGCAGACCTACTGGTGGAGGAGCACTACTGCAGACCTACTTGTGGAGGAGCACTTCTGCAGACCTACTGGTGGATGAGCACTACTACAGACCTACTGGTGGAGGAGCACAACAGCAGACCTACTGGTGGAGGAGCACTACTGCAGACCTACTGGTGGGGGAGCACAACAGCAGACCTACTGGTGGAGGAGCACTACTGCAGACCTACTGCTGCAGACCTACTGGTGGAGGAGCACTACAGCAGACCTACTGGTGGAGGAGCACAACAGCAGACCTACTGGTGGAGGAGCACTACTGCAGACCTACTGGTGGATGAGCACTACAGAAGACCTACTGGTGGAGGAGCACTACTGCAGACCTACTGGTGGAGTAGCACAACAGCAGACCTACTGGTGGAGGAGCACTACTGCAGACCTACTTGTGGAGGAGCACTACAGCAGACCTACTGGTGGAGGAGCACTACAGCAGACCTGGTCCATGCTGATAATGGTATAAGATACCGACATGTTGAAATTAAGACAAATATGCAGCAGTCTGGTATCTTTATTGCTGAAACATTTCGTCTACACGGAAACCTTCTTCAGTCAAATACACCTGCTGCTGCTTCTGTATGTGACTGAAGAAGCCTACAGTGTAGGCGAAACGTTGCAACAATTAAGATATCCAACTGTTGGACATGTGTCTTAACCATCTGGTGGCCCATACTAGGCAAGTCGTTCTCAAAACCAACCATTCCCATTCTTATTGTGGCTAGCTGGTTCAGTGGCTAACGAGACGGTCTGGAGTTTTGAGACTCTCTGACCGCGGGTTCAATCCCCCCCCCCCCCCGTGGTATGGTTTGTTTGCAATCGTGTCATTACGATTTCGTGAGTCATTCCCTCTCTCCACAACCCATCCCCCTAACGTTTTCCCAGAGCCACCTATGTAACTACACCGGTAAACATGGAATACATTTAGTCTCCCCTGACCACACTAGCCTAGCAGACTGCACCTCACTCACACAGTTACTCTATGCAGCTTCGTAGCCCAAGTCACTATAAGAGACGATACCGATATATTCTAGGTAAGACCCCAAGAAGGGGTGAGTGGGGAAGTGGGGATAGGGGAAGAGTAGGTTGGTTAGAGGAAGGTTTTTTAGTATGAGGGAAAGAACGAGGGCTTAACCCAGTAGCTGAGCTGATGATAAATTAGACACATGTGCAACTCTTGGGTATCTTTATTGAGGAAACGTTTCGCCACACAGTGGCTTCATCAGTCCATACAAAGGAGAATCTTGAAGAACAGGAGGAGAATGAGGTAATCAGTCCCTCAACCTTGAGTCGATGTGGTCAGTCCATCAATCTTGAATAGAATACGGCATACTTGCGGAGAATGAGCTTATAAACTGTAGATAGGAGAGGTGCAGCAGTCTTAGGTGGTGTCACATTTGTTCATTGTGGAAGTAGGTCGTGCCCACGGTTTATAAGCTCCTTCTCCGCACGTATGCCGTATTCTATTCAAGATTGATGGACTGACCACATCGACTCAAGGTTGAGGGACTGATTACCTCATTCTCCTCCTGTTCTTCAAGATTCTCCTTTGGATGGACTGATGAAGCCACTGTTTGGCGAAACGTTTCCTTAATAAAGATACCCAAGAGTTGCATATGTGTCTAATTTATCAACATGTCGGTTCTCTGAACCATTCATCTACAAAGCTGAGCTGATGGTGATTCAGGAGGTCGCGTGCATCTACGAGATTGGGGGGGGGGACGGGGGAAGCAAAGCGTGGATCGCAGATACATGGGCAATATTAAAGGTCCCCACCTGTGAATTACAGGTTAGTGAGTCAAGATTTCAGAAGGGGTATTTGTATAAAGGAATTGGGTCAGGGGCTAGCAGAGAGTAGAAGAGGTTATGTGTGTTTGCAGGTCTGCGTATTTCGTCGTCTAAGTATGAGGTCCAGTAGTCATATCGGGTCTCTAGTTTGTCTATTTGTTTGTCACTGAGCAGTTTCCGGTACACGTTTAGGACAGGGATGTTCGCATGGGCGTTGTGGAAAAATTTTCTCCAGGAGGGGGGTATCAGCCCCCTTCAGCCCCTTTCAGCCCTGAGGGGCCCAGCCCTCTCAGAAGGGGCAAGCATCTTGTTTACTGCTACAGTGAGTAATTGACCCCAGATGCAGTACCAGTATGTAACGTGGCTCGACGCTCCGTGCGGTCCTGTGTTGCAAAGTGTAGCTTAATAAAAGACAGTTCATCTCTTACCTTAGCAAGACAATTAAGGAAAATCCTGCTCCCACTTTATTACCATAGTAAAGATAGTGGACATTGTTGTCCATGCTTAAGACAGCAAGAATTATACATTCTGCTTTGCTTCATCGAGGAAGTGGCAAGGAAGCAAAAGTACTAGGTCAGCTTTTCCTTTGTGCTGGGGGCAGTGACGGCGTGGGGCGTTGTGGCGTCTTCAGATTACTTTTGACTCTACTGAGTGACACTGACGCCAGGATAACCAACAAAGAACGATCTGTGTGTTAGTGTGAACAAAGTGTCTCACAAAACACGATAAACACTTACAGAGAAGTGTGATCAACTTCTTAGTGATATTGTGTGAACAATTATTGATGAACAGTGTAACAACGAGTGTTGTGATCCAACAGAGTGTAGTGCAACATTCTTCAAAGAACACTATTCTTCAATCAACTCAACGGATATCCGGGCGTAATTATGGGTCAGATACATATACCCAGGTAAGTGTTCTAACTCGTGATGTACTACTATTGACTGCGCAGTTGAGTATAAAGTCGTGAGTTAGTCACTTATCATAAACCCCGGTAATATGCGGACCTTTGAGTCCACACAAGTAAGTTTGTCAGCCATCAGTGAATGAAATATGCTGACATAACACCCCCTAGGGGTAAATTATTGTTTACATAATATGATCTCATTACAGCCCGTTGAGAGATGACTTCGACAGGAGGGAGGAATGAAGAAGAAACCATTATCTAAAATCTATTAATTTTGTGACGTTGAGACTGATTTCAGCGGAGTTGTGTAACAATTAACTCTACCTGACCTGTTCAGCATAACGATCATTACTTTACAAGCCAAGTCCACAAACTCTGGCTAAAAAGCACTCGAGATGCATGTCGAGTGACGCTTTAGTGGGGATCTTGTGATAGGTGTGGAGACCGTAATGGATCAGGCTAAGACAGGAGGGTGTTGCAGGGGTCAACGCCCCCTCGGCCCAGTCCTTGACCAGACCTACTGTGCGAGCAACAAGACAGCTAAACACAACCAATATTTTTAAGGCGGAGGAGGCAAGCCAGCGGAAGGCTTTTGTCAGATAACCAAAAGCTCCAGCTGCGGGTCATCATACGACTAAGACCCGCGTCAGGAAATACTTATCCTGTTTCTGACAAACCTAAGTCACTGTTACAGGTTACGGGAGCACGACCGGCTCGTACCGTCGGTAAAAATGCACCCAGTAGCTTCGCCTGCTCACACGGCCAGGGCTTTTTTTTTTTTTCACCGTGGACACGAAAGACAGGAGGAAGAGAAAGCTTAAAAGAAGGCACTTAAAACTTGGCATTTTTGAAGAAATGGAGGAGAAGTGACTGGATTTCAGTGTATCTCTTGTTTTTTTTTAATTTTTTTTTATACAGGATTTTACAAGGTTTGATTAAAGGTTCCTAACTTTATTTACAAGCTAAGAGCTGTTACCAACATCATCTCATTTTAAATCTCTCTCTCTCTCTCTCTCTCTCTCTCTCTCTCTCTCTCTCTCTCTCTCTCTCTCTCTCTCTCTCTCTCTCTCTCTCTCTCTCTCTCTCTCTCTCTCTCTCTCAAATAACTTAACTCATAACAAGTTGTACACACAAGTTCTCCAACTAACTTGACCCAGCGCGTCACCCTTCACCGGAATTCTCATTATTAGAAGCATCTTGCCCTGGGTTAGACCTGGCATTACGCTACTCTCAAGTTACATCTCGCGTGTTTGGGCTCAGATGATCTTAAGTGAGATTAGCTGGAAACAGATCCGAATTTCGGTTACCCTTAAACGTGATTGGTTGGAAACAGACCTGGATTTCAATTACCTTGGTTGGGAACAGACCCGAATTTCAGTTACCCTAGACGTGATTGGTTGACAACAGACCCGAATTTCAGTTACCCTAGACGTGATTGGTTGCGAACAGACCCGAATTTCAGTTACCCTAGGCGTGATTGATTGACAACAGACCCGAATTTCAGTTACCCTAGACGTGATTGGTTGACAACAGACCCGAATTTCAGTTACCCTAGACGTGATTGGTTGGGATTAGAGAGCTTAAATGAACCGCGTAGTATTTGTAATCACAAATAAAGGATAACGAATCGGTGATCCCAAATAGATAACCACAAATAGATAGTCGAAAGAAAATAGATATCCACGGATAGATAATTATTCTTAAATAATTTAAAAGATAATAATAATAATAATAATAATAATAATAATAATAATAATAATAATAATAATAATAATAATAATAATAATAATAATAATAATAATAATAATAATAATAAGTATCTCTCTTCCTATCTAATACATTCTCTCTAAAAATTCGCTTTCTCGCGTATTAATTAGCGCCGTTTTAAAACGTTCACGATCTTTTTTACTCTCCAAATCGTGTTTTCTCTATCTTAAATCAGATTAAGTTAACTTAGGTTAGTTTAGGCTGGGTTAATTGAGGTTACGATGTTAAATTACGTTACATTGGGTTGGGTTGTGTTACACTAGTCTGGGTTAGGTTACTTTAGGCTGGGTTAGGTTACGTTAGTCTGGGTTACGTTACGTTAGGCTGGGTTAGGTTACGTTAGGCTTGATTAAAACATTACGTTAAATACGTTTACATTAACCCATTCAAACTCTCATATAACAACAATTGAATAATTTAGGTAAAAGGGCTTTAATACGTCTGGGTAATCCAGGTAAGGAGGTGGCCAGAGAAAAAACGGGAAAATTCAGATTTTAAACGCTTGGCCTCTCTTGGTGCGAGTGGGCTGCCTATAAGCCAAGCCGATGGCTTTCCCAGAAACCCAGATGCTGGGTTAGTGACGAATGTTCGGCATGTAGACGGGAGGAAACTATACACAGAAGAGACTGGGAAATATGTACTATACACAGAAGACAGTGGAAGATAAGGTAATCAGTCCCTCAGTCTTGTAGAACTATTGAAAGAAGACAGTGGAAGATTATTTCATCTGATTATTCC
>NC_069434.1:18915785-18935785 GCF_026875155.1 Cherax quadricarinatus
GGCTGTAACCATAACTTTTAAACGGTGGACCGGTAAACCAGCGGAAGGCCTCGGTCAGATGATCAAAAGCTCCAGCGGCGGGTCATTATATGACTAAGACTCGCGTCACGAAACACTTGTTTCCTGACAAACCTTACTGGTAAATGTTTCTGCACTGGCCATTCCCCGCCTAAGCCCTCTAACACTGAGATCAGTGGTCACTATCACTTAGCCAGCCATCCCTCTCACCGTCGACAACCTCACACTCCTGACCGCAACACCGCATTCTGTTTATTTTAGCCAGGATGAAGTATGGAAGCGCTAAGCTCACTGAAGTCATGAAGATCATCGCGACAGAGTCGCTCTCATCATTCAGTCCTGCAGTAAGACCTAAGTGAACAGTTCCATTACACCCGTACAGCTGTGCACGCTAATTTTATTCTTTATTCGTGAGTTGATAAGTTGTGTTAGCATACTGGTTGATGAATGGCACGCGTGTGCAACACTCTGGTACTTTTATTGTCAGTGTTGCATACTATTTTTATAGTGATAAATAAGTTAGTTATTACAACACTTGCGTTAGTGTTGCGGACTTCAGTTTCATTTCTATCTTAATGACGTTGTTGTAAACATAACAAGTTTAGTTTTATGCAAACCATATATATATGTATATATATATATATATATATATATATATATATATATATATATATATATATATATATATATATATATATATATATATATATATATATACATATATAATGTTAGTTTATCTCTCTTCCTTACTCTATTCCCCCTCTCTTTCTCGCTCACTGTTTATTCATCTGTCTTTTGCACACCTCCCCTCGATATATATCATAAAATATCTTAAATGTTAGCCTCTAAAGGTGACAAGCGAGAGGAGGAAGAAGGAAGAATGAAGAGGAGAGAAGGAACATGGAATGAGAGAAGGAATGAAGGAAGAACATGAGGAGGGAAGGAAGTGGGTAACACAAGGAGGTGGCGGAGTATACGTGATGCGAAAGAGAGAAAGGGGGGGGGGAGAGAGAGCAAAAAGAGTGAGAGCTGACCACAGAAAAGTGAACCTCCCTCTGGTTCAAGACACAGCCTCCGGAGCATCTTTAACACGAGGTTCAAAAAAATAGTCTTGCCAACTCTCACATCACTGCACAGTTTATTTTCTTTACAATTACCATAAAAAACTGGACGTCCCTCTTTTGTCATTCCCTTTTTATCATCCCGTTTTTAGCGTCGCCTTTTTTGTCATCCCTTTTTATCATCCCATTTATATCATCCCTTTTTTTATCATTTATTCCTTAAATTGGGGAATAAACCAAATTATCATTGTATACACACCTCTCAGTGTGTATATATATCCTCTCAGTGTTAACATATCCTCTCAGTGAGTATATATACCCTCTCAGTGTGTATAATATCCTCTCAGTGTATTATATACATATCTATTTCATATATATATATATATATATATATATATATATATATAATAATTATATATAAATATATATACATATATATATATATATATATATATATATATATATATATATATATCCTATCAGTGTGTATATATAATCCTCTCAGTGTATATATATCCTCTCATGTGTATATATCCTCTCAGTGTGTATATATTATTTCAGTGTACATATATACAACCTTCCGATAATACTAATAATAACAATAATAATAATAATAATAATAATATCGTCTGATGATGATAATAATAATAATAATAATAATAATAATAATAATAATAATAATAATAATAATAATAATAATAATAATAATAATAATAATAATAAATAATAATAATAATAATAATAATAATAATAATAATAATAATAATAATATAATAATAATAAAAATAATAATATAATAATATTAATAATAATAATAACAATAATAATAATAAATAATAATAACAATAATAATAATAATAATAATAATAATAATAATAATAATAATAATAATAATAATAATAATAATATAATAAAATAATAATAATAATAATAATAATAATAACAATAATAATAATAATAATAATAATAATAACAACAATAATAGTAACAGCAGCTCGCAACCTGCGCTATAATTTTATTCAAACGATTCTACTGAACGGGTTAAAGTCGAAGGTGGAAGTGTTCCAGCAACACCGGAGAGGTGGGAAGTGTTCCAGCAACACCGGAGAGGTAGGAAGTGTTCCAGCAACACCGGCGAGGTGGGAAGTGTTCCAGCAACACCGGCGAGGTGGGAAGTGTTCCAGCAACACCGGCGAGGTGGGAAGTGTTCCAGCAACACCGGCGAGGTGGGAAGTGTTCCAGCAACACCGGCGAGGTGGGAAGTGTTCCAGCAACACCGGAGAGGTGGGAAGTGTTCCAGTAACACCGGCGAGGTGGGAAGTGTTCCAGCAGCACCGGCGAGGTGGGAAGTGTTCCAGCAACACCGGCGAGGTGGGAAGTGTTCCAGCAGCACCGGCGAGGTGGGAAGTGTTCCAGCAACACCGGCGAGGTGGGAAGTGTTCCAGCAACATCGGAGAGGGGTTTGAAGCCTTTGCTGTCATGAACAATTTTTTTTAAGGGTTCGGGAAAAATCATTTTGGAAGGTTTGCCCAACAAGGGTAAACTGCGATAAACGCTGCGCTAAAACGCCATCCAGAAATGGAATGACGTGGTACGTTTGTTATTGTTTTATCCCCTCAGGTGCCGCTTTTGTTCTGCTTGCCTATTTGATGTGTCTGGTCTCTGATGGGTATTTTGCAGGCGAGGTGACCTGTCGAGGGAGTGTGACCCCTGGATATAGTGTGACCCCTGAAGACACAGTGACCCCTGGATACACTGTGAGCCCTCTGAAGATAGTGTGACCCCTGGAGACACAGTGACCCTCGGGATATAGTGTGAACCCTGGACACAGTGACCTCTGGATACAGTGTGACCCCTTTAGGCACTGTGACCCCTCTGAATATAGTGTGACCCTTGGAGACACTGTGACCCTCTTGATACAGTGTTACTCCTGGTGACACTGTGACCACTGGATATAGTGTGACCCCTGGAGACACTATGACCCTCTGGTTAGTGTGACCCTTCTGGATACATTGTGATATCTGGATACACTGACCTTTAGATGCACTGTGACCCCTTGGATATAGTGTGACCACTGGATGCACTGTGACCCCAGGATATAGTGAGACCTCTGGAGGCACTGTGACCTCTGGATGTTGTGCCTTCTGGATAAGCTGTGACCTCTGGATACACTGACCTCTGGACACACTGTGACCCCTAGATACACTGTGACCCCTGGATTTAGTATGACCTTTGAATGCACTGTGACCTCTGTGTGCAGTGACCCCTGGATATAGTGTGACCCCTAGAGATATTGTGACCTCTGGATACAGTGTGACTTTTGGAGACACTGTGACCTCTGGATGCAGTGTGGCCTCTGGATGTACTGTGATGTCTGGATACATTTTGATCTTCAGATACACTGTGGCTTCTGTATAGTGTAACCTCTAGATACAGTGAATTCTGGGTAAACTGCCACCTCTGGATAAAGTGTGACCTCTGGATACAGTATTTCTGTAAACACCGTGACCTCTGGAAACAGTGACCTATGAATATAGTGTGACCAGGTGCATTGTAACCTTTGTGCAGCATGACCTCTGGATACAGTGATCTCTGCATACAATGTGACCTCTGGATACAATGTGACCTCTGGATACACTGTGACCTTTAGGATCACTGTGACTTATGGATACAGTCAAACAACGTGACTTATTCCTGATCAAAACTGATAACTTATATGACCTATAACATCAATTATATATATATATATATATATTATATATATATATATATATATATATAATTATATATATATATTATATATATTATATTATATTATATATATATATATATATATAAATATATATATCATTAATTTACCATATAATTAAATTAAGAATATTGGATTCTATCTAAGCCATTTATATATATATATATATATATATATATATATATATATATATATATATATATATATATATATATATATATATATATATAATATATATATATATATATTATATATTATATATATATATATATATATATATATATATATATATATAATATATATATATATATATATATATATATATATATATATATACGTAGCACTCATCTGCTTCCTGTATATATAAACATTTTGCTTTAAGCCAGAGAGACGAGAGTACCTCTATTTGATGACTCTGTTACTAAACAGCTATTTGCAGTCTTATTATAGGAGAGAAAATTTCATATCAGTCGAAGGATTATATACTGTATTAATCCGGCCTATTCAAACTTTAGGATTTACCAAGCGGGTTCTGCGGAAACCTGTTAGGTTCCATGGGAGCTTTCTGGGAAGAGGAGAGATGATTCTGTTACTGTTCTTTTTTTTTTTAATAAAAGAATGACTGGAACCGTAACAACAAAGTTTGGATTGAGGCCTTTGAGATACATTTACAAAATTTTAATGTGAATGATGAAATGTGTCAGATTCAGGACTGTTTGCAGAGATTTGGGAAACTCTATCAATGTGGGTTATGTGCTGCCCCTGGTCAGGAAATGCTTGTCCTGTTTCCTGACAAACTTAACCTACCTTATCCACACGGACACAGGGAAAAATAATCGTATGTCTTGAACACAGGAGGATCAGTCACTGTTCCCTCTGGTATATCAGGCAGGAATATTACCATTTCTATCTCTCTCGGCTATAACTGTTCTTAATGTTATTAAATATCTTTCATTGCTCTTAAATACACATAATGATGGTTAGTAAAGGCTGTCTTTAGCCAGGAATTTAGAGAGTTGCAAACAAAAGTCACTGTGCGGGGAACTGTCTTCCCTCCGTCACTATTGTTAGCAACATGCCTTTTATCTCCAATATTATTTATAAGACTTTACATATAATGCACCTCTGAACTTCCAACTTCTAGTTGTGATTCCCTGGTTGTTGTGTCCCATTTCTGAAACATTCTGTCACTATCCACCTTATCAATTCCTCTCAGTATTTTATGTTATAATGTCGCCCCCCTCTCCTTCCTGTCCTCCAGGACGGGATCCTCCCCAGGTTGACAGGTGTCAAAATTAGATTGATCCTCCCCAGGTTGAAAGGTGTCAAAATTAGATTGATCCTCCCCAGGTTGACAGGTGTCAAAATTAGATTGATCCTCCCCAGGTTGACAGGTGTCAAAATTAGATTGATCCTCCCCAGGTTGACAGGTGTCAAAACTAGGTTGATCCTCGCTAGGTTGACAGGTGTCAACAGTCTTAATATTGTTTTCCGCAGTTAACTTAGATTATTCTATAAAATAATAATGAAATAAGTTGATAACAAAAGATGTTCAATGCACACATTCGTAGCGCCAGCTTCCCTGATAATGCCTGGGGGGGGGGATAAAGCTTTTTTCTTTCGTCTGATAAAGTTCCAGATATATATTTTGCAACAAAAACTAAGAAAGAAGTGTCCGTGGCTTCAACAGATAGTTTTATAACCCGTGTGATAGATCATGTAGTAGTAATTAGTAGTAATTAGTGCCTTGGTCAGAGCTGTAGCCACCTGAGGAGGGACACAGTGGCTCACATCACTTTTTTTTTTCTTTTTACACACACGGTCCTAGAGATATGACTTGACTATTGATGCATATATAGGACATGCACTCCAAGCCTGTGCCTTTTTGGTATTTCTCTCCATTTCTATAATAGTTTTGGACGTCTCGATCCTTACAACCTGCAAAAATCAGAATCACAGAGTTAGAAAACATCCTGTGAGTTTCAAAATAGAAATGCTAGCGTTAGTACACGGGAATCCTAGAAAGAAAAAAGAGGTGAAGAGTCTACAAGACAGAGATAACAGTAATATAATGCTAACTTTGCCAGCTTAGGCTTGAAATGAAAAAAAAATCATCTGTAAAGTACAAGAGATAATTGGTCATTAATATCTACTGAGGATAAGATTTACTTTGTTGATAAGGAAGGTTTAATAATTTCTCTCTTAATCTCAGAATTTCTCCCAAACTTTTAGAATTCCTCACTTTCAGAATATCCTTGTAGTCATACATGATGCGTGACTGTCATACACACACACACTTTTTCAAATTGACTTACACATGTTCTAGCTGGCTTACGTATGCCAGTTAGAGCATGTGTGAGTCAGATAGAACACGTCCTTGTACATGATCTAGTTGACTCACACATGTTCTAGTTGACACACACATGATCTAGCTGACTCACACATGATCTAGTTGACTCACACATGATCTAGCTGACTCACACATGATCTAGTTGACTCACACATGATCTAGCTGACTCACACATGATCTAGTTGACTCACACATGATCTAGCTGACTCACACATGATCTAGTTGACTCACATATGATCTAGCTGACTCACACATGATCTAGTTGACTCACACATGATCTAGCTGACTCACACATGATCTAGCTGACTCACACATGATCTAGTTGACTCACACATGATCTAGCTGACTCACACATGATCTAGTTGATACACACATGATATAGCTGACTCACACATGATCTAGTTGACTCACACATGATCTAGCTCACTCACACATGATCCAGTTGACTCACACATGATCTAGCTGACTCACACATGATCTAGTTGACTCACACATGATCTAGCTGACTCACACATGATCTAGTTGACTCACACATGATCTAGCTGACTCACACATGATCTAGTTGACTCACATATGATCTAGCTGACTCACACATGATCTAGTTGACTCACACATGACCTAGTTGACTCACACATGATCTAGTTGACTCACACATGATCTAGCTGACTCACACATGATCTAGTTGACTCACACATGATCTAGCTGACTCACACATGATCTAGTTGACTCACACATGATCTAGCTGACTCACATACGATCTAGTTGACTCACACATGATCTAGCTGACTCACACATGATCTAGTTGACTCACACATGATCTAGCTGACTCACACATGATCTAATTGACTCACACATGGTCTAGCTGACTCACATACGATCTAGTTGACACACACATGATCTAGCTGACTCACATATGATCTAGCTGACTCACACATGATCTAGTTGACTCACACATGTTCTAGTTGACTCACACATGATCTAGTTGATACACACATGATATAGCTGACTCACACATGATCTAGTTGACTCACACATGATCTAGCTCACTCACACATGATCCAGTTGACTCACACATGATCTAGCTGACTCACACATGATCTAGTTGACTCACACATGATCTAGTTGACTCACACATGATCTAGCTGACTCACACATGTTCTAGTTCACTCACACATGTTCGAGTTGACACACACATGATCTAGTTGACACACACACATGATCTAGTTGACTCACATATGATCTAGCTGACTCACACATGATCTAGTTGACTCACATATGATCTGGCTGACTCACACATGATCTAGTTGATACACACATGATCTAGTTGACTCACACATGATCTAGTTGACTCACGCATGAGCTAGCTGACTCACACATGATCTAGTTGACTCACATATGATCTATCTGACTCACACATGATCTAGTTGACTCACACATGATCTAGCTGACTCACACATGATCTAGTTGACTCACACATGATCTAGCTGACTCACATATGATCTAGTTGACACACACATGATCTAGCTGACTCCCACATGGTCTAGCTGACTCACACATGATCTAGTTGACTCACACATGTTCTAGTTGACTCACACATGATCTAGTTGACTCACACATGATCTAGTTGACTCACACATGATCTAGTTGACTCACACATGATCTAGTTGACTCACACATGTTCTAGTTGACTCACACATGTTCTAGTTGACACACACATGATCTAGTTGACACACACACATGATCTAGTTGACTCACACATGATCTAGCTGACTCACACATGATCTAGTTGACACACACATGATCTAGTTGGCTCACACATGATCTAGCTGACTCACACATTATCTAGTTGACTCACACATGATGTAGCTGACTCACACATGTCCTAGCTGACTCACACACGATCTAGCTGACTCACACATGTCCTAGCTGACTCACACATGTCCTAGCTGACTCACACATGATCTAGCTGGCTCACACATACTCTGGTACAAGTGTCTGCAGTTCTTACATTTGTCTCCGGCATCCTTGATGAGTACAAATGCGCCGTTGCGACAGATGTTCACCTTGCAGTTAAAGAGTACTCGCTCAGAGTGCTTGTGTGCGAGTCCATTCGGGTCAACACACCTAGCACCCGGTGTTCCTGGTGCAGGTGTTCCTGGTGCAGGTGCTCCTGGTGCAGGGGCTCCTGGTGCAGGTGTTCCTGGTGCAGGTGCTCCTGGTGTAGGTGCTCCTGGTGCAGGTGCTCCTGGTGCAGGTGCTCCTGGTGCAGGTGCTCCTGGTGCAGGTGCCCCTGACATAAGGGTTTCTGGTGCAGGTGTTCCTGGTGCAAGTGCTCCTGGTGCAGGTATTCCTGGTGCAGGTGTTTCTGGTGCAGGTGTTCCTGGTGCAGGTGCTCCTGGTGCAGGTGCTCCTGGTGCAGGTGCTCCTTGTGCAGGTGCTCCTGGTGCAGGTGCTCGTGGTGCAGATGTTCCTGATGTAGGTTCTCCTGGAGCTGGTGCTCCTGGGGCATGTGCTCCTGGTGCAGGTGTTCCTGGTGTAGGCGCTCCTGGTGCTAGTGCTCCTGGTGCAGGTGCTCCTGGTGCTAATGTTCCTAGTGTAGATGCTCCTGGTGATGGTGTTCCTGGTGCTGGTGCTACTGGTGCTGTTGCTCCCGGCGCAGGAGTACCTGGTGCAGGTGTTCCTAGTGTAGATGCTCCTGGTGCTAGTGCTCCTGGTGCAGGTGCTCCTGGTGCTGGTGTTCCTAGTGAAGGTGCTCCTGGTGCTGGTGTTCCTGGTGCTGGTGCTTCTGGTGCTGGTGCTCCTGGTGCAGGTGCTCCTGGTGCAGGTGTTCCTTGTGCTGGTGCTCCTAGTGCTAGTGCTCCTGGTGCAGGTGCTCCTGGTGCTGGTGTTCCTAGTGTAGGTGCTCCTGGTGCAGGTGTTCCTGGTGCTGGTGCTTCTGGTGCTGGTGCTATTGGTGCTGGTGCTCCTGGTGCAGGTGCTCCTGGTGCAGGTATTCCTGGTGCAGGTGCTCCTGGTGCAGGTGCTTCTGGACCAGGTGTTCCTAGTGTAGGTGCTCCTGGTGCTGGTGCTCCTGGTGCAGGTGTTCCTTGTGTAGGTACTCCTGGTGCTGGTGCTCCTTGTGCAGGATCTCCTGGGGCAGGTGTTTCTGGTGTAGGTGCTCCTGGTGCTGGTGCTCCTGGTGTTGGTGCGCCTTCTGCAGGTGTTCTTGGTGTAGGCGCTCCTGGTGCTGGTGCTCCTGGTGCAGGTGCTCCTGGTGCAGGTGCTGCTGTTGCAGGTGTTCCTGATGCAGGTGCTCCTGGTACAGATGTTCCTGGCGCAGGTGTTCCTGGTGCAGGTGCTTCTGGTGCAGGTGCTCCTGGTGCTGGTGCTCCTGGTGCAGCTACTACTGGTGCTGGTGTTCCTGTTGCAGGTGTTCCTGATGCAGGTATTGCTGGTGCAGGTGCTCCTGGTGCAGGTGCTCCTGGTGCAGGGGTTCCTGGTGCAGGTGTTCCTGGTAAAGCTGCTACTGATGCTGGTGTTCCTGGTACAAGGGCTCCTAGTGCATGTGTTCCTGGTGCAGGTGTTCCTGGTGCAGATGTTCCTGGTGCAGCTGCTCCTAGTGCGGGTGCTCCTGGTGCAGGTATTTCTGGTGCAGGTGCTCCTGGTGCAGGTGTTCCTGGTGCAGGTGCTCCTGGAGCAGATGCTCCTGGTGCAGTTGTACCTGGTGCAGCTGTTCCTGATGCAGCTGTTCCTGGTGCAGGTGCTCCTGGTGCAGGTGCTCCTGGTGCAGGTGATCCTGGTGCAGGTGTTCCTGGTAAAGCTGCTAATGATGCTGGTGTTCCTGGTGCAGGTGCTCCTGGTGCAGGTGTTCCTGGTGCAGGTGTTCCTGGTGCAGCTGCTCCTGGAGCAGGTGCTCCTGTTGCAGCTGTTCCTGGTGCAGCTGTTCCTAGTGCAGGTGCTCCTGGTGTAGGTGCTCCTGGTGCAGGTGATCCTGGTGCAGGTGTTCCTGGTAAAGCTGCTACTGATTCTGGTGTTCCTGGTGCAGGTGCCCCTGGTGCAGGTGTTCCTGGTGCAGGTGCTTCTGGTGCAGGTGTTCCTGGTGCAGGTGCCCCTTGTGCAGGTGCTCCTGGTGCAGGTGTTCCTGGTGCAGGTGCCCCTTGTGCAGGTGCTCCTGGTGCAGGTGTTGGTGCTCCTGGTGTAGGTGTTGGTGCTCCTGGTGCAGGTGTTGGTGCCTCTGGTGCAGGTGCTCCTGGTGCAGGTGCTCCTGGTGCAGGTGCTCCTGGAGCAGGTGCTCCTGGTGCAGCTGTTCCTGGTGCAGCTGTTCCTGGTGCAGTTGCTCCTGGTGCAGGTGCTCCTGGTGCAGGTGATCCTGGTGCAGGTGTTCCTGGTAAAGCTGCTACTGATGCTGGTGTTCCTGGTGCAGGTGCTCCTGGTGCAGGTGTTCCTGGAGCAGCTGCTCCTGGGGCAGCTGTTCCTGGTGCAGGTGTTCCTGGTGCAGCTGCTCCTGGAGCAGGTGCTTCTTTTGAAGCTGTTCCTGGTGCAGCTGTTCCTAGTGTAGGTGCTCCTGGTGCAGGTGCTCCTGGTGCAGGTGATCCTGGTGCAGGTGTTCCTGGTAAAGCTGCTACTGATGCTGGTGTTCCTGGTGCAGGTGCCCCTGGTGCAGGTGTTCCTGGTGCAGGTGCTTCTGGTGCAGGTGCTCCTGGTGCAGGTGCTCCTGGTGCAGGTGCTCCTGGTGCAGGTGATCCTGGTGCAGGTGTTCCTGGTAAAGCTGCTATTGATGCTGGTGTTCCTGGTGCAGGTGCCCCTGGTGCAGGTGTTCCTGGTGCAGGTGCTTCTGGTGCAGGTGCTCCTGGTGCAGGTGCTCTTGGTGCAGGTGTTCCTGGTGCAGGTGTTCCTGGTGCAGGTGCTCCTGGTGCAGGTGCTCCTGGTGCAGGTGCTCCTAGTGCAGGTGTTCCTGATGCAGGTGCTCCTGGTGCAGGTGCTCCTGGTGCAGGTGTTCCTGGTGCAGGTGCCCCTTGCGCAGCTGCTCCTGGTGCAGGTGTTGGTGCTCCTGGTGCAGGTGTTGGTGCTCCTGGTGCAGGTGTTGGTGCTCCTGGTGCAGGTGTTCCTGGTGCAGGTGTTGGTGCAGGTGCTCCTGGTGCAGGTGCTCCTGGTGCAGGTGCTCCTGGTGCAGGTGTTCCTGGTGCAGGTGCTCTTGGTGCAGGTGTTCCTGGTGCAGGTGCAGGTGCTCCTGGTGCAGGTGTTGGTGCTCCTGGTGCAGGTGCTCCTGGTGCAGGTGCTCCTGGTGCTCCTGGTGCAGGTGTTCCCGGGGCAGGTGTTGGTGCAGGTGTTCCCGGGGCAGACATCACCATCCTGGTCTTTGCTAAATAAGAAAAATTAACTCATCTTCGTTTTATGTTAAATGTAATAAGTTATCTCAGGTTAAAAAATTAGTGGTAATTAATATCACATTTTACAGTGTGTTGTGTCTGCTTGTTATCCTGCATGTTGTGTCTGCTTGTTATCCTGTGTGTTGTGTCTGCTTGTTATCCTGTGTGTTGTGTCTGCTTGTATCCTGTGTGTTGTGTCTGCTTGTTATCCTGTGTGCTGTGTCTGCTTGTTATCCTGTGTGTTGTGTCTGCTTGTTATCCTGTGTGTTGTGTCTGCTTGTTATCCTGTGTGTTGTGTCTGCTTGTTATCCTGTGTGCTGTGTCTGCTTGTTATCCTGTGTGTTGTGTCTGCTTGTTATCCTGTGTGTTGTGTCTGCTTGTTATCCTGTGTGTTGTGTCTGCTTGTTATCCTGTGTGCTGTGTCTGCTTGTTATCCTGCATGTTGTGTCTGCTTGTTATCCTGTGTGTTGTGTCTGCTTGTTATCCTGTGTGTTGTGTCTGCTTGTTATCCTGTGTGTTGTGTCTGCTTGTTATCCTGTGTGTTGTGTCTGCTTGTTATCCTGTGTGTTGTGTCTGCTTGTTATCCTGTGTGTTGTGTCTGCTTGTTATCCTGTGTGCTGTGTCTGCTTGTTATCCTGTGTGTTGTGTCTGCTTGTTATCCTGTGTGTTGTGTCTGCTTGTTATCCTGTGTGTTGTGTCTGCTTGTTATCCTGTGTGTTGTGTCTGCTTGTTATCCTGCATGTTGTGTCTGCTTGTTATCCTGTGTGTTGTGTCTGCTTGTTATCCTGTGTGTTGTGTCTGCTTGTTATCCTGTGTGTTGTGTCTGCTTGTTATCCTGTGTGCTGTGTCTGCTTGTTATCCTGTGTGTTGTGTCTGCTTGTTATCCTGTGTGTTGTGTCTGCTTGTTATCCTGTGTGCTGTGTCTGCTTGTTATCCTGTGTGTTGTGTCTGCTTGTTATCCTGCATGTTGTGTCTGCTTGTTATCCTGTGTGTTGTGTCTGCTTGTTATCCTGCATGTTGTGTCTGCTTGTTATCCTGCATGTTGTGTCTGCTTGTTATCCTGTGTGTTGTGTCTGCTTGTTATCCTGCATGTTGTGTCTGCTTGTTATCCTATGTGTTGTGTCTGCTTGTTATCCTGCATGTTGTGTCTGCTTGTTATCTCACGTGCTATGTCTGCCAGTGAGGAAGGGCAACTGTATATAAAACTTCAGCTTACCGCATTTCAGCTCGACCGCATGTTTGATGTTGCCGAGACAAATGTCTTCCTGACCGGCGTCACAGCCACACATGTCTTCCAAACACGACTCCAGCGTTGCGGTCGTGGCGTTGCAGTCGTCCGTCACCAGCTGTAGTGTATCAGTTACTGATTCAATGGAGGAATATGCATTGTAGTGTGTATGTGAGAGAGAAAGAGAGAAATGTGAGTAGGAGAGACAAAGTTGCTTTGCCAGATTGAGAAATAAACTGTCCCCAAACTGGTACAACTTCCTTCTGAGAAGCTTAATGGTACCATTAGTTAGCGATGTTCGCGATGAACAGAAAGTTACGATACCGTGGCTGGAACAATTCTCCCAGAGCCAGTGAACTAGTGAAGTATAGTCGAATCCACTGCTTCTCATTAAGTTTTGTAAAGTTGAACTTTTATAGATTCTAGCTTGAACAAGGTGTACGTTATAACAATATAAGTACTACCACTACTGCTAACAATAATAATAAAAACAATAATAATAATAATAATAATAATGTTTAACGATCTATCAATCTATTCTTTATTTCGTTCATTGATAGTTATTATGATTTGTCTTTTATGCTAAGTTATAGTTTATCGTTTCTTAGTTTATCATATCTGAACACATTTCCACTAAACGACAAAATGACTTCATTATCCCTTATCAGTCATCCCGGCCATGACCTACACGCAGACACACGCTAACCATCTCTCTTCCCCCTCTCTGACTACGAGAAGCAATCACTAAGTCAACATTAAGCCTGAACGTGTGTTTGTTCTGCACGAAATGTCAGCTATAACAGCACAGTGCAAGGTTATTAAGGGGACAGTGGTCGTTACCGACCTGGAGAATGGATTCACAGTCAGAAGTATACTTCTGCTGTAGCTCGGTGCTGCACAGCGACTTTGCACTTTCAGGCAGGTCTGTGCATCTGTCACCGCTGTTGTACTCTTGAGTCTGTAACAGAAAGGTATTCCATAATGATAATAATAATAACAGCAATAATAATAATAATAATAATAATAATAATAATAATAATAATAATAATAATAATAATAATAATAATAATAATTACAATTAATAATAATTATAATTATTATTAATAATAATAATAATAATTAATAATAACAAAGCACTGCCCAAAATGCAAAAAACTCATCACTCACATTCCAGGAGGCGGCGAAGGTCGCCAAGTCAGTCAGCGCTCCACCACGAGCGGTGAAATCATCGGCCGCCACACCGTTGTAAGTCCCACTGAGACCACACCATCCCTGGTTCATCTCGCTGGCTGGTGCATACACGTAGAACGACGGCAGCACCACGTTCTTGCTGTAACTCACCTGCGGGGGGAGGGGGGGGGAGACACGTTGTATACAAAACCGACCAGATGAATGAGATACATATCCAACTTCCTTTGAATATCAATTCGCCTGCTCCAGCATTTCTTATACACTCCTCAATGCACCAGCATTAAAAAAAAGAGGGATACCTCACAGCCTTTCAGGGAAGGCCAGATTAAGTAAGATTCGTCAGGAGAGAAAGATACATGGTAATATACACTTGGAAAATCATAGATGGATTAATACCAAATTTGCACACGAAAATCACTCCCTATGAAAGCAAAAGATTCGGCAGGTGATACAACATTCCCCCAATGAAAAGCAGGGGCGCCACAAGTACGCTATGACACACCACAATAAGTGTGAGGGGCCCAAGACTGCTCAACTGCCTCCCAGCATATGTAAGAGGGATTACCAATAGACCCCTGTCTGTCTTCAAGAAGGCGCTGGACAGGCACCTAAAGTCAGTGCCTGACCAGCCGGGTTGCGATTTGTACGTCAGTTTAAGTACAGCTAGCAGTTACAGCTTGGTTGATCAGGCCCTGATCCACCGCGAGGTCTGGTCACAGACCGGGCTGCGGGGGCGTTGACCCCTGAAACCCTCTCCAGGTATAAACAGGACAATAGATTCCTGACGCTGATCTTAATCCTATAATGACTTTTACTGGAGCTTTTAGTCATCTGACAGAGGCCTTCCGCTGGCTTACCAGTCTCATTTCAGGAAAGAGTAGGACTTATCTTGTCCCCTTTCTTATTACTCCCCATTCCCCAGTCGCTGCATAACCCCATGAATATTCTTCAATATTACTCCCCATTCCCCAGTCGCTGTATAGCCCCATGAATATTATTCAATATTGCTCCCCATTCCCCAGTCGCTGTATAGCCCCATGAATATTCTTCAATATTGCTCCCCATTCCCCAGTCGCTGTATAGCCCCATGAATATTCTTCGATAAAGCATCATATATCCCTTTCTCTTATTTTAAACTTCAAGTACATGTTAATTAGACTCAAAATTATAAATATCGAGTAAAACTTACATAAAAACCATTGAAGGTGATAATATTAACGTGGTATTCTTCTTGCCATATGAAGAGGGTGTCCTTAGTGTACGGAAAATCCACTGCGTTACCATCAACCTGTAATTAACTCCACCGTGTTACTATTAACCTGTAACAAACAGGTGTTTAGACATTATTTATTATTAAAGATTCGCCGGTATTCTCCCGGCCCGGGCCTTTTCCAGGTGGTGGCCCGGCCTTGGCTCCCTGTCTTGGGAGTGTCTGAGACCTAAGTCTCCCATAGGAGGAGGCACAAGTGCCTCCTCATCTTTGGGACCAACTGTCCCCAGGCCTAGCCACAAGCTAGGCCTCTCTGGTCTGTCATCCCCGTCCCAAGGGGACAAATGGGAATGACAGTCTTGTGAGCTGAGAGCTCGGGTTCAGGCACCTACCCTACCCTTGAAGGGTTGGGCATGGTGTCGATCGGTGTTTAGACATCTATCTGCCTGCTAAATGCATTTGTGTTGTAAGTGTTTTTAATAAAGTATTGAGCAATAAAATAATAAATTATGATTTAAGGCTTGTTTTGATAATAATAATAATAATAATAATAATAATAATAATAATAATAATAATAATAATAATAATAATAATAATAATAATAATAATGCTAAATTAATAAATAAATATGATTTTTAGGTAATGAAATCAAAATTTCTAGGATAGTTAGTGCCTCGATGAGCAGAAATAAAGTTGTCTTCCCCTTCCCAGCTCTAAACACCACCCATTCCCTAGACTCTGCTTAAATAGTACCCATTTCCCCAGGTACTGCCCAATTGATGCCCATTCCCCATCTACTGTCTAATTGCTACCCATTCCTCAGGCACTATCTGATTGCTACCCATTCCCCAGGCACTGTTTGAATGCTACCCATTCCCCAGGCACAATCTGATTGCTACCCATTCCCCAGGCACTGTTTGAATGCTACCCATTCCCCAGGCACTGTTTGAATGCTACCCATTTCTCAGACACTGCATTACCTGCATTTAGGACTTCCAGATGAAGAAATAAAAGGTACAAGACGTCATGATAAGTCAACAACATCATAGATATTGTACAACACAGTCAAGTTGACGAGTGAAACACTTGTGCAACACAAGGCCTGAATTAGACACACTTGTAACACTTGAACGTTTCCACATTATACTCAGGTATTGCGCATGTTTCTAATTTATCAACTTACCGGTTCTCTGCATTATTTATCTGCAACACAACATTTCGCCCGAAGCCTGCGGCTCGGGCGAAATGTTTTCGTCAACTAAGATGCCCTGTGTTGCACTCGTCTCTCTCACCAAGCGTAACTCACAGTGACCGTAGCGTTGTCGTAGACGGTGACGGTGAGGCCGGCACTGTGCTTGATGGTCACCTCCCCGTTGCAAGACGCTGCTTCCCTGAAGGGAGGCTTGCACGTCTTGAAGGAGCTGGTGATGAAGGGGGGGGAGGTGGTGGGTCCCGTACACCCCTTCTGCACGATGGTGTAGTTACACTTGCCGTAGTAGTTGTAGATGGTGTTATCGAAGGTCTTGATGTGGGGGTCGCCGATGGAGAAGAATACCTCACCTTTAGGGTTATAAATAGGGAGAAAAGGCCTATGGTATTTAAGTAGTGAATTTTTTTTTTCCTATGATTGTCGATTTCCATTTTTATTTAACATATAAGAAACTAGGAAAAAAATGGATAAAATCGGACGATAAACAAGAAATAAGAAAACGGCGTGCAGCAGACACACAATTGTAACCAAATATAAATACATAAATAGTTAGTTACCACTGTAACTCGTTTAACTATCATAACTTTGCGGCCCAGTCTCTAGACCCATTATGTGCCTCTGTAACCTTTTGACTACCTCCCACACCATGGGTGTGGAGTGCATAATAAATACATTAAACTAACCAAACACAGGCCCTTAACTTAGTGTAAACCACAGCCCTTAACTTAGTGTAGTTCATAGCCCTTAACAGAGTGTAGTCCACAGCCCTTAACTTAGTGTAGTTCATAGCCCTTAACATAGTGTAGTCCACAGCCCTTAACATAGTGTACTCCACAGCCCTTAACTTAGTGTAGTTCTTAGCCCTTAACATAGTGTACTCCACAGCCCTTTACTTAGTGTAGTTCTTAGCCCTTAACATAGTGTAGTCCACAGCCCTTAAACTCCATTAACCAACCATCAAGTCAGACATAATACCTGCCATTCCCTATTTGCTACAAGACAACGATGGGCTTGGCACTCTCTTCAGTATAAGGTTATTAAAGGCTACTTTTTTTGCAATCGCAACTGATTGTGCTCAACAATTCTCAACAGATCTTGAAGATTTCAGAACACTGTCATCGTTACAAGATGCCCAGTTACCCCAAACTAATGGAAAGAGACATTCCTTCTCAGGGATTAAGGCATTTAAGACATTTCGCCACGAAGAGCTTCTTCGGTGCTAATGCATGTCACTCGGGGTGAAACTCAGTCCTAGTCCAGAAGCCATGAGTGGATTCTTTAATCCTAATACAGAAGATATACTTCAGGCGAAACGTTTGCCTAATTAAATGTCTAAATCAGTGCACACGCGGCTCTTCGCTCAACTTGTCAGGATTACCATATCAGTTCAAGTATCCCAGAGCAACATTGGTAACAAGCAGGGTGTCTATCACTACCCCAGAGCAACACTAGTAACTAGCAGGGTATCTATCATTACCCCAGAGCAACACTAGTAACTAGCAGGGTATCTATCATTACCCCAGAGCAACACTAGTAACTAGCAGGGTGTCTATCACCGTATCCCATAGCAACACTGGTAACTAGGAAAGTGAAACTCACAGTTCTGTAGTGTATAAGTAGAGAGCCACCTGCTGGCCCTGCAGGAGACGCTGACGCAGGGACTGGTTGCCACCACGGCGCCTTCATCGTACATCTGTCCTCCCAATACACAGCCTGAACACAAAGAACAATATTCAGTGGTGAGTGCCAGTGAGGGTCCTTGATCCAAAGAATTGGAGCTATCCTTCCCTTCTAGGCAGTATGTGACTCCATAGATTATAGATTTCGCTAAGAATAGTATAATAATAATAATAGTAATAATAATAATAATAATAATAATAATAATAATAATATTATTATTATTATTATTATTATTATTATTATTATTATTTATTATATTATTATTATTATTATTATTATTATTATTATTATTATTATGATACAATACTACACAGTAACTTTAGCACCGTGATACATTTGACTACATTAGATACACTTAAATACATGAATACACTTGAGTACACACATACACTTAGGCACACGGATACACTTGAGTGGCAAAATACACTTGAATACATAAACGCACTTACACTTATTGTCGTCACCTACGGTGTCGACCTGCACTCTAGGCCACAGGATTTTCTGAGAAAAAAGAAAGTATTTAACCAAAAAAAAAATAATAATTTTAGTGCCGTCAATGTTATTTTTTAACATAATTCGGATTTACCGGACACTCAGGGTGACTAGGCTACCGCTAGTCCATTGTATCGAAAGTTTTACCTATTTCGACAAAAAAATAAAAAACAGCCTCTAATAAATTCATTTATATTGTACATATTAAATCGTTTCATGGACTGAGGTAAGGCACCTTGATGCCGGTGAAGGGTTCTTGGTCCAAGGAACTGAAGAAACCTCCCCCCTCCTCTAGCTTTTTCCATGAATTCGTAATAACTCACGTGGAGAAAAATGACCTAAAATACTAACAAGGTGGAGGAAAAGAGGCATAAAACCAACGTAATGAGATCCTATATTAAGAGCGTTTCGCCCACATAGTGGGCTCATATTTCACAAACGGGACTTGATAAATATACAAATAATCCGCTTATAGGAGAGAGAAGCTTACGACTATTTACAAAGTCACAGTGTGACTTTGTAAATAGATTATTTGTGTATTGTTCCAGCACGGTATTGTGCCTCTTTTGTCCTTTAGGGACTTGATAAAAGATTTAGTCCTGTTCGTGACTTGATAAAGTTGTGTTGACGAGACGTAGTTATTAAAACTGTAAATAAAACTCCATTTCTATCAAACAACTCATCTATTTTCGCTATAAATAAGTAATATAAAACAGAGACAAACGGATGAGTAAGACACACAAGCAACGGTAATCTCTCTCTATTTCCGAAATGTTTCGGAAATAAAGCAATATCTAACTGTTAGGCATATCTGTCGTCCCCACAGTGACTCACCTGGTCGGGTGAAGGCAGCACACAGCTCAGCTTGACGCACTTGTTGGGCAGCAGGAAGATGGTGTCACCGCTGTTGTACCAGGTGTCGTTGAAGAGACACCCTGAGACACGAGGAATTAGTAACATGTGCAACACCTCTCAACAGTTTGGTTGACCAGGCTAGCACCAGACGAGCCTGGTCAATGGCCAGGCTCCGGGAGTAGAAAGATTCTCGGAGCTCATCAAAGTTATGTCAGTAAGACACATGTGCAACACCTGGGTATGTCAGTAAGACACATGTGCAACACCTGGGTATGTCACTAAGACACATGTACAACACCTGGGTATGTCAGTAAGACACATGTGCAACACCTGGGCATGTCAATAAGACACATGTACAACACCTGGGTATGTCAATAAGACACATGTGTAACACCTGGGCATGTCAGTAAGACACATGTGCAACACCTGGGCATGTCAATAAGACACATGTGCAACACCTGGGTATGTCAATAAGACACATGTGCAACACCTGGGTATGTCAATAAGACACATGTGCAACACCTGGGTATGTCAATAAGACACATGTGCAACACCTGGGTATGTCAATAAGACACATTTGCAACACCTGGGCATGTCAATAAGACACA